>WAAE01015481.1:0-35805 GCA_013400495.1 Nicator chloris
CATGTCCATTTCTCAAAAGTACCTAATACAGGCCAGATGACGTGGGTCCTTATTTTCTTTTCCCCCCATACTTCAACACAATAATGAATCATCCTCTCTTTTGGTTTCTTCCTCCTTCTGACGTTCTCACCTCAGTGTTCCAACATCAGCCCTAGTGGGCTTTCCCTGGGAATTTCAGAAATCCTTTTCTGCAATTCCTTGCCTGACTTTTTCAGCGATTTGCTTTTTCCCTGCCCCATCTTACCTTTTTATCCTTATTGGGTTCTTGGATCCTTGTCCTCCTTTAACTACCACCGATTCCAAAAATATTTCACAGTGTTACTTACCCACTCCAGTGGACCGCCTGGGGGTGTTCACTTGGTGTCTGGCTCTCTGTACCCTTTCCTGTTTTGTGAGGGAAATAAAGACCCCTCCAAGGCCTGAAGGTTTACCAGCTCCTGAACTCCGAGGAGCGTCCCTTCCCTTCAGCCTCAACCGTGACCCCAAAATCAAAACCCCCACGTGTTAGGGGTTTTCCACAAACGCTTCCCTTTGGCCCGACCCTGTTCCTCATGAAAAGCAGGGAAATGCGGTCCTCCGGTCCACTCTCGCTTTGTGATAAAATCACGTCTCTTTCACACACACACACACGCTGGGTCACACCACTCAACCACGGGATACTTACGGTGCACTTTTCTCTCGTGGATTCCTTTCTCGTGCACGCTAGGAGTTTTATGAGTGAAAAAAACCTTTTGCCGCGGCAATCGAAGNGCGGCAATCGAAGACCCCCTGTTTTCGGGTTCTTCCTGGGTCCTCAGAGAGCCCCCTTTTAGCTAGCTAGATCTTCTCTTGTTTGACCGTGGCTTTCCACTCCTGGTTCATTGATCCAGCCGGTCCCGGGATCCCTTGCTCGGCCCGGACCACTAAATACAGAGGCGGCGCCTTCGGAGCAGGACGAGGGGGATCCCGAACCCCAATTCTGGATCACGTTGGGGTCACCAGAAAACTGTTATAGATGAGAGCCAAATCAGCTGAATTAAAATATAAAAATAGATTTATTGATTACAGAAAAATATTGATAAAACCACGGTCAAAACAGACAAAGTGTCAAGCCCAGGATATTGACACTGGTGAACAGAGTGTACCCCTCTCTCTCGCCAGCTCTCTGTCCACGGATTCGGCTTGTCGGCCTCTTGCTTATTATACCCGCAAATTGCCCCCAGGCTTGAGTCCGCAATAGAGACAAAGTCTTTCTTTTTGGTGCAGATGAAATCCATAGCAGTTGAACACTAGTCTCTGGAGTTGCTGAAAAGGTTGAATATCGGTCTCCGGAGTTGCTGAAAAGGATCATCGAGGGCGATGATTTCTTGGTTCAATTTTAGATGTAGGTTCAGGTGGAGGCTGATGAGCTTATCCTTATCGATTGATAAAAATCACGCATTAAGCACCGGTCGTTGGCCACGGTCTCCTTCTGAAGCTCGTGATTCCCCATTGTTACTTCAGATGTAAATGTTGTTTCCACATGAGGTTTCAAGTCTCCCCTCAAAGCAGGCTTCCCGTAAAAAGCTTAGACAGATTTTTGGATCTCAGAGAATATTAGTTATATACAATATAAAGGGGAGTTCTAGCATGAATTACCATATATATATAAAACATTAACTGTACTTCTAATCAGGGATTCTTGTCAGTTATACTAATTTGCTAAACTTATAAAAGCGTTGGAGCACTATATCAAATGCATCTTTGCTGTGCGTTCTGCTGTGCATTTTGCCATAAGTGCACCTGAAGGACGCATAAGTGCACCTGAATAAAGGGTAACAGCTTTTTATCCTTTAATATTTTTTGGCTTGTGATTTCAGGGCTGGTAAAGGCACCAGCCTAACCTGCCAGATATATGCTGAAAATTCAACACAGACGAGAAGAGGCAGTCTAGGAAGTTCTTGGAGTCTATGGAGCAGAACTTCTCACAGCTGGCAAGCGAGACTACTAGGGGTGGGACTCTGCTAGACCTGCTGTTTACAGAGAAGGGCTGAGGGAAGAGGGGGGTCTGAGCCTGTCTGGGGTACAGTGACCATGAAATAATAGACTTCTCAATATTCAGTGAAACAAGGAAGGGCATCCAGAAAACTGGACTTACTGAGGGCAGATTTTGGCCTATTCTGGATGCTCATTTGGAGAGTGCCTTGAGAAACAACCCTTAAAAACAGAGGGGTTCAGGAAGGATGAACATACGTCAAGAAAAAAATCTTGAAGGTGCAGGAGCAGACTGTCCCTATGTGCCGAAAGATTAGCTGGTGGGGAAATGGCTGGGCAGGCAGCTTTTGAAGGAACTGTCTTGGTTTGAGAAAGACAAGTATCTGCTGGGGAAGGCAGGGCCTCCCTTGAGAATTCCAACTCCCTCCCTCCAAACTATTATAATTTAGGGAAAAAAATTAAATGGTTCTCAGGCAGAGAGAGTAGGGGTAGGAATAACAGTATTTTACTAGTATATATATATATGTATAACTAAACAAAACCAAACAACAACAACTACAACATTAACAACAAAACAGAACCAGAAACCTCGAGGGGCTCTGCTTTCACTGAGCCCAGGGGAAAATTCTGACCTCGGTGCCCTCTGGAGAGCAGAGTTGGAACGGTGGGAAATCCCAGCTAGCAGATGAGATGAATCAGAAGTTCCGCGGTGGTAGCTGAAATTACGGGGTGTCCCAGCAGGGCAGGCATTGCGAGGTCACTTTGTAGCAAAGAAGAAGCGGTGCCGAAGAAAGCGGCAGCGGTGGCGGGCAGGGCCGGCCTGGCCTCAACGCAGGGCGGGGGAGACGAACGCAGAATTCCCGAGCACACCGGCCAGTGATGGCAGCCTCCCTGGAATTGGTGGTGACCATGAAACTCCTCTCACAGCCAAAGAACTGACCGCCTGCCCGTTCTCTGACCGAAAATGCCCAGTACCAGTAAAAAGAGAAAAGCCAGCATGGCTGCCCCCAGCCCCTCCCCTTTTCCTGCCCCCAAAAGTCACATTATGTTCCCCCTCACAACATTTTGGCCACTTCTTTGTCCTGGGTAATCACTCATAAGTACCAGTAGTTTGTCTCCTAGCAACTTATGGGAAAAATTCTATAGGAAGAGAAAAAAACAAATCTAACCCCCAACAGGAACTCAGGGAAAAAAGTGTGTATCACCTTTGTAAAAAGGGGCAGGCAACTCAGGAAGTGTTTAAGGATGACATTAGGTCATGCAGAAAGAAAACTAGAGAGACGAAAGCTCAAACAAAACTTAATCTAGCCCCTCCCATAATGGATAGTTAAAAGTGTTTTTATAAATATATTATTAGCTGTTCTAGTTACAGGAATAGGACGCCAGTTTAGCACTTTGTGGGTGTAATCAAACTGCATTTTACTCCCCTCTGTCATTTCTGCTGAACTGTTCATGATGGGTCGTGTGCAGTAGTTGCCCAGTGCCCACCGGATACCTCAGGTTACAAACTGGGTGTTAAATAAGATAGGTAAGAAGAGGCAAAGCCTTCGAGGCAAGTAGTGTTTCTTTTTCTTCACACCAATGACTCAGATGTGGCAACTCCCCTCTGAGGGAGCACCAGCACGTTTACACCAAACCTGAGGGGTCCCAAAGAGGGCTCAATGGCTCCAGCAGAATAGGCCACTGTGATGACTTAAGACTATAAAAGACTCCTAAGATATCTCATGACTCACAGTGTTACATCATCCATAGTGAAATTTCCTGCCCTGGGGGAGGTACTAAGCATTCCCACCTGTAGAAACGTACCCGTGATGGTTAGATGATGTATCTCTGGAGACAGGGTTGCTCATGGAACACGTGCTTTATTCTCAAGGGTCGTGGGTGGTAGGGTCTGCCATCAGCTGCCAGCCCAGCTGATGGCGTGGTTCCAAGAGAGGGAATTTCCTGTTACAGTATGTTTTACCCTATTCTGTGTTGAATATTCTATTTACAGTGACCAACCGGTACGAGACACAAATCTTACAGAATTTACATACAGCCTATGAGAACTACTAGATTTGAATAAGGCACTACCTTCTTATGCTAATCTCTATAATCCTTTCTTCCTGCCTGACCTGCAGACCCCTTTTCTGCTTGGTCACAGGTATTGCCCAACATCCTGTCCCCTGGACTGGCATACCTTCCCATATCAAAAGTGACCGTCATTTCTACCTCACCCACCGGCCCGATGTTCTCCGAACCTACTGCCAAACAATCATATTTATAAGGTTTCCCTGTATCACCTTCCCCAACACCCACCGGAACATACGCATATATAAATCTTTGGCTTGGGGACTTCTGGTACCACTCGAGGATCTAGAGTGAGACCAGAACTTAAATGCGACTGCAACCACTGCTTTCAGAGAGACTGACAACATCACTCTGACCAACCTGGTTATACCCTGGCAACCAGGTTATACTCTGCCTTGGTGTGTTAAAAAGTTTTCTGTGTATTGGTGTTTAGTGCACAGGGCCCTGTGAAGGAAGATGGTGGCAGGCAGCGGTGTGGGGGCAGGCAAGGGGTCTGGCGCCTTGGGGAGTCTTGGGGCCAGTGTCATGTGTGCTCAGCCCAAGGGCAGAGCAGTGGTGGCCGCTGCCTGTGGGATTCTGCGTAGTGCCTGGCGTGGGCAGTGACACAGACACTGACACAGGCTTCTTGACAGCAGTAGAGGACCAAGAGCTGCTCAGCACCTGGCTGGACACACCGCCCCCAAAGGAGCTGGTGATCACCCTGATCCACCCTTACCGCCTGAGGAACCCGGAGCGGCCCCACACCGATACACGTCCCGCCCCGATACATGTCCCGCCCCCGCTGCTGATGGCACCCCCAGCACAGAACCCACTCCCACCGGGGCTCCCCCTTGGTGGAGGCTCAGGCAGTGCAGGACCTGCTGCAGGAGGCACGACAGAGCCAGGAGCAGCCCAAGGGGGGCTCAGAACGCCCATCGCCAACCCCCTCCAGCTGCCTGACAAACACGTTGCCACAGGGCCACTGCTCACCCCCAGGAATATGAGGCCGTGCCTGTGGGGCAGTTTGGGCTGGCCATGCTGTGGGGTATGGGCTGGAGCCAGCGCCAGGGCATCAAGCGCACCTTCCCCAGGGTTGTGCCCGCCTTGGAGCACCAGACCCGCCCACGGGGGCTGTGCCTGGGGGCCGAGGGAGCCCACCCGGGTACTCCCAAATCTGGGGAGACCTGCCAGGGAGGCTGTGAGGGACTTAGTGCGTGTTGAGGCTGGGCCCCACTGCAGCGTGGAGGGCAAGGTGGAGGCACTGGACCCTGAGACTGGGCAGGCACTGGTGTGACTGCAGCTGAGGGGGTAGGTGGTGGCCATGAACCAGCATGGGCTGTGCCCAGACAGTGCTGGTGCCTCTGGCCGCCCCCTCAAGAAGGGCTCTGAGGAGGGGGCGCAGGGTAGGGACACCCCGCGTGGGGGAAGAAGGAAGAGGAAGCCCCAGAAACGGAGCAGCCAGTGAAGCAGCGCCAGGGGGCCCTGCCCAGGACCCAGCAGTGGACCACAGGGACCTGCGGGTGTGGTGTGTGGACAGGACCTTCCGTGGGGGCCGCTACTGCAACTGCAAGTTGCAGGCCAAGGACGTGCTGTCCCGGGACACCTGTACGTGTCAGATGGACAATGGGCACCTGGTGGAGGGCCTGCAGGAGGCCTCTCTGGAGACGGTGGTGCCTTGGGACGGCTCCAACCACGTCATGCTGGTGCTGGGGGAGCACGCAGGGCAGGTGGGGCAGCTCTTGGAGCAGAAGCTGGAGCGAGGGCGGGCGCTGGTGCAGATGGGCTGGGACCCACAGATGCTGCCGTTGCCCTATGATTCCATCTGCCATTACCTGGGGGGGAGTGAGGATGCCTGATACAGGCTCAGCACCAGGTCTGCTAGAGTCAGATGGGCTTCATCTGTCTAACAAGGGCAAAA
Source organism: Nicator chloris (assembly GCA_013400495.1). Classification (NCBI taxonomy): domain Eukaryota; kingdom Metazoa; phylum Chordata; class Aves; order Passeriformes; family Pycnonotidae; genus Nicator; species Nicator chloris. Next base: position 5,921 of record WAAE01015481.1, read on the forward strand.
GGATTCTAGCCCATGAGTCGGCCGTGTTGGACTCTAGTCAGAGGTTTGTTCACCTTTGCCTTGAGGGAGGGGAATGGGCTTGATTACCGGTTGAGCCCTCATGAGCTTAACTATAGGAATACAGATTGAGAGCCGAGCTGGGAGCACTGCTTAACTTATGACAGAAGTGGATACGTTAGCATTAGTAGGCCACAAGCCTTGGCAACTGTAAGCAGGATTTTGAGAAAGGAATGCAGGAGATAACACTGTGCTTGGTACAGAGTGCTTTGTTAGCAAGTTAGAATTTATGCCAAGAACAGTACATACCTGTATCAATTAGCACGAGGCATAGAATTAAGCAATGTTACCTAGCTACAAAAATGTCATCGTTGCAAAAAGGTATATAATGTCAACCTTGCGGATCAACAAACGGCTTCATAGATGCAACCTATGGAGTCCACGTCTCTTTGTCAATTGCCGTCACTTAACATCAACAGATTGGCAGTACCCAGAAGATACACAGGAGATAAGTGACTATTAATGATCATCACCCTCGTGGTGTGGTTGGAGACATCTAGTCTAGGAAAAAACTGAGAAGAGAATCTAAGAATGAGGACCAAATTAGCATCAAAGGCTAGTCTCGGAATTTCTTTTTCCAAGATCCCTGAGTCCTGTACCAGGGTTCAAAAGGATGAAATAGGCTTGCAACTTCAAGTTTCAGGGTTGTTTATTCTTTTTCTTATCCATATCCATGAGCTGTTCTGCTACAAGCTTAGCTTGCTGAAGGAACGCGGCTGGTAAGCCCCCACAGGGAGGCGCTCCCAGGTCTTTTAAAGGTCACTTCTCCAATTAACTCTTAAAACATACTATATTTACAATTCTGTACCAATAATCATTACCTATTCTAGACACGAAATTTCTACCGCAAATCCCCTCCACCAATGTCCCGGTGCCACCATCACAACAGAAGATGGAGTCAAAGAAGAAGAAGAAGAAGAAGATGAGACACCGCCCAAAATTCTCCATCTTGTCTTCATCAACTTCCATTCTAAAAATCCCAAACTACATATTTTCACACTGTGACAAACTAAACTACTCTTTATTTCAACTCTTTGTTGTTTGCATTTCATCTCTGAGTATTGGAAGTTTTTCCCATGGACTAAGGTCAAAGGCAGTGCCTTCCTGGGGTCTCAGCCAGGGTCTCAGACCCCTTAGGGTAGCCTGAGGGCTACTCCACATGCCCTGGACTCCAACACCTCCCCCTCCTGTTTGAACCGAAACCACCTCTTTGACATCCTTGTTCATGGATTGTCGAATGCACTGAAGTAAACACAGCCCAAATATAAAAAGAATTAAAACACCAATTGCTATATGTATCACTGTTCTTAAAATTCCTTTCCACATTGGAGAAAGGTCAAATATATTGAACACACCATCCGTCCAAAATCCAGTTTCTTCCCCAAGTTTGTTCATTCCATCTTCCAATTGCCTTATGCTCTCATGAATACATTTTGAATGATAAGACAAATTAATACAACACATTCCCTCAAATTCTTTGCATCCATGTCCATGCAGTAATAACAGATAATTGATTGTGCCTCTGTTTTGAAGAGTCACTTGTCTACACACCGTTAACATCAGTTAACAAATCACTCAGTGTGAGAGAAGTGGCATGGGCGTGCTTACTCAACCAACAGCCCATCTGATCCAGTTGTTTCAAGACCGCTCCTGCTGCTGCCTGTGGCAAAAGCAGAGCTGTTACAAACCTCTGGCCTTTTTCCCATGTACTAAAATTATCATCACAATTGGGATCATATTGACTAACAGATCTTTTTCCTCTAAGTTTTTGTTCTTTTATCAATGTCATGTTGGGCATTAGCAAAGAGTGTCTCCCAATGCTGTATGGACTGCCTTTGACATTTGCGGGGATGGCAAGCCAAAGTCTGTCCCCACAAATGAAAAAGATCCCTGGTGGCAATTGCAATGGAACCTGGTTGGATGGTTTAGCTGTCATCTTCGTGTGATTACACCAAGATGTTGCATTTTTGTAAGTAATATGATTTGGAGTGACATCTATCATCTTGTTCTTTCTTTGTGTCAATCCAGAAAAACCAAACATTACACAAAATTTCATCTTCACTGATCCAAGAATTTCCAGTTCCTGAGGTTCGTAAGGAGCCTCAGGGAGAAATTTGGTCTAAACATCCCATTCACCCACTGGGTTCAAAATGAACTGCAAAAGTTTTGGAGGTATGTTGTTTGGAATTGGCCATTTGTCCACTGGCAACCTACTAAACATGTTGAGAATGGGTTCCTCTGCTTTGAGTGAGTCAAACAAATGGTGTCCAAGCCTGATGCATTGGGTAGAGTTTCCCAAACATTTTCCCTTGGTTGATTCATGGGCAAAACCTCATTGCTTAAGGCAATCGGTGAGAAAACAAGGCACAAGTATAATACTTGGATGAACTTCATGTTCAATGGCCTTATTTTCTGTGAAAATCTCTGAAGTGCAACATCAGATCACATTTTCTCACAAAAAGAAAAGAAACCCAAGCCCCAGAGCCTTTCCACGTAGAATGAAGAGATGACTGCAGTCTTGACACTGATTCACGTCTGTGCGCTCGTTTCTTGGCTTCTGGGGTCAGCATTCTGCTTGCTTCTGGACTCGATAGGGCTTCACGTGTCTTGCTGAGACCCACTTTGGTCCTACTCCTGTGGAGACACAAGCATAACCCTTGCCCCAAGTTATTAATTGGAATGGTCCTTCAATCTGCCCTGTCTCTGGGTTTTTGATCAAAACCAAAGGATTTACCTTCAATTTTGCCTGCTTGCTATTCAAAAAATGCCTGATGATTGGTGGAGTAGGTTCTGCAAAAGAGCCATTCAAAAAATTTAAAGCATATAAAACTTTGTTCAACCACATCTGAGGTGTCGCCTCTGCCTCTCCCCTCTTCTGTTTATTCAAAAGAGATTTCAGAGTTTGGTGTGTTCCTTCAATGATTGCTTGTCCTGTGGGAGAATGAGGAATGCCAAAGGTGTGGTTAACACCCCACTTTTTCAAAAATTTGTCAAGTACTTTTGCCCTGGAAGTTGGACCATTGTCTGTTTTTATTTCTTGAGATGCACCCAATGATGCAAATGCTTGCAAAAAAAGTCAACAAGCATGTTGTGCTGTTTCACATGTGTGCAGAGAGGCAAAAACTGCGCCTGAAAAGGTGTTGACCGAATATGGACATTTTTAAATTTCCCAAAAGATGGTTACTTTGTGATATCAGCCTGCCATAACTGCAGGTTCTGCAATTGTCTTAGATTGGCTGCCCCTGTGGAAGCAGAAGGTTGCATGAGCTGACAGTCTGGACAAGCACTTATGATTTCTCTCACTTGACTCTTAGAGATGTGAAAGGTTTCCATCAGTGCTTGTGCATTTTGATGGAAGAATGCATGACTCGACTCTGCCTGTTCAAAGATGTTTGGCAGAGTTTTTGAAACAGACATGGTTAATTCATCTGCGCGCGCATTACCTTCAGCTAAAAATCCTGGAAGAATGTGCTCTAATGTGAGAGACAAAATATTCATGTTCCCTTTGCTGTAATAATATTTGCATGCAAACAAGATATGAATATAAATCTTCATTATCAATTTCTCTCAAAAGTGATCCTTCTATTCTTTTCACTACATTTGCTACATAAACTGAATCTGTAATCAGATTAAAAGGTTGTTGGAACAATCCAAATGCTCTGACTGCTGCTGCTAATCCCACGATCTGAGGTGATTTCCTCTTCAGCATCTTGGACAAAGGTCTGACAATTTCACAGTTTTTGCAGGCTCTGGGCAATTTTTCTTGACATGCCCGTGTTTGCCACATTTGTAGCATGGTCCTCCTACAAATTTTGTTGCCATCACTTCTGTAGAGTTGCTTTGTTAAAGTGCTGATTGAAGGGTTATATATATGTATATATGCTGTATAAATGCTGTATAAATGCTGTGTAAATGCTTTTAAGAGTTCCAGCTGGTGGAATTTGCAAAATTGATCTTTGTGCTGCTTTTTTGATATCGGCAAATATATAGACATATATATGCAAATATATGTATGCAAAAAAAAAATGCAAATATACCTAGCCTAGGCATAGACATATAGGGAGTATGTACAGAAGTTGTGGGAAGGGGGTGGCCACCTTGTGCTGGAAGGAATAATTATGGGAGGTGTGCTGCCAGATATGGGTAGGATTCCAAAGCGCAGTCTATTAACTCAAGGAAAAATTGTCTCATAAAGTCTCTTTATGAATGGAAAAGGTTGTAAATAGCAAGAGTTTTTTAAAACTTTTCACCCTGGGATTTAAGGATTTTTTCAATTTGTTCTCCTCAAATACTTGCTTGAATTGTTGCAACATGCTGAGGTGTGCCCTCCTTGCTGCATGCCTCCACCATCTCTGTTACAGAGGGTTTACCACGGATGATGTGTTTACATTCCTCATTGGCATTTGCAAACGCAAGGCTACAAATCAGATGTGGCTTTGCTGCTTCATCATTCACCTGTCTGTCCACTGCCTGTATGAGACGGTCAAGGAATGAAGTGAAGGGTTCAGAAAGTCCTTGCTTGACCTCTGTGTAAATTCTTTTAGGAGTTCTAGCTGGTGGAATTTTCAAAATTGCTCTTCGTGCTGCTTCTTTGATATCTGCAAGCACATCTCGGGGCAGATTCCTGGCCTGGTTTTCAGATCTGTCGTTTGGCCAGTCTCCTGCCATCTGTGCTATGGTGAGACCTGCATTTGGTCCTCCTTGGTATCTGTTTCTCAGTTCCCCAAGAGCTCTTCTCCATTTTGCATCCCATATAAGGGCTTGTAAATCTGTGAGAAGTATTGAAGCAAGAGATCTACAGTGATATGGTGTTAAATCATAAATATTGAATGTGGCTTTCAAAAGCTGTTTGAAATATGGAGATCTTAAACCGTAATCTCGCATTGCTGTAATGAGGTCTTTTACCACATCATAATCTAAAGGTTCCCATCTTGGGTTTGCATCTTGTGGTCCATAAGTTACTGGTAATACAAGACTTTCTGTATCTGCTATATCAAAATCTTTCTCCTTTAATGCTTTTTTTCTGATATCTGCCCAGTCTGTTGTACTGGATGAGCTCGTAGGGATATGTCTGTAAAGTGGAGTCAATTGCTGTGCATTTTGCCATAATGGAGTATGTTCAGAAGGTGTGGGAAGGGGGCGGCCACCTTGTGCTGAAAGGAATAACTGTGGGAGGTGTGCTGCCAGATATGGGTAGGATTCCAAAGCACAGTCTATTAACTCAAGGAAAAATTGTCTCATAAAGTCTCTTGATAATGGAAAAGGTTGTAAATGGCTTGAGGAATTGGATGAAGCAGTAGTTGCTGTTCTCCTGAAATCAGATGAGGTTTGAGATGACATAGCCTTGCAAAGCTGTAATTTTGATGACATCGTCATCAGTAAAATACGTTTGCTGCTGTTCTTGAGTTCTATGTTCCTCAGGAGTTGACAAAGATTCTTCTTCTGTGATGTGAACTTGCTTTGGGAGGTGCCTTTCACAGGTAATAGGAAAAAGCTGCTGCAATTGTGCTGTTCTGCCACTGGGTGGCGCTGGCGCTACACTGGCCCGTCGCCGTGGGGTGGGGGTGCGCCTCTGTGGAATCACCCTAAATTCAGGTAGAGGGGAGTGCAGTACACTTAAAAACAATTACCCAAAAAGTAAAAACACAACCCTACCATCTACTGTAAACTACACTGAAAAAGAGCAAAGCTCCAAAACATCTACAATACATTAATAACATCATTATATAAAAATACTACAGCTAAAATGTTAAAAAAATCATCCAAATTCTCCTAAAAGCCAGTTCCACTATCAAAAAAAGCAAAGTTAAAAGACCTACTCAAAAAATTCAGTTCCTGAAAATAAAATAAATAAATGAACTGTCACTGTTGCCATGCTAAAAACATTCACAGACTCTGACTCTTCGTTTGACTGAGAGAACTAACTTTATTACATCACTGACGCCTTTATATAGTATTTCAAACAAGCCCAGTGGTCGGTAGGCAAAATTAACACCTCTCCAATCACATTGGTCAAGACAGCTGTCCATCAAGAAAACTCCACCTCCAAGAAAGAATGTAAACAAGATAAAATTACATATAACAAATCTATTATTTACAGCAAAATGCGTGAGAAAAGAATTTCCAAATTATAAACATCAGAAGGCTGGAAAACCAGGGCGGCAATGAACAGCATCAAATTTCCAAACAATATCATCAACAAAACCACAGCAATGTCTCCACCAGCCAACAAAAAACCCACAAGCTTTCTTAAGTACCATAAGCTTTTAAAAAATGCATATTCCTAAGTACAACCAAATTGTAAGCCCTCTCTATCTAATCACCCACAAAAAACCCACTTTCCACTAGAACCCTGAACAGCAACACACCCTTACCCAAATCAAACAAAAAATTACTCATACAGTAGCCCTTAACCCAATCAAGACAAAACCAAATGTAAAAAACGTAGTCTACTTCACAGCTGGGAGCCATAGTCTATCCTAAAACCTTTTGTAAAAATTACCTAGTAAAACTCAAAGCCAACCACTAAAATTCTAAAATCAAAACTACAAAAAGTCTAAAGCCAACTACACTCTAAAAGAAAAAAAAAATTAACAACTTATAAAAAAATCCAAACCACCTCAAAAGTAATGAGCACTAAAACACAACTCCTCCTAGCACCCCAACTACCAGCACTAAACTAAATGGTCAAAAGAAAAGTTCCCTCTACCCACCATACCACCAATATCACATAAAGTAAATAAATTGCTCTCATCACACAGCACATCCATATTAAAAAACTAAATCACCCTAAGATTTTAAAAATAATTACAAATTAGCCTAAAAGTAAAAACTTTAGTCTCACTAATAAAGAAAAACAAAAGCAAGTAACACGTACTAAAAATACTCCACCGTATTACCACCGACCAACAAAAAAACCACGCTACGCTCTTTTTACAAATAGTTCCTATCACACTCTAAAACTAAAACGAAAGTAAAAAACAACCATTTAAAGCTCCACACAAATCACACAAACTGCTAAAAAAAGAATAAATCAAGCCAACTTACTAAACTCAAAACCATTCAATTAACCCTAAACATTGCTAAAAAAAGGAACCAAAACTCTACCTCTATACTAATTCATAAATAATAACCAGTGCTCTATAAAAATAACTAATAAAGAAAACAAAGACTAATTAGCAATGTAAAAAACCCAGTTTAAACTACTAAAAAATAAAAAACATCACTAACAAAGTAAAAAAAACTACCTATAAAGATCTGTCACATAAATACCCATCTCCCTAAAAGTAAAACTAATAAAAAACACCAAAACAACAAACAAGTAAATCAAGCTGCAAAAATAAAAGCATCAAAAGTAAACTTAAATTAACAACACAAAAAAGTAGTTCCTAACTCAATAAGCTCATAATGCCTCAAGTCATCAAAGTAAAAATACCACCTATATGTAAGCACAAAACCAAAAATAAGTTAAATCATAAGCAATAGTTCTCAAGTTTTCCAAACTGTAAAACATATACTACAATCAAACAAACCAAACAAATAAAGCTCATATAATATAATAAGCAGTAATCCAAATATAAGTATAAAAAAGCCTAAGAAATTAATTATTTTACACTGCCCCAAACACACCAAAGTAAGTACTACGTGCTCACAATAGTAAAAACCACCACAAAACTGATGAAAACCTTCCCTCATACTACAACCCATAACACCATTCTAAGCCTTAAAAAACAAAATCTTTAAAAGCATAATACCCCTAAAAAAATTAAATCAAACAATAAAACTAATTTCAAGAACAGTCTTATCAACACCTAAGCTAAAAAACATAGCATTAAATGTGTACCATATCCCCTACCACACACCAGCTTCCCAAAAAATACAATAGACAATTAAAAACCACCTTAAAGGCAGTAAATAAAAGATCTTTCAAAAATTAAAAACAGCATTCAGTAAAAACCACCTAGTTAATTAACACCCGAAACTCCACCCACCAAACAGACCCTGCTCAGTCTAAACTTCTACATACAGTAAACAGAAATAAAGTCCCAATAGTACATGTCAAAAGTTTGTTAAAAAAAAAATTAGATTAATTCTACTTCAAGTACAAACCTATCCATAAAGTTATCTTTACTCAAGAACCAAGTTACACATAATAAATAATGCAAAAAACCCCCAACAAAATATATACCTCAAAAAAATCTATTTGTCAAATAAAACCTATGTGTAAATATCATCGTTTACTAAATATCACTACCATTTCCTATATATGACTGTATACTGTAGGTATATGTATGTATAATGTATATGTGTATGTAGAGTTAAAATATATTTATTAGTTGTAGTAGTAAGTTAACAATATAAAAATAGAGAGTAAAATGTCCTAGAGTAACTTTGTCACACCAGTATCCCCAATCATCTGTTCATAATATCTGTTAGATATTATGCCCTGTACCTTAAAAACTAGTTTCAGAAATAAAAACAAAAAAGCACACAGTTTATTTTAAAAGACTATACTCCTCTTCCACATTCCTTCTCCCAGACTGTGCCGTCTACAGACAGACAGCAAAAAAAAGCTCTCCTTTTTTGCTTTTTAATAATTTTTAGCTAAAGCAAAAAAGTAATCTAAACCGTTTTTTCTTTTTTTCTTAAAACTGCTTAAACCCATCCTAAACTAAAAACCAAAAAACCTCCCAAATTCACACCTGTAGCCCACCAAAGCCTAAACCCCAGCTTTTTCCACCACCACCAAGAAGACTAGAAAAAATAAACTAAGCTACAACCCACAACAAAAACTTTCTAAATTTACCATCTCACCTCAGAACAACAAAAAGTTTTATTATTTCATATTCATTTTTTGTGTTTGTAAGCACTTTATTTTATTAAATAAATAACTTTTTCCACTCTTCTCTAAAAAGATCTTTTTCCCAAACCAATTAAAAAAAAGAACCGTTTAAATTTGCTTCCCAAAAAAATCCTATTCAGAAATTTTCATCCCAAATATACCCTAAACCAAGACAGACACCAAGCTGGGAGCGAGTGTTGATCTACTGGAGGGTAGGAGGGCTCTGCAGAAGGACCTGGACAGGCTGAAGAGATGGGCAGAATCCAACAATATGAGGTTTTACAAGTCCAAGTGCTGAGTCGAGTCCTGCCCTTTGGCCACAATAATCCCATGAAGCACCACAGGCTGGGGACAGATTGGCTGGACAGTGCCCAGGCAGAAAGGGACCTGGGGGTGCTGACTGACAGCCACCTAAACATGAGCCAGCAGTGTGCCCAGGTGGCCAAGGCTAATGACATCCTGGCCTGTATCAGGAGTAGTGTGGCCAGCAAGACCATGGAAATCATTGTTCCCCTGTCCTGGCACTGGTGACGCTGCACCTTGAGTTCTGTGTCCATTTCTGGGCCCCTAATTTAGGAAGGAAGGATGTTAAGATGCTGGAGTATTTCCAGAGCAGGGCAACAGAGCTGGGGAAGAATCTGGAGGACAAGTCCTGTGAGGAGCCGGCTGAGGGAGCTGAGGGTGTTTAGGCTGGAGAAGAGGCTCAGGGGAGACTTTATCACTCTACAGTGGCCTGAAAGGAGGGTGACGCCAGGAGAGGTTTGGTGTTTTCTCCCAGGCAACCAGTGACAGGACAAGAGAACACAGATTTAAGCTGTGCCAAGGGAGGTCTAGGCTGGACATTAGGAAGTTCTTCCCAGAAAGGGGGATTGGGCATTGGAATACACTGCCCAGGGAAGTGTTGCAGCCATTGTCCCTGGAGGTGCTTAAGAAATTACTGGATGTGGCACTCAGTGCCATGGTGTGATTGACAAGGCAGTGTTAGGTCATGGGTTGAACTTGGCATGTCAGAGGTCTTTCCCAGCCTAGTTGATTCTGTGATCCCAAATGCAGTCACACCATCACTGAGTGCTGCTGTGATAGACAGCTGGAACTTCAGTATGAACTGGAGTGCAAGGCAGCAAAATGAGACCCCACTCTGGACACTGCAAATGTGTTTTTTCTTTAGCAGCAGAGTGTAGGCCACAGTTTGCTGTCTCCTGAAGGGGCATGCAGTATACTTGGAACTGACTGCATCAGGGGTGGAAATACAGTCCCATCATTTTCTGTGGACTGATCCACACTGCACTGAAAAGGGTGAGGTTCCAGAACACTTGCAATTTATCAATGAGCTCATTGTATGGGGCAACAAAGCAGAAAATATCTTTAAGAAAGGGGAAAAAATAATTCAGATACTCCCGAAAGCTGTTTTTGTCATTAAACAAAATAAGGTCAACGGACCTGCCCAGAAAATTCAGTACCTAGGAATGAAGTGGCAAGACATCTGTCAACAGATTCCAGCAGATGTGATTAATAAGATAGCTGTCATGTCCTCACTGGCCAGAAAGAAAAAACCACAGGCTTTCCTAGGTGCCGTGAGGTTTTGGAGGATGCACATCCCAGAACACAACCAGATTGTAAGCCCTCTCTCCCTTGTGATACAGAGGAAAATTGTTTCAAGTGGGGCCCTGAACAAGTGAGCAAGGGTTTGAACAGACCAAACAAGAAATTACTCATGCAGTTAGCCCTTGGGCCAGGCAGGACAGGATATAATGTGCTGTACACCACAGCCTGGAGCCCCTGGCAGAAGGTACCTGGAGAGACTTGAGGATGAACTCTTCTGGGTTTTGGAGTCAGGTATACAGAGCATCTGAGGCCAGCTGTACCCCAACTGCAGAACAGATTCTTGCAGCCTATAAAGGGGTTCGAGCTGCCACAGAAGTGATTGGCACTGAAGCACAGCTTCTTCTGGCACCCTGACAACCAGTGCTGGGCTGGATGTTTAAAGGAAAAGCTCCTGCAATATGTCATGTCACCAATGCTACCTGGAGTACATGGATTGCCCTCATTACATAACAAGCTCGAACAGGAAATTCAAGTTGCCCTGGGAGCTTGGGAGTTATCACAAACTAGCCTGAAGGTGACAACAACCGGCCCACATTTCCCAAAGGTGAATGCAATTCAGATATGCTCATATATATTCTCCTATAAAGGGAGACAACTCATCCCAGAGTGTTCTCCTTTAAACTGTCTGAAAACAAGACACCACTGACTGGGAAAAGGCAAATATAACCCCCATTTTTAAAAACGGGAAAGCCGAAGACCCAGGGAACTACAGACCCGTCAGTCTGACCTCTGTGCCAGGCAAGATCATGGAGCAGATTCTCCTGGAAATTATCCTAAGGCATATGGAAAACAAAGAGGTCATTGGTAGCAGCCGCCATGGCTTTACTAAGGGCACATCATGCCTTGACAAATTTGGTGGCCTTCTATGCCAGGGCTACAGCGTTGGTGGGTGGGGCAGAGCAACACGCATCGTCTCCCTGGGTTTATTCAAAGTGTTTGACGCTGTCCAGCACGACACCCGCGACTACGACCCTTCCACCGTGCCAGCCACACTCAACACGTTCCTGTTTGTCCGCTCATTCTTGGGGTAATGGGGTGGGGTTCCATGCACTGGGGATCCCCCTGCCCCGCCGCCTGGCACAGCAATGACCCATCGCATATCCTGCGTATATCCAGGGTACCACGACCGGAGCCTGTGAGGGCCGGTCCCTTCGCCGCGCCGCTCTCGGTCGCTCCGGCCCGACCCGGCCGGCGGCAGAGGCGGTGGCGGGGCAGGAGCATCTTGCCGGCGGCGGAGGGCGCGGGCATCCCTCGCCCCGGCCGTCACCAGCGTCACCGCCTCCTCTTCGCCCCCGGAGCCGCCGTGGTGCCCGGGCCGGGCCGCCCCGCTCGCTGCCCGCCGGCTGCGCGGGACGGCCCCGCTTCACACACGAGTCAACGCAGGGCAAGCGTCCCCGGCTTTCCCTTCCCCTGCCCCATCCCTGCTGGGACACCCCAGTAGTTCGGCCGGGGGAAGCGTCCACAGCCCCTTCTTGCTCTCCCTGGCCGTCGCGGGAGCCACCGGGGCGGCTCGCTCGCATCCCGCCCGCCGCTGCAGCCCGGGCAGTCACCCACACACCCTCCCCGGCTCCCCTTCCCTCAGGATCCTTTCTCCAGAGAGGCGTTTCTGACTGGAACCTGCCGGCCGCAACAAGGGGTTTGCACACCGGGGTAACGATCCCAGTAAGAAAGGCACCTGGATTCTGCAAAGCATCACTTAAAATAAGACTTATAAAAGCTAGCAGTATAAAGAACAGTAGAGTTAAACTTACGTACCTTTAGATGCTGGGAACTCCGTGTTGTGCAGCACTGGAGAGTAGCAGCGTGCCCTGCAGACCCTATCGGAAGGAAGGATTAGTCTGTTCTGGTCATTCAAGCTTTTATAGGATTTTCTTACAAGAAAACAACTCCATTCATCATTTCTACTGTCAAACACAGAGGATGTTCACATGAGAACTCATTGGTACGCTGTGAGATAAAGGCAAGGCCGCGCAGGTGCGTAATCACTGGGACGGAGTGGGAGCGGCCCAGAGGCTCCCCTGTTATCATCACCCCACTGAATCTGCCCCGCACCAAGGCCGAAGTGCCAGCACGGCACAGGCCTGAAGGTGATGCTGTTGGTGCGCAGCACAGCATGGCCCTGCGCCTTCACAGAGTCACTGCTACACGGATCGCTGGTCTTCACTGTGCAGTGCTCTCAGTCAGAATCACTGCAGGAGCCCATAAAGGTAGTCTGAGATCTCCATCAGTCTGGATACAGTTTGGAAGATCCTGAAATTAAAAGCAATTGTTCTCTGTAGCATGGGATTTAGGATATTAGCACGGAGCGTGTTGCTTATGCTGACAAGGTAGCAGTCTATACAGAGTAGCTATACTGCCATTTTGACAGTATAATTTGTTTTTAAGAGAAAAGGATTGTACAGAGATAGGCTGAGTAAAAAACAGTAAGTTTTAATGTTCAGAATGTTAGCTAAATCTCAGCTGGAACATGATCAATAGTTGTCATGACTTTGGCCTAGCACGCTGCATCCAGCTTCAGAATGAAAGAACCACTGAAATTTATCTGTCTTGCACGGTATCTTCTCCCAGAGGTTCTTAATTACAAGACATTCTTTGATAATGAGATTGCTGTAGTCTGACTGCTAATTCCACTAAAGTCTGTTATAAACTCCAGAATGATACTGAAGTTTATTGAAATTCTCTGCTGGCTACATAATAAATTTTATTCTTTCTTGACAGCAAATATGTCACCATCTCTGTCTTTTAGTTTCTCTTCCCTGGATATTCCTCATTTTATTGTCCTTGCCCTTTCACTAGTTGCTTTGTAAATTTAATTTCTCTAATGAATGGAGCTACAGCGAAGAGTCACTTGTGTAATGTTTGGACTAACTTAAAGCTCCACTGCGGTGGCCAGGGGTTGTCTCACAGGCCTTGCTGCAGAGCAGACCTCTCCGAGCACTACTCAATATCCTCTACCTCCTCCTGTTGCACAGCACCTTGGGATTGGTGCTTATTTGTCTTACACAAAGTTCTGCAAACACAGCAAGCAAGCTAATGTCTTTCCCAAATAGCAGAAATAAACGAGGGAAGTCAGGCATACTTTTCCTGTGAAGTTCCTGAACCATGCTCACTTCATATAGCAACACTTAATGCTTTCTGAGAACAGCAAATGTAACCTCTGATATCATCAGTGTTGTAGTCTAAGAAAGATCTTTTTGGCTGTTCTGCTACCCTTGAAGTAAACATGACAGAGATTGTCATTCCCCTTATAAGTCAGAAGGACCATCTGGCACTACATTAGAACAGTATTCTATTAAATTCATCAGCATGCTCATTATAGGATGACTAGTGAATGGTTAAATTGCCAGATGCTAGGAAGATATATCACTGTCTGTTTACGTAGTTAGGCAAACGTTTAATTAATCCTCCAGCTGCTGTGTCTGCTTTACCTATGAACATATCTAAATTGCATTCACCTGTGCAAAAGGCAGGCCAGTCAATTTTCTTACTGCCTTTCAATAAGAAAAGAACCTTAAACACAACTTTGGTGCAACATACAGCATGTACCTGTATGATTTAATTATGCATGCTGGTAATTGCATCAAAACAAATTACAGACTATTCCACTTCAGTTCCTGGATTGTGCTCCCTGATCCTTGAATGGTCTTTTAGTGGTCTTGCAAGTTTTGAAAGCTGAGTTGTTTTAGAGACTTCAGCAATGCCATGTTAGAAAACTCAACATACAGCCTGAGTTAATGCTTACAAGTGGTCCTACAGCCTTTTACTTTTCCCCATTCTAAGGAGTCTTCCATTCAGAAAATACTGAGCAGGGTAAGTGACCTTCTAATATCACACAATATTTAATATTGGTCCCAGGGTGTTTAGCATTCCCATGAGGGTTCTTCTTTACTGAAACACAGAAAAACATAATTCATTTGGGATGTGGCCTTGGCTAAGGATGATTTGCAGAGAGACTGTAACTCCTTTATTGGAAGTGTTTCTACTTGGCTCTATTTTGTATTGTAAGGTCTAGAGATGAGAGCTGGAAAAATGGGACTTAGTGATCTAGCTAAAGTCCAGCCTCCATTCACTCAAGTTTCCATTACACTTTTTGTGTTTAGGAACCAGATTTCAGAAAGGTGCTTTATTCCACTTAGTACTGGGCCCATAGTCAGCCTGGACTTTTCATAGAATCCATCCCAAGGCACAGACATTGTGGAGACCAAAGATGCACACAGACAACAGGCTGAGACTCAGCTGCATATCTCAAGTCCCCTGAGTCAAGAGATTTTTTGGATGGGCAGGATCCTTGGCTGCAGTCTGTTGATCTCTGTTGATTGCAGAACGTGCATCATGCAGCTGAAATTGCCAAAATTGTCTTGCATTTTTGCAAAAAGTTCTTGGCATGATTTTGGAATGGGCCCACAAGCATTTTTCCAGACAATTCATGAGCACAGGAGTTACTACAGAACAAAAAGCAGTGCCAACAGGCAGACTAGACGCAGCCAAGCATTTTGGAGGCTAAAGGAATTTAATAGCATTTTGTGACAGTTGACCTTTTTGCCACACTACTGGCAAGAGCAGGAAGAAGTAGGATATACTGGGAAGTTATTCAGGAGATACCAGGGACATAGGCTTTAGGGAAAAAAGTGAGAGTTTAGAGCTTCTATAGTAAAAATAATAGTTTCAATATTTTCACTATTTTAAGCCTACTTTATTTGTAATTTTCTTCTTCCTTTGCTAGCATTCCTCTTAGCCAATTTTCATAATATGTGTCTCATGAGACACACACAGCCTTCCCTCTTGGGCACAAACACTGACAACGTGATCCACGTGATGGCTATCTCAGGGTTAGATGCTGGTAAACATGCCTCATGCAGCTCAACAACTGAAATCCAAACAGAATATTTGGGAGCATGTGGTGGCTTAACCCTGGCTGGCTGCCAGGTGCCCACCAAAACTGCTCAGTCACTCTCCTACTGAGCTAGACAGGGGAGAGAATATATGAAAAAAAGGCTTGTGGGTCAAGATAAGGGCAATTATGTTACCAAGTACCATCGTGGGCAAAAAAGACGACTTAGGGATATTAGTTTAACTTATTGCCAATTAAATCCGTGTAGAAAAATGAGAAATGGAACCAAATCTTACAACAACTTCCCCCCACCCCTCCCTTCTTCCTCGGTTTAATTTCCCTCCTGAACGCTCTACCTTCTCCCCCCACAGCAGTGCAGGAAGACAGGGAATGGAGGTTGCAGGCAGTTCATCACACATCTCTGTGGGCTGCAGGGGGATACCTGCTCCACTGTGGACCTCTGTGGGCTGCAGGCCCACAGCTACTTCACCACAGTCTTCATCACAGGCTGTAGGGGAATCTCTTCTCTGGCACCTGGAGCACCTCCTCCCCCTTCTTCTCCACTGACCTTGGTGTCTACCGGGCTGTTTCTCTCTCATATTCTCACTCCTCTCTCCAGCTGAAGTTGCTGTGTTTTTTTTCCCTCCTTAACTCTGTTATTCCAGAGGCACTATCTGATGGCCTTGGCCTTGGCCAGCAGTGGGTCCGTCTTGGAGCCGGCTCTGTCGGACATGGGGAAGCGCCTGGCAGCTTCTCACCGTCACCCCCTGTGTAGCACCCCCCACCAGAACCCTGCCACACAGACTCAATACAGAGATAAGGTACTGGTATCTCAGGAGCTGTGTTCAGTGCTTCAGAGTCTTCTTGCAGTTTATGGTGTTCTCCTGGGAAAGCAGAAAGAATGTGTCTGCGCTCATCCCTTGCAGTTTTCCTTACTCTCTGTGCTTGGATTAAGTGTCTCGTCCTCTCACACATTCAGTTTTGTGTGCACAGTAAAGTCCTCTGTGGGCTGGGTCTGCAACACCAAGAAATTACCCTTCCTCAAGAAAGCAGAGCACTTGCAAACTGGTATATTTGATGGTTGTGGAAATTTTCCCTCTGCTTCTTTTAAAGATACCAAATTTGCTGACTTTCCAGGCACACTGGGAAAGGCCTTTATGTAGGAGGGTTTTCAGAGGAGGCAGATGCATTCCAGCTGACAGTGGAGGTAGATGGCTGAACTGCTGAGGCTTAACTTGATAGTATTTTTGCATAATTTATTATGGCAGTTCCATGGGGCCTTGGGAATTGATCTTGATTATTTTAGATTTAAATAAATAAATGATGGACCGTGGGACAAACTGGCACTCCATTCCAGGAGATGAACCTGAGACAGATCAAAGGCAGGCTCCCAGTGCCAGAATCAACTGCAGTTTTGCAACTATGCTAAGCTATGCAATTATCTTAAACCACAATGATCCTGTTGGATTTGCAGGGGTAAATTTAGCATCAATCTCCTTACACAAAACAAGTAAACAAAATCAGCACTGCATTTTCATATTAACACAGCACAGCACAGTGCCAGAATGAATTATCGTCTACGTTCAGAAGCACTGCTGCTGTGCTGGTTGCCTCACAGATAAATTAAAATGTATAACTCTTTGTCTGAGAAGCTTGTGACTACAGAGCAGAGCAATGACCTGTAGAGATTGTGACCAGTAAGGTAACTGGGAAGAAACTATGATTGTCTAAAGCAGTGCTGTTTAAGTCAGAATTTTACCCTGCTAGGTTGTGCATCCCTGCTGTTTTCATTCATTGGCTCCATTTGTCTACCCATTCCCCCACCTCTAGGGAAAAAGAACTGCAAGAGTTAACCCTAAGACAGATAAAGGATGATTATGGCAGAAAAATATCCCCAAAAAACCTAGAAAACGGGCTAGAAAACAGGACACACCACCACCAAGAGCTTTGGGTAGTACTGTGGGGGAAAAAGTAACCCAAGGTGCAAAATTCCTTTTAAACCAATGGGGAGAGACAGCAGGCAGCAATGCAACAGAGATTAACTATGGCAAGTCAGTAAGCAAGCAAATAAATAAATAACTAACCATTACACATCACTTCACAGCATGATAATTGTCAGAGAACAGAACTTCTCTGGAATTTCCTTCTCAGTCAACTGGGCTGGAATCCAACAGGAGAACAAACTCAGAGGCAGCTTTCATTTAAAAGACAGTTTGTTTATTAGCCAGGCAGAAAATCCCATTAAAAAGAGAGGAATTTCCATGATTGTGCTGCAGTATTAATTTTCAAATATTCTGCCAAAAACTTTGGGTATTTTGCACAAGATGAAACCATAATTCTGGATGGGACCTTGAGTGGGAGGTGGGGCACGAGCTGACTTTCCCAGGAGAATTCCCAGGAGGCAGTATGACTTGAGACACTTAAGATTCCTTCTCTGCCAGATTTATATATCTATTTCTAATCTGGATTAAACTATTTGATGGGAATGTTTGCTTCCTGGCAGGGAGAGAGTGTGTGCAATGTTGGACTTGACTCATGTCATTCATTATCTGCTCATTTGGTAATACTGTTTTGGTGAAAATAAGGTGCTGGCTCCTGGTTTGTTAGTACAGCTAAACAAATGTGGGGCAGGGGGTTGGGCTGAGCACTGCTCCCCAGCTCTTCTCTGCTGAATTTTTAGTTTGCTCAAGGGCTGCCCAGACCACTCCAATGAATGTTTTCCAAGAGAGAGCCCAGAGGTGCTTCTGGGGAGAGCCTTTTCTCAGCAACTCCTGCCAGAAGGCACCATGAGTGAACCTGACCTGCCACCATCGGTGTATGTCCTCGTGCCACACACTGGTGTGAATAAAACATCCACTTACAAGTTCCTGAAGTTCAGAGTTGCAGAGCAAGCCCTAGATTATTTCAGAAAAAGAAAAGAAGGTAAAGTTCCCCAGCCCTCTAAATCATAATTCTGTTGCTGAAGGGGCACGAACAGGGTGCCAGATGACATCCAGAGAGAGGATGGGGTGGAAGTGTTACAAGAGGAACATGTCCTGTGCTGTCTGGATGTGAGACAGGCCATGTCATTCAGGGGCAGGGACCAAACCCTCTCTTTGGGTATTTTTAATAGAGTGGACATAGTCTTTGCCATCCAGCCTTTCAACCTGAGATACTGGAGTTCAGACCCTCCTCCAGCTGCCCAGGGAAAAGAGCAAATATTTTTTTCCCATGGAGAGCATTAGGCAGGTGTAAATCAGGGCTATGGCCAGAAGCTGCACATCTCAGGTCAGCACCAGCTTGCAGGTGGGTTTTGCAAGAAAAGCAGCTGTTAGATCTATTGGATCCTTGCCTTCACTATGTGGTGGATGACAGATCTTATCTGGAAACTCTCCCACAGAGAAGTTTTCTATATTGTGACATGTAACATTCACCCGAGCTGAAGGAGGGGTCAGTTTGGCAATGTTAATGGATCAAAACTTTTTCACCTTGAGCTTGGTGCATGCATGGTGCCCAGCATGGCAGAACCTCTAAACATTCGTACCTACACAAGCTTTTAGGATCCCCAATTAAAATTTGTTCCTCCCTTTGCCCCAGGCATGCTGTCAGTTACTGACATTCTCAGTTCTCAGCTGCTGGCTGGAAAATCCTAGCCAAAGGAAATCTTCTATAAATTGCTGAATTCAATCATAAAGCACTCATATGACCATTTCACAAGATATTTTAACTGGAACAAACCCAGCAAGAATAGTCATGTAGAGATGATGAGGCTTTAACTCTGCAGTGCCATGACCTTTTCCTGATGGGAAAGTGCCCAGAAGGATTTTCTTGGGAATTGATTTTCCTCTTTAATGTTGCTAATAAGAGATGTTGATAATAAAGATTAACTTAGGTATCTCTGCTGTGGTTCACTTGCAGGAAAATGGGTCCAAATCCCTTTCTAGATCTAAGGACTAAAAAAGAGGTACAATATGCAAAATAATTATTATAATCCATCATTTTCACTGAAACAAAGCAGAACAACAAACAATAATGATAGTAGACTGAATCATAAAATGGCAGTATGCCAAGTTGTATATCAGCTGAGTCTTCTTACTTGTCTGTTGGCAAAATAAAGAGGATTAGGGGAATGACTCATCTGTTGATTGGAAATTCTACTTTAAAGTTGCAAAGAAATTCAAACAGAATCATTTAATAAGCAATAACTCGCTGAGCAAAAAGCTTCTGTTCACTTACAGCTGCACTCCCCAGCTTGTAAACTGTGGATGCTCTGGAGCAAAAGAACCAACCCAACTCTGATGTCAATCTCTCATCACCAGGTTGTATCTTCTTGTTTTTCCTATGGTCCTAGTGAGTGGGGTCATATTAGCAACAACAAAATATGTGATGTATTTCATAGGGGGAAATCCTGTTTTTGCTGTAACTGTCAGCGACAATTTTATTCCTGGTTGCAGTGCAGTCAGTGTTTTAACCTTTCCTAGAAGTTTTATCTCCTCCTGTATAAAATCTGAGTTCCTCCTACACCAAGCTAAGATTCATAATGCAACTGAAGTTGTGAGTTTAAAACTATTTGCGGCCACCAAAGCAATGCCTGAGCTGCTGTAAAAGGGAAAAACCATGCTGTTCAAGCTCAGATTGCAAACCCCCCCGATCCCCCGTTATCAGAGCAGCCAGCAGCTCCCTGCCCTGCGGGTGCTGGTGGGGGTTCCAAACGGTGCAGCAGTTCTGGGCAAAGCCACCAGTGCTGGGGAGGTCCTGGCAAGCTGCCCGTCCCTCATCTTATCTGCAGCTGGGCTCATTCAGCCCGAGCTGCTGCTTTGTCTTCATCTCACAAAACCCCGATGTCACCAGACACCTCAGCAAAACTCAGGCTTCACTCTGCTCAGCAGCCTGGCGAGGATCTAGGTAACAGGTTTGTGCAAGTGCTATGTGGCTGTGCCTCCAGTGTGCATAACTGCCCTGTGTTGGTGTTTGGCAAGTGCCATCTGGTTTTCGTTTTCTTTCACAGTGTAACTCATCACCTCCACCCCCGCGGATTCACAGTCCAACTGCCTTTCTGCTTTCAAGACAATTTCAGCTGAGTGTGTTTTGATTTACTTTAGCGAAAACCCAGCAGACGCTACCGTCAAATCATTCTTTAAATTAAAAGTTATTTGATTTGCAAATTTTAGCAAGATAGGACTACTCATAAAATCTTAATTGGTAAAGTAATAAGATGCTTGGAAGATGGAAGGACCAAGCATATAATAACTCTGCTCACCACAATCTTGGAAAATACTCTGGAGAAGTATCTTAAGCACATTAAAATCCATCAAGATATATAAGCAGTAAGGATAATAGTGAGCAATTAGAAGAGGTGTAGAGATGAAAACACCTATTGTAGCTCAGTACAGGAAATTGCTTAATAGCCCTTCTTGTAACTCAAATTACTATTTCTTTTAAAAAGATTGAAAGCATCTTCCATTAAAAACATTTTTGAATCTCACACTTTGAGAGGGGAGACTGGCTTCTTCTATTTGTGGATCTGTGTACAGGCAAGGTCAGCTAAATAAAATTTAAAGCTAAGAAGGAGTAAAAGAGCTGTTTACAGAAGTAACAAAAACAAGTAACTGACAAACCAAGAAGAATGTTTTTGTTGTGCGTTCTTGAGACTTCTGGTGAACAGTGTTCTCCCCTTCACTCAGACACTTACACTGCAAACACCATCGGCATAGCTGTAAGGAAACTGTAAAGAAAGAATAAGATCCAAAGCAGCAGCCCACCTCTGGTGACATGGATTATTTTCTTTCTCAGTAACACTGAAAGCCCAGTTTGCACGGTAATTTTGCGTTCTCCTCAGCTATGTCTTAGGGGTCACCTTACACAAGCGTTATTTTCATTGAGTGGCATTGTGTGTGGAGGTATTGTCAATTGCAAACAGGTTGACTGGGTTACAGGCACTTTGTCAGAAAACAATACTGTATGTGCACATATGCGTGCTTAATACCTTATTAAATCTACTGACTCAAGCAGGCAAAAGCCTAGGAAGTGTCAGACTTAATGCCATCTGTGCGACTCTGAATCTGCCCTTTCCCCACATGCATCATGGCTACAATCTTTAATGACATGATCACCAAGTTATTTTATCCCTAGGGGCTCCTGTCTCATTTAGTCTCCTCTCCTGGGTGGTCCTCCTTCAGCTTCCCATTCCTTGGACATCTCCAGCCTCACTGCACAGCCAAACATCTGCATATTTTCCACAGGAATAAAAAGTGGAAATTGTCTCATGCAGAGGACATGACCTTTGCCTAATTTAAAGCCATATTTGGTAGGAAGGTATGAGAGCTTCTGCATACTTTAAAGTTCTTCTAAATAAGTGGAAAACAATACACTTCCTTAGGAGTCCCTGATTTAAGCAGAAGATAAAGAAATCCATTGCATGGATGACTTCAGCCTGGATAGTTTACCTTCAGAGATCAAAAGTAAACAAAACCAATGTCTAATAAAGGTGCAAGTTGGAAGGTTTTGGCTGGGTGACATGACTGGCTTTATCCATCATTCAGCTCGTATTTTGATAAGCCCACTGCAGTCCTGGGACTTTCCTCAAGAGCCTTGTGGAAGGAGAGGAACAGGTCACCAGAGGCTCGGGTCTGAGACTGGGCTCCAAGTACAACAGCTGCAAAAAAAACGGGAGGAGAAGCGTCCAGGGCTGGTTCTGTTCTCTCCTCCCTTTGGCCCCTTCAAGGTGGTCTGTGGGTGAGGGAGTTGCTGCAAAGCAATCCTTCGTGGGCACCTGGAGACCTCTCCAGGCTGGAGGAGGAGTGGTCAGCTTCCCCTTTTGTTTCACATCCTTTCCTTGCGGAGCAAGCAAGAAAGCAAAAAATAAGGGACCAACACAAGGCTTCAGGTTTGCTTTCACCCACTTAAAAAACTAAGGCCAGGAGATTAAACCAACTGCAGCAGCTAAAATAGTCTTATCCCAGAACAGGAATGAAGCAACCCAATCCCATTTGTCCCACAGTTTCTGGGTTGCCAGTAGTGCTTTAATTTTACCACTCATCCCCCTCCCCCCACTGCATTTGATTATCCTGATAAAAAGCTAATAAACTCTCTGCTGAATTTAAAAAAGCAGCAGTATTTGCATTTTGAACACCCAGCCATGCAGGATTCAGCCCATTTAATTATTTTTCTTCAGGGCAGGAGAAAAAACTCCCGGTTTTGTCACTCACCCGCAGTGAGGAGGCACGGGCTAGAGAGGGAGGAGCAGTGGGATTATCAATCACTGGGCCCGCTGGTGTTTATTTAACTGTTACCAATTTCCACTCCTGATTTGGGGCCTAATTTACACTTCAGATTCGAGACTGCTGTCCTAGGGATAGCTGTACCCTGCTGCTAGCTCTTTAAATGTGTGCACCAGGAACCACATTCAATCTGACTAGGCTTGCATAAATCTTTGCCTAACAAAAAGGATACATTTCCAGCCTGTGTCATTGCCTTGTACTTCCATGAAATGCCACTGTGTTCCACTTAATTTTTGAATGTTTTGTTTATTTGGATTCACCTCTAACATCTTTGCAGTGAAAAACAAATTCTTCTATGGGCTAACAGGTATGTTTATAACAAAACATTTTTGAAGGTGCTCATAATTTCCTCTCTATTAATTTTCCCACTGTTTCATTGTCTGCAATGTGCTTATGTCAAGCCCTCTTGGCAACGTGCAGGCTTTTATCTCACATATTGTATAGTGCCAAGTGCTGGTTTTTTTCTTTTGAAATAACGCAGGGTTTGAGATTTTTAGATCAGGTTGCAAATGTTTCTTCTCTGATAAAGATTTTGTGTCAAGCAGCTATTATTTCTTTTTTATCCTAGCTGAAATTTCTCCCAAGCAGAAGAGTGAGAGCTAAAGATGCCATAAAATCCATTAAAGCTGTAATTACTGCAGTGAGTTAGACTGGTGCAATAGCATTCTTTGGGACACCTGAGCTGGTCTAATGGATCCCTCACACCAAACCAGACCTCCTTTTGAAAGGATGGAAGTTTCAGGTTGTCTTACTGAATTGCTTTTCTTTAACACCAGCCCATTTCCTTGGGGAAGGCCTCCAGGGCAAGGGCTGTCTCTGTACAGAGCAAACACAGCAGGGAACTACAGCTGATGCTGGGTGGCTTAGGCAGTTTAATTATAGAAGCATTTGCTACCCCTCTCCTCTCCCAGCATGCCTTGGACACAGACTGGATCAATAAAAATTAAATTAAAATAGCATACATATGTATAAATGTTAGATCATATATACTGTACCTGCTGCACACCTCTCCTGATATATTATCTGTATACTTGAGTGTGTGTGTGTTTGTGTTAAGGATACATACAATATGCAATCCATACGATCTGAAATTTGTTACATCATCTTGAGCAAGCTGAAATTTGCTGGGGAAGGTGATATCCTTTATCATACCTAGTGAGAAAGCTGACTACAAAAAAAAGCAAGTTACCTGAGGCCTTGCATACCCAAATGCTTTTAAACGGCCACAAATGGGCTAACAAGAGATAGTATTTCTCCTTGCAAAAGTTGTGTCTGCAGATCATTATAGGTTTTATATTGGGAGTGTGATTGCTTCCTGTGTTGGAGAAGGAAGGTGCTGATCGGAGAGCAGCTGTCGTGACTGAAGGGCCCTCTGGTGCCATGCGGAACAGGAAGGGCACAGGGAGAAGCTGAAGGGACACACCAGATCTTACACGGCTGCTCTGCAGGGCTGCGTGGGTTTCACAGCACCTGGCAACTTTCCTAGCACTCCTAGTGGCCAGCTCTGCTTTAGAGGTGGCCTCTCCTAGACCACCAGCAAATCTGCCTCTTTAGGTAAGCTACGGCTTTCTTTGCAATATTTGCTTTAAAAAAAGAGACCTTTTTAACATAAACCCCTCAAGTGCTCTCAGGGCTTCCTGATGTGCAATCCATCCTCCTCTCCTGTGCACTGCTGGGGAGTTGTGTGCAGGGAAGAAGACTTGTGCACGGCCAAAACCTGCGTGAGGATGGAGAAGTTGTGACTGGGAAGCAGCAGGCCAGAGAGAAGGTAAGTACATGGTGGGAGCTGTCTGTGGCAGCCCTTTGCAGCTGGGTGAGCTCTGGAGGTAAATCTCCGTGGGTCAGACCATCAGACTTGACTGTAAGGAAAACAGCAAATTTACTCTATTAATATTAGCAGTTTAATTCATAAAAGATGTTTGATAAATATTGTTTGTGGCCTGTATTTTCTCCTGACTCAAGAAAGAAGGACATCTATGACAAGGAGATTGGGCAAAATGAAAATCAGGAGCTGTGTGCTGCATCATGCATCCCTGTTAGAACACTGGCAAGCATTTTCAAATCAATTGAAATGTACCACCTCTAAAGTTCTCCCAAACATTTTTACCTGCTCCTGCTCCTGCTATAATGCTTTGAATCATTACATATGATTCAAACTTTGTTTCTGTTTTCATCTGGTAGCATCATCCATCACAAAGCCCTGGTAAGGCAACAGCTTATCCTTAGTTATAATAAAATCTCATGCTCTTATAGCAATTGTCTAGTTTTCATTACTAAAAGCTCTGAAATCAGACTGGGCATTAAGTAAGATGGGGCAAGCCTTATTACAGAGCTAGTGTGGACTCTGCTGGCTAGAGTCCCTCCCCTTTTCTTCTCCCTGACATCCAGGTCTCCTCCTTAATTGATTAAAGACTTAATTCCACTAAGATTTATACACATGTTGAAGCACACACACCTGGTATGATTCCTTTCTCTTTTACAGCACCCTGTAGAGACAATTATGGGTATTTGCTTGCAGACCAGTCACCCAGTGCCAGGAGCACTGCAGTGCAAGGCCTCATTTGGGAGCCAAGAGTCATCTTCTGCCTGCTTGTTCCAGCTACACCAACGCACATGAGACAAACCAGCACAATCATCAGCATTGTGTCTTGGCTGGAAATCATTAAAACATGTAAAGACCACCTTCATTTGAATTCCAGCATTTTTCAAGGACTCCAATCTTTGTACAAAATTGGCTCGTGCTACCTTGTGTTTGTGTCAGACCATGGGTGATGAGGTGTTACCAAAAATGTTAATATTTTTTTATATTTTAGTACCTGATGCAGAGAGTATAGTGCTTTTCATCTTTGGCACAGTGGACAGGTGGCACAGGCAGCCAGACCATGACCCTTGGGAGGAACATCAAAGGTGATCAGTCTGGAAGGAGGGCAATTTGCTGTAACTTTGATTTTTAGTAAGACAAATTACCTGACTTTGTGACTGTATGTCCTATTCCTAAAGTACCTTCACCACTAAAAGCTTAGATACTTGCAAGTCTTATCTTCCTTTCAAGATAACCTCTCCTGCATAATAGACACCACATGTCTCTGCCCATCTGTATCCTCCACCTCCACCTCACCGAGTTCTGAAGCCAAAGCAGCAGCAGCTATAGGGGAAAGGCATGTTCATGCAGAGGCCTTAGCTATGAAATGCTGATGATACCCCTCACAGTGGCTGCATACAGCCAAGGATTTTTAACAGATTTTCTTCCCCTGGTCTACTACTTCTAGTTCTGCTTTAGCCTTCCTGAGATTAGAAGGGGGAAGAAGTGGCAGAATTGCTGTAAAATTCCAAATGAGCATGCACTAGGGGTTCACATAACTGCATTGCAAAGCTTTCTGTTTGATCAGCTGGTACTTTCCTAGTACTGCCCATTATTCTCTTTGTTTCCTGACTGCTGCTGAGATTGGAAGCTGATCTTTTCATGGAATCATCTTTTATGAGCTGGAATAATTTCCTGAATGGCAGTATATATTAAAGCTATCACAGTGTATAAAAGTGGATTTCTTTTTACTAATTGTACCTGATTTTATATTTGTCCATGTTATATTTCTTTTGCTATCTTATTGCCTAGTCATTCAATTTCATGATATCCTTCTGCAACTCTTTGCAGCTTTTGTCTTTACACTCAAGCCTGAGTAGCTTAGTATTGTCAGTAAATTCTGTCCTTGACTTCCCAAATTCATTTCCAGAACATTTATCAATACATTGACCAGGACAGAACTAATTTTTAACTGCATTTATAATATTTTAATTAGTCTTCCATAATTAGCCCTTCTTTTTCATTTCACACAATTGGACACTTGGCATGAGATGTTGCTAAAAGCCCTTTTAAGATTTAAGCAAACTTTATTAGCCAGATCATCCTGACATACATTTATTAGCCAGATACATCCTGGACACATACACATGCTTCTTCCAAAGACCTGTAATAGATTTCATGGTTGTATATCCAATCCAATACTCTTTCATTATGGTTTATGTCCATTGGCAAGGTACAGGCATCAATTCTTTTGAACCTCTATAGAAATTTCACACACAGGTGTGGTGGAGGGGGTTTGTTTGTTTGTGTATGGTGGATTTTTTTGAATCATATTTGCCATTTGTTTTCTCTCCTGTGATACTAATGCAGTTCTAAGCACAAGTTAGTATTTCAGAAATCTCCTTAAAATACTTAATAACCTGAATTAACTGACCACCTGCGAGTAACTTATCAGATTGTTTCAATAAGCCATTTACCGACACCTAAATTCAGCCAGATCTTCTGATTAAGATCCTGTCAAAAAATGTTAACAGCATGAAAAGTTTGCTAAGCACTTCAACAGCAAACACTGATATCCATTCTGGTCTATTCTTGCACTTTTACACCTTAACCACAGAGTCACCCAAATTCTTTGACAGCTGTCAGGGACAGTAGTGTACTGAGAGCTAGTAGCAGGAATAAATTCAGCCTCATCAAACCATGGGGAGATGGTATTACTTCTGTACAGCACACAGATAGGTTTAGTGCTGGCAGTTCTGATATCCAGATCTCCTGTCGCACAGTAAACATTCTTCTGCATTTGTTTGTTTTTATTAAAAAGTGCTATGAAAATATTTTGAAATTAAAGTCTTATCAGTTTTCCATTGCAAGTCAGATTTCTCAGTCTATACAGTTTAGATAAGGAGCAGAGCAAGGGATGACTCAGTCATCATCTGTAAATGACTCCATGGGTGATACGAAAAAAAAATTGCCATATTAAATCTCTAAGATACTTGGAAACAGAACACAGGGTGTTGAAGACAAATTAATCCAGACTAAATATAAAGCCTTCCCTTCATAATGTTTATTGACTACTAGGAAGAATTTAAACATACAGACTCTAGTTATTCAAGAGATTTCTCAAGTCTTAATTTGTTAAATTTTGTTTAATTTATCCCAGCCCAGCAGAGACTGAATTACCAGGCTTATTCCTATTGTAACTGGGCAGTATTTTTCACCTCTGTTTTGCAGATCCAGTTACACAATTACACAGTGGTTTCCTCAGACTTGAAACTGTGATACTATGATAAAGAATGTCTATTCAATATCTCATTTGTATCAGTGATACTTTGGCTTTAATGCAGTAACAAATCATCCTGTGTGCATAAATTAATATGCTCCGACTTTAGAATTTCATGTAAGCAACATGACTTCGATGTTTTATGAACACTAAAAGACTGAAAAATTCAAATATATTGAATCATTTACCCGAAGAAAAGTCTGTGTTCTAACCTTTTTATGGTAAGTACTGAAAAATACAATTTTTGCAGATGCAATCCCCCAAAGGAGTAGAATAAAATAGTAATACAAAACCAGAGCAAGATTTTTGTAGACAAAGGCCGAGAAAGGAGGGGTAGAATAAAACTGGTGAATGAGATTAAGTAAGTTTAGCTCTAATCTCAGTCAGGGTCACCTCTGTAGGGAAATATACTGGCATCCCTCTCTTGGTATAATTATGCTGCTACAGTTATACTATTATAAATTATTATGTTTCCAAAGCAACATATCAGTACTAATTCCATTGAAACCAAGGATGTAAGGACTACAAGAATCAATTCATGATATCCAGTTCTCTGGACACTGATTTTTTTCCCTAGGAAAACCATGGAAATAAAGGATGGACATAAATCCAGTAATAATAGGCCAAAATTACTATGATACTATGATCAGCTTATGCTTAAACAGTCTATTTTGGAAAGAGAAAGGAAGTCTGGAGCAATTAATTATCTTTGTTGAGTTACTGAAAACGTTCAGGAAGCACCAGCTGTTAGGTCTGTCCTCCCAGCGAGTCCCCCGAGCACCAGCAGGGGTTTGGTGCCCTCTTACGTTGGATACAGGCAATTTGAGTGATGGCAAACACACTTCTGGCTGACAGATCGCTTGAGAAGGCTTCTTGGGGTACAAATTGTTAAGAAAGTAAGTGCTAACAGAGATAAGTGACTACTTAATGCTTCAAAACAGTTAATAACCAGTGTAAGGCAGCGAACTTAGCCCCAGAGGCAGTGAACTTCCAGCAACGAACAGACTCACAAACACACTTTTGTACCCTCTCCTAGGGGTTTTATTGAGATGGTTCAGCCTCACTCACCTGATCCGGCACAGCACAAACCTGATTCAGGCTTTTTCTGTTTTGTTATTGTTAATAAATATTGTTCATAAATTTCTGACAATGAGAATACACACGCAAAAAAAGACTGTTGGGCATCACAAAAAAATCATGAATAATGGGGCACTGGCACAGGTTTCCCAATGAAGTTGTGGATGCGCCATCTCTGGAAGTGCTAAAGGTGTGGTTGGATGATCTGAGCAACCTGATGTAGTGCAAAGTTCCCTGCCCATGGCAGAGGGGTTGGAATCAGATGATCTTGAAGGTCTTTTTCAACCCAAACCATTCTATGATTCTGTGAAGAGAGAGGACTATGTGATCTGGTCTTACCTCCTGGAAACATCATCCAGTGAACAACCTAGGTACTTAATCAAAGAAAAGGATCAATTAAAAAAAAAAAAAGGCCTGCAGAATTTGGGACATGAAAATACAGAGTATTTCTATTTCCATTAGTTGAATACTCCAATGATTACTGTTCATACCTAAAAGCTGGCACTTATTACCCAAAATTAGATTTCTGGACAGTTCTAGCAATCACCTTCGTTTTCTCATCTAGTTAACACTGCAGTATATTACTTTTTTTCTTGTACAAGTATTTCTGATTCATAGAGAACCCTTCTTGGTCTTCTAAAACCTAGACAGACTGCTCAGTAAATCTTTTCTGAAAATAAAACCTGATTTGGTGTAAGGAGTGTTGTAGAAGATGTGTCTACGAAGGATGTTTGGACAACAGGCGGCTCTTCAAAATGCTGTTTATTGTATAGAAGATGTTACAGCAGCCTTGGGTCGTGGGTGACAGAGCCTCGCTTTACAAGCTGCCAGCTACAGCTTAAAGGCAAACCTGAAGCCACCTTAGTTCTGGTTACAATGCATTATCTATTTTTCTTTGCTGAGCATCTTAATACATAACAACCAATCAGCATCATAGACAATACCTTTACCATTACCTATAGCCTATCATAACTACTATTATTTCCATATTATGGTAGTAACTATCCAATCACAAGCGTTAGTATGTTACATTTTAAGCTTAAACTTTTCTGTTTTCTTGCAATGGAAAATTCTTCTACTTGGTAAAAACATCTTTTTGTTTGCAGTCACACATATCCTTTGCTCTAGCCATA
>WAAE01015482.1:0-15938 GCA_013400495.1 Nicator chloris
ATTAAATTAAACTGAACTAAGCAGGCCAAGCCCGGCGCTCACCTCCAGGTAGGGCACGGGCGTGTCGGGGTTCAGCGGGTATTCCCGCAGCAGCCGCTCCTCGTCCAGGAACTTCCCGGCGCGGCCGTTGAAGGCCGGCTGGAAGAGGCCGTAGTTGAGCACATCCTTGAGGCTGTGGTTGAGCGTGCACAGGATCCGCTGCTTGGACACCCACACGGGCACGTCGGGGTTCAGCCGCAGACACTTCTGGAAGCGGGAGCGCGGAACGCGGGCTCAGCCGCCGGAAAGCCGGGAATTCGCCGCGCGGTTCTCCGGGGAATGGGACAGGGAAAGGTGGGAGTTGGGGTTTGAGGGATTCAGGGAGGGTCAGATATGGAGAATGAGGAGTTCCCAAGTTTTTGGGGGTTTTTTTAATTAAAAAAATGGAAAAAAATGGATGTTCCCACTGTGAATTCCAAAGGGAGATACATAGGGAAACAGAGGGAGAAAATGGGAATCTGCCAGGTTTCCCATTGGAATGGGGGAGTGAGGGAGGGAAAGGTGGGAGCTGGGGTTTGGGGGGTTCAGGGAAGGTCAGATCTATGGAAAACGAGGGGTTCCCAAGGTTTTTTGGGGTTTTTTAATTTAAAAAAATGGAAAAAAATGGATGTTCCCACTGTGAATTCCAACGGGAAATCCATCGGCAAAGAGCGGGATAAAATGGGAATCCGCCAGGTTTTCCATGGGAATGGGCGAGTGAGGGAGGGAAAGGTGGGAGCTGGGGTTTGAGGGATTCAGGGAGGGTCAGATCTATGGAAAACGAGGAGTTCCCAAGGTTTGGGGGGTTTTTTAATTAAAAAAAATTGGATGTTCCTACTGTGAATTCTAGAGGGAAATCCATAGGGAAACAGGGAGAAAACGGGAATTCACTGGGTTCTCCATGGGAATGGGGGAGTGAGGGAGGGAAAGGGGGGAGCTGGGGTTTGAGGGATTCAGGGAGGGTCAGATCTATGGAAAACGAGGAGTTCCCAAGGTTTGGGGGGTTTTTTAATTTAAAAAAAATGGATGTTCCTACTGTGAATTCTAGAGGGAAATCCATAGGGAAACAGGGAGAAAACGGGAATTCACTGGGTTCTCCATGGGAATGGGGGAGTGAGGGAGGGAAAGGTGGGAGTTTGTGGGATTCTGGGAGGGGCAGACCTATGGAAAATGAGGAATTCCCGAGTTTTCCTGGTTATTTTTTCATTAAAAACAAAAAAATAAAACCCAAAAAGTCGGAAGAATTCCAAAGGGAAACAGAGGGAGAAGACGGGAATTCAATGGGTTCTCCATGGGAATGGGGGAAGGAAGGAGGGAAAGGGAAGAGTTGGGGTTTGGGGAGGGCAGAACTATGGGAAATCAGGAATTCCCACGTTTTTGCAGCTGAATTATTTTTAAAAACCAAAAAAATTGGATGTTCCCACTGTGAATTCCAGAGGGAAATCCACAGGGAAACAGAGGGATGAAACGGGAATTCAAGGGGTTCTCCATGGCAGGGATTGTGGGAAAAGGGAAAAGAGGGAGGGAAGGAGGGGTTTTGGGATTTTGTGGGATTCAGGGAGGGGTCAAACCTCTGGAAAATGAGGAATTCCCAAGTTTTTATAGCTCAATTTAAAAAAAAAAAAAATTCCCTCTGTGAATTCCAAAGGGAAAGACAGGGATAAAATGGGAATCCACAGGGTTCTCCATAGCAGGGATTGTGGGAAGGGGAAAAAGAGGGAGGCAAGGGTGGGATTTGGGATTTCGTGGGATTCAGGGAGACTCAAACTTCTGGAAAATGAGGAATTCCCAGATTTTTAATTTTAAGACAAATCGTATCCCAAATCCTATGGATATTCCCATGTGGATTCCTTCCCGTGGGACGAAGAGGCGGCGCTGGGTTGGGATTGAGGGATTCACCCAAATCCCCTCAATCCTGGGAAAAATTCCCAATTTTTGGACGGCAACGCAAATCCCCACCCCTCCCCTGTGCTCTCCCAGCAGAAACTTCCCAGTTTTCCCAGGTTTTCTCCCGTTTTCCCAGATCCACTTTCCCATGGAGCCACTCTGTGATCCCACCCATCCCTGTCATTCCCACTTTTCCATGGAAAATGCCGAGGGATATCATGGATCCGCACAGCATTCCGGGCTGGACTCAGACGTTGAATTGACAATGATCCAACCCCACATTCCCAAGTTTCCAGCAGCAATTCCAGGGGCTCCGATGGATCTGGAGCTCCAAGGAGGACAGGGACCAGCAGGATCCACAAATCCTGGCCTCATTTAACACCAAGGCCTGGAATTCACGGAATTCCAGGATCGCTGATGTTGGAAAAGAATTCCAAGGTCACCAATCCAAGCTGGGCCTGATCCCCATCCCAGAGCTCTGAGTCCATCCAGGAATTCCTCGGGAATGGGAACAGGAAAGATCCCAATCCTACAAAACCACAATGGAGGCAAAATTCCCAAAATTCCTCCAGCATATTCCTTAGCGGAGAGCAGAAATTCCAAAAGCAGGGAGAGCCCCGTTAATCCCCAAAACCTGGGAGAGGCGAAGGACAACCAGGATTCCTGGGAATTCACCCATGGAGCGACACGGATCTGGGATCGGAGTTGGAATTTGGGCTGCTCCGGAGCTGGCAGCACATCCAGCACGTGAGGCTCCGTGATCCCGAATTCCAGGAAAAAAACAACAGGAAAAAGGGGGAGGGAAAGAAGGGAAAGGTGACCCGAGGCTCCGGACAAAGGATCGTGGATCCGTGTCCATCCCACGGGAATTGCCACGATCCAGGCACGGATCCGGACACGGATTCCGACATGGATCCAGGCATGGATCTGCACATGGATCAGGGCATGGATCAGGGCATGGATCCGGGCACGGATCCGGACACGGATTCCGACATGGATCCAGGCATGGATCTGCACATGGATCCGCACATGGATCCGGGCATGGATCAGGACATGGATCCGGACTCCTCCAAAAACCAGGATAAAGTTCCAGCCCCAATCCAGGCCCAGGGGATGTTCCCAGCTTTCTTCCAAGGATTCCCTTTGGATTTCTCCCAGCATCCTGCTTTTCTCCCCGATTCCTCCTTCCAAGCCATTCCGGCAGTATTCCCATTCCCACAGGGTGGAAAATCCCACGGGATTCTCCTGGGGTTTCCGTGGGCTGGCGGGAGAAGGGATCGGAGCCACAGGATTGGGAATATCCGTGAGAATTCCCGCCTGGACCTCCCAAATCCCACCTTGGGACAGGTCGGATGTCACCATTCCCATCATTCCCGACCACAATCCTGGGAAAGAGCTGGGAATTTCAGAGATCCAGGGAAAACAGTCCTGGAGGAGAGGAGGAATCCACAGGAATTTTCCACCCTCCAAAGTCAAACTGGGACCAGTTTGCGGAGCCAGCTGGGAAAAAAAAAAAGCGGGAATTTCGGGGCTTGGATCATCTCCTGAGGAAAATTCCAGCCCTGTCGTTCCCAGACTTTAATTCCATGCTGGGAGAAGCCAATTCCAGAAAACAACAAGAACAAAAAATGGGATAAGGGTGGGAGGAAGGATCCAGGAAGCACCTGGAGCTCCAACAATTCCCGGAGCCAGGAGAACAAAGGATTTGGGATTTTCCGGTGAATCAGGGGCTGATCCATCGGGAAGGGCGTTGGGTGTTGTGTCATCCCACAAAAGCCAATCCCAAAATCCCATCCGGTGATTCGTGGTTCAAAATTCCACCCCCAAATCCCAGAATTCCGACCTTTCCACGGCACCGATGGCCCCAGCCATCCCAATATTCCCAAAGTCCCCAAACCTTCGGAATGTTTCCAGGGAATCTGCATTCCCCCATCCCACCCAGGGCTTCCCATGGGATTTACTCCAGCAATTTTCTGGGATAAAGGTTCCCCACAAGGAAAACTGTCAGGAATTCCAAACACGGCTCTAAAATCCCTGGAAAAGCCATCCCAGTCTGTCCCTGGCAGCTCCTAATCCATTAAATATCAAGGAAAACTGTCAGGAATTCCAAGGAAACACCACAATTCCCTGGAAAAGCCATCCCAGTCCATCCCTGGAAACTCCTGATCCAACGGATTGAGGCTGGAATGGGATTTGCTCCACCAGTTTTCTGGGATCGAGGTTCCCCTCGGATTCCCGCTTTTCCAGCTTCTGGACCCATAAGGAAAACTGTCAGGAATTCCAAGGAAACACCACAATTCCCTGGAAAAGCCATCCCAGTCCATCCCTGGAAGCTCCTGATCCAACGGATTGAGGCTGGAATTTTCCCTTGGGAAGCAGCACCAGCGTGGGCCTTGCCTCACTTTTCCAGGATTTTTCCAGGGTTTTTTCAGGATTTTCCCAGGATTTTCCCAGGATTTTTCCTCATCCATCCAGGAATAACAGGATCCCTGGATCCCTCAAGCTTTTCCAGGGAATCCACTTCCCCCATCCTGCCCAGGGCTTCCCGTGGGATTTGCTCCATCACTTTTCCGGGATAAAGGCTCCCCTCAGATTCCCATTTTCCCTGTCCCAAAATGCACAAGGAAAACTGTCAGGAATTCCAAGGAAACACCACAATTCCCTGGAAAAGCCATCCCAGTCCATCCCTGGAAACTCCTGATCCAACGGATTGAGGCTGGAATTTTCCCTTGGGAAGCAGCACCAGCGTGGGCCGTGCCTCACTTTTCCAGGATTTTTCCCGATCCCTCAGGAATACCGGGATCTGCTGGATCCGGCGGTTTTGCCCCCGCATCTCCTTCCCAAAATTCCTCCCCAACTTTTAACACCTCAACCTTGGAATGTTCTCCCAAAAATTCCACAACTCATCCTCAGGAATTTTTCCCACCCCAAGCTCCTTCCCTTCCCCCTGGAGCCGCTCCAGCCCTTCCAGAAATTCTTGGAATTCAGCTCCAGCGGGAGCCTCTGGAAGCGGCCACTCCGGAACTTTTAATCAAATCCAAATAAACCCTGGAATTTCTTGGAATTCCGATCAATCCCATCCTTTACAGCCAATCCTAGTCAAGATTCCAAACCCGGTGCATTCCCAGGAAAACCCAACGGTTAAACCTCCCCGGGAATTCTTTCCCAGCTGCCAAATTTCCGTGTTTTCCATGGAAAATCCCGGATCCGTTCGTTGCTCTTTAGGTGTTGAAAGCGCCTTCTTCCCAAAAAATCCCTTTTCCCTATGGAATAACCATGTGGAATTACATCGTTCCTCCCTCCTCATCCTCTCCATCCCTCCAATCCCAGTGGGAATTCCCGGCAGGAATTCCCACGGGACTTTGTTGGACACTCCAGCACTCACCGGCTGCACCATCCCGGAGAGAAAATTCCCAACTTTTCCCACTGGTGGCTCCGTCTTTTCCTTGTCCTCCCCCTGTGTCCCCCCGGAAGCTCCGAGGGGACAAAATCCCATGGATGGGGTATCCCTGTTTTCCATGGATGGGGTATCCCTGTTTTCCACAGCTCCTCTGGAAGTGGCCGCTCCGGAGCTTTGGATTCCAAGCCAAAGAAATCCCGGGAATGTTGATAAATTTATCCAACCACTCCCCTCCGGATCAATCCTGCCGGGATTGGTCCGACGCTTCCAGGGGCCGTTCCCACGGAATTCCAGCCTCCAGCTCCACGCTCAGATTTCCAGGAAAAGAAAATGGAATTCCGAGCCGGGAAATAAAGGGAACGACAGGGGAATTTTCCCTCCTATCCGTGTTTCTCTCCGGTTAAAATTGGGATTTTCCTTCCCTTAATTCCGAGCTTGAATGGAAATCCCGCACATTTCTCTGGATCCCTATGGAATTTTCTCTCCTGCTTCCCAAAAAACCCAAGGATCTGATTATTTAGGATGTGATAGGACTAAAAAAAAGTTGGGAAAACTCCAAAGCGGCCAAGAAAAAATGAGGATTTGATGCATCCGTGCAAAAAAAATCTGGGAAAATGCGGATTAAAAATGGCATGGATAAAAATTCCAACTTTTTTTTTTGCCAGGAAAAAAATGGGAATTAAGCATGGGAAAGCTGAGCCATAAATGACAGGATGTTGTTGAAGGCAAAATAAAATCGGGATTTGAATCCGATGAAATTCCAAAGGGGATTTAAAGGGAAGGGAGGAATTGGGCAGGAAACGTCAATTAATAAAGGACAATTAAATAAGTTATTAATAATTTCACATTAATTTATCATTAATAAACAGAAGTGGGCTTGGGCAATTCCTAATTTTTGGATTTTTTAGGGAATTTTTTATCCAATTCCAGGCAAGGTTGGCTGAGCTCGGATCATCCCGGATCCCCATTGGAATTTTAGGGAATTTTAGTCCCCATTTAAGGACTTTTCCCACCCAAACCATTCCCGAATTCCCGAGAAAAACCTCCCACAGATCATTTCCCAGGGAAACAAAAAAATTCCGTCATTCCCAAGGACGAGTCCATCCCGGAGCTCGCTCCTTCTGCTCCTTGCTCCAGGCTTCCCTCATTCCGTAAAAAAACCCCGGGATAATAAAAAGAAAAAAGCCGGAATTTCCATTGATCCCCGGTGGGAGCGGGGGGGGGGGAGGATTTGATCGGTTAATTAATCAACCATAATTAATTAATTAATCGGTGACCCGTGAATGTCGGGATAATTAAAGATCCGGGACTAAAGCGGCTCTGGAATGTTTGATTCCAACCCGGATCATCCGGAAAAACGAGTTTTAACAGCCCCGGCTGGAGGAATTTTTCCACGGAAAAGCAAAATTCCTGGAGCGGGGGAACGGATGAGGTTTAATTAATCCTTTTCTGGGGAGGTTTGGATTAATTAATTACAATTTTCACAGATATCGCCGTGGAAAAAAGCTGGAGAGGGGATAATAAAAAATGTGGGAATGAGGTGGGATGGGATCTGGGATTGAGCAAAGAAATCCTGGGAATCCCGGGATGAGCCAGAGCCCAGAGCCCATCCCGAAGGTGCCCCCGGAGCTGAGCCCCTTCCCAAATCCCTCTGGAGTTTCCCAGCCCATTCCCAAATCCCTCTGGTGTTTCCCAGCCCATTCCCAAATCCCTCTGGAGTTTTCCAGCCCCTTCCCAAAATCCCTCTGGAATTTTCCAGCCCTTTCCCTGCTCCCTTCAGAGTTTTCCAGCCCTTTCCCAAATCCCTCTGGAGTTTTCCAGCCTTTTCCCAGCTCCGTTCCCTTCCCTGACCCCGGAATTCCAGCCCCTCCTTATCCCGAGGATCCGGAACTTCCCCATGGAATGTGCAGAACTTTCTCCTGATGCTTCTTTCCCTCTCTGGCTCCCGGGCATTCCTTAATTCCCTCATAATTCCAGCCCCTTTTTCCACGATTTCCTGCTGGGACAAAGTGGCCACGGACAGGGAATTCCAGATTTTTCTTCCCCCTTTTGTATCCGTGGGGTGTCCAGACCCGATCCCGCGGCATTCCTTCAATTTTAGAATTCCCACTCCCCTCTGGGAATCCCACCTGCATCCCAAGGGAGTCAGGGGCATCCCACTGGCCCTGGAATTCTTGGGATTCCCAGCGGGATTTGTGGGATCCGGAGCAGCTCCAGCCCCTCCAGGGCAGTCCCGGCGGGAAGGATCCGGAATTTGCGGATCCTCAGTGGGAATCAGGGCAGGAATTCCCTTCCCTTCCCAACAGAAGCTCTGAGCCCTTCCAAGAATTTCTTTTCCTTTCCCATTCCCGCCGTTTCAGGCAATTCCAAGAATCGGAGAACCCCCAACTCCGAGGCTTTGATGGCCACGAGAAACCCTTCATTTAAGGAATTTTGGGGAAAAAATTCCCTCTTTTCCTTTTCCCTGCTCCCGCTGGCTGCTGGAGCTCTTTGGTTGCTCGCGCATTCCCAAGAAATCCGGCAGCCGGAATTCACAGCCGTTATTCCCGGGTTTTTTTTTAGTGCTGAGCTCAACCAATTTTCTTCTCCACGCCAATTTTTCCCTCGCCTCGAAATCTCCAAATCCCTCTTTGTTAAGCACGGAACGCGCTCTTCCCGAAAAAAAGAAGAAAAGGGGTGGAAAATGAGAAGACGGGATTGACGCTTCCCGTGAAAATCGCTTCAACGGATGCGTCCGCTTCCGGCAAATCCGCTTGGGACGGGGGGGGGGAAAAGGGAATTTTGGTCGTAAAACCTTTTCCATTTATTCGACTGCAAATGAGCCGGTCATGGGTTGATCCGAGTCGGATTTTCCTCGGAAAAAGCCGCGGATCGGGAACGCGCGGCGGCCCCGGTTGTTTGCGGGCGGATTTTGCCGCCGGCGGATTTCTCCCGGATAAAATCGGGAATTGCTCGGATCCCGATCGATCCACTTTTGTTTGATTGAGCTCGTGGAGGGCGACTTCGCCCCCGGGGCAATTCCCGCGATTTGGGGGTTGTGCTGGAATGTTCCGGGAGGTTCTGCTGCTTGGCATCCTCAGGATGGGAATTCTTTGGGATAAATGGGGTTTATTTCCCTGGAATCGTTTGGGTTCGGGGTGGAAAAAGCCACCGAACTGCGGTGGAACTGCAGCTTCCCAATGTTTCCTCTGGATCAGGGCTTGGAAAAGTTGGGATGGGGCTGGAAAAGTCGGGATGGGGCTGGAAAAGTCAGGATGGAGCTGGAAAAACCGGGGTGGGGCTGGAAAAACCAGGAAGGCGCTGGAAAAACCAGGAGGGGGCCGGAAAAACCGGGATGGGGCTGGAAAAGCTGGGATGGGGCTGGAAAAGCTAGGATGGGGCTGGAAAAACCGGGATGGGGCTGGAAAAGCTGGGATGGGGCTGGAAAAGCTAGGATGGGGCTGGAAAAACCGGGATGGCCTTGGAAGGGGCTTCCCAGAGAGGTTTTCCTGGAGGAATCCAAGGAATTCTTGGATGTGGCACTCAGGGCTGTGGGATAGGGATCAGGCCCAGCTCGGGTTTCACCTTGGAATTCTTTTCCAAGCTCAAGGATCCCGGGATTTATGGCTAAGGCACCTGAATCCTTCCAGGGGATTTTTGGGAACGGCTCGTTTGATTCCCACCGTTTTTTGGGACGCTCTCGCTCCGCTCCATCCAGACCCTCCCTCCGGCTGCTCCAACGGCTGCCATGGGAAAACAGCTCCCAGGAAAAAAAGCCACAAAAAAGGCTGGAAAAATCCGCAGGCAGCAGCTCCCGGCGGGAGCACCTGCAGGAATGGGGACAGGGAAAAAAAACGGAAATGGGAAAGAGGGAGAAATGGGAAAGAGGGAAAAAAAAAGCGGAGCAGCTGCTCCATTCACGGATCTGAAAGGCGCCGCATTTCCATGGAAAAACAACGGGAAGCTCCACGCAAAAAGCGGCTCCCGGCCTGCTTGGAAGCGCTTTGGTTCTCCTCCAAAAGGGGGGAAAATTCCATTGGAATTCTCGACATCCGAGGATTTTTGCCGCAGTGCGGAAGCAGGGAAGGATCAAAGGTTTGGGAACGGGTTGGGGCCATTCCCGAGGGTGATTCCTGACATCCCGATTTTCCCTTTTGCAGGAAGAAAATTCTCCTGGTTTTCCATTTTTTTTCCCCCGCAGTGTTCCCATGGCTGAGACCACCAAGAAGGGAGAGAGGGATTTGGGGATCTACATGGATTTTGGGATCTAACAAAATCCCTGGGAAAACAGGGAATGGAAAACCTTGGGATGGAGGCAGGGAATTGTGGGAAGAGGAGCAATCCCTCATCCCTCATCCCTCCCTTTTCCAGGTGTTCCCTTCCCTTGGAATCCACATTCCCAAAGAATGATCTCCACTCTCATCCTTCCCTTTTCCGGGTGTTCCCAGCCTTTGGAATCCACATTCCCACAGAATGATCCCCACCCTCATCCCTCCCTTTCCCAGGTGTTCCCAGCCTTTGGAATCCACATTCCCACAGAATGATCCCCACCCTCATCCCTCCCTTTCCCAGGTGTTCCCAGCCTTTGGAATCCACATTCCCACAGAATGATCCCCACCCTCATCCCTCCCTTTCCCAGGTGTTCCCAGCCTTTGGAATCCACATTCCCAAAGAATGATCTCCACCCTCATCCCTCCCTTTCCCACGTTCTCCCTTCCCAGGAATCGGCCACGTGGGATGGGCAGGAGCCTCCTTTTCCTCGTCCCAAAGGAATCCACATCCAGAATTCCCATTCCCACCCAGACTTGGAAAACCGAGGGATCTCCTTGGCAAAGCCAGAGGGAAACTGGAATATTCCCAGTTAAAAATCACCTGGGAGGGGATAAAATGTGGGAATTCCCACTCTGTCATTCCAAGGATTGAGGGATCAGGGCTGGGAGCTCCCAACACATCCTGGAAAACATCAGGAAAAACTTCTGGAATTCCAGCTGGACACTCCTGGGCCTGCTCCCGGATAAATCCAAGTGGGATTTGTTTGGAATTCCGGCTTTTCCCTGATTTAAAAGGGAAAAGGGAGAGTTGCCAGCACAAAACAGGGAA
Organism: Nicator chloris; assembly: GCA_013400495.1. Classification (NCBI taxonomy): domain Eukaryota; kingdom Metazoa; phylum Chordata; class Aves; order Passeriformes; family Pycnonotidae; genus Nicator; species Nicator chloris. The sequence continues at coordinate 10,385 of WAAE01015482.1, forward strand.
GGAAAACCTCTGGAAAATTCTGGAAAAATCCTCCCTGGCTGCACATCCCGGATTTTTCCGAGCTGTTCCCATCGATTCCAGCCCTGGGAATGTTGGCAGCTTCCCGAGGCTGCAGAAGCCTCTCGTCTCCACATCCCGTTTTTTTCTGGGATGTGCCGAGCCTGTCATTCCTTGGAATGAGTTTTTCCCTGCTTCCAGGGGAAAAACAAAGGGAAAACCTTTGGAATCACGGCCGGCGCTGGCCGCCACAGAGCCCATTCCCGTGGGATGATCCCAACGTTTGCTCCGGCACCCCCAGGATTCCAGCACTGCGGAAAACTCGGCACATTCCCGGGAATTCCAGGGAATTTTTCCCTGGATTTGCCGCTTTTTGCCTACCAAACCAGGGGGCTGCTCCCCGAGCGCTCCCGCCAAATTCTGGGAATGGGTTTTCCGAAGGGATTTAACGGCGCAGAATCCGTAAATCATTCCAGAGGAACCGCCCTGAGCTCGGGCATGTTCCTGTCTCCTTAAAATCCGGCTCGGAGCTCCCGGACCCCGTGGGAGGTTGGGATAATTTTATCCCAGGTCTCCACCACCCTTCCCACGGAGCAGCCGGAGGCGGGAACGGCTCTTCCCAAAGGATCCGCGGCTCCAGGACGGGCCGGGGAAGCTCCGGCAGGATCCAAAGGATCCTCGGGGATTTCTGCCTCCTCCTTTTCCCAGGATGGCGTTCCCAGCTCAGCGTGAGGGAGGATCCAGGTCCTCAAATTCCAAAAAAAAAAAAAAAAAAAAAAGGCGGGTTTGGGAATCTCCCGAGCTCGGGGTATCCCGGGAAATTGGTTCCCTGCCCTATGGAGAAGCTCCGGGATGGGAAACACCAGCACAGGCACCTGGAGCTCCAGGCTGAAGCCCGGATCCTGGATCACGGCTGGATTCCCTGGAATCTCACACTGGGATCAGCGGGACATCCCATGGATTCCCTGGAATCTCGCACTGGGATCGGTGGGACATCCCATGGATTCCCTGGAATCTCACATTGGGATCAGTGGGACATTCCATGGATTCCCTGGAATCTCGCCCTGGGATCAGTGGGACACCCAACAGAACATTCCCGAGCTTCCGGACACCTCAGGACATTCCAGACCTGCTTGGACATCCCAGGACAGTCCAGATTTCCCACCTGGGCACCTCAGAACATTCCAGAGCATTCCAGACCCTCTGCATGGACACCTCAGGACATTCCAGGATATTCCAGACATTCTACTTGGGCACCTCGGGACATTCCAGAACATTCCAGACCTGCCTGGACACCCCAGGATATTCCAGACCCTCTGGACACCTCAGAACATTCCAGGATATTCCAGACCTCCTATTTTGACACCTCTGGACATTCCAGAACATTCCAGCCCCTCTGCTCGGACAGCTCAGGACATTCCCGACCCTCTGGACACCTCTGGACATTCCAGAAGATTCCAGACCTCCTGCCTGGACACCTCTGAACATTCCAGAACATTCCAGATCCTCCTGCCTGGACACCGCTGGACATTCCAGACCTTCTTGGACACCCCAGGATATTCCAGATCCCCTGGACACCTCTGGACATTCCAGAACATTCCAGACCTCCTGCCTGGACACCTCTGAACATTCCAGAACATTCCAGAACATTCCAGATCCTCCGCNCTCAGGACATTCCCGACCCTCTGGACACTTCTGGACATTCCAGAAGATTCCAGATCTCCTGCCTGGACACCTCTGGACATTCCAGAACATTCCAGATCCTCCTGCCTGGACACCGCTGGACATTCCAGACCTTCTTGGACACCCCAGGATATTCCAGATCCCCTGGACACCTCAGAACATTCCAGAACATTCCAGATCCCCTGGACACCTCTGGACATTCCAGAACATTCCAGACCTGCTTGGACACCTCAGAACATCCCAGAACATTCCAGATCCTGTGCCTGGACACCTCAGGACATTCCAGAACATTCCAGACCCCCTGGACACTTCAGGACATTCCAGACCATTCCAGTCCTCCTATTTTGACACCTCAGAACATTCCAGAACATTCCAGCCCCTCTGCTCGGACACCTCAGGACACTCCCGACCTCCCACATCCACAATCCGAGTGGGAGAAGCGGGAATTGGGATCCCATCACCCCACAGGACGCTGGGAAAGGAGAAAAGAGGAGGAAAGACGCCCAAAAATTCCTCATTTTCCACAGCCCCGTTCCCTGCGAAATTTCCCCATTCCCACGGAATTCCAGGATATTCCGAGCCGGAAAACTCCCCCCAGGGATCTCCAAGTCCAACCCTTGGCTGTGCATGAAACAATCCCGACATTCCCAGCACGGAGCTGAGGGCATTGTCCCAACTTTTCCGGAATTCCGGGATCCGCCAGCATCATCCAAGCTTTCCCCGAGCTCTGTAATGCCGAGTGTTGGGGGCAATTCCAGAGGTTTTGGGAATTGCAGCTCCCTGGAGCAGCTCTGCTGCCCACCAGGAGCTCTCCCAGGATTTTCCAGGTGCGGGAAATTTAACCCCTGTCCCTGGCTCGGGTGAAGATGACAAAAACCGGGATGTGCCGAAGGAAAAGGCTTTTCATTCCCAGAAAAGCTGGGTGGGGATTTGCTGCCGGGAATTCGAGAATGCCAGGGAATTCCAAGGATTCGGGGTGAGCGAACCGGGCGGAGCTGGGATCCTCAAAGAGGGGCGGAGACAATTCCGGGAGGGCTGGAAAACTTCCTGGAAAACTTCCCGGCCTCAAATCCCGCCCGGAGGCTCCCGCACAAAAGGTGGGAATTCCAGAAACGGAGCTTTTCCCAGCTGGAATCTTTTCCCAGCTGGAATCCTGACCCCGGGAATGCTGGGATGGAGTCAGACCCGGGGCTGGCAAACTGCCTGCCCGCCCTGATGATCCTGGAGAATTCCTGATGAATTCCCAAGGAATTCCTGATGAATTCCCAAAGAATTCCCAAAGAATTCCCGAAGAACTCCCAAAGAGTTCCTGAAGAATTCCCAAAGAATTCCCGATGAATTCCCAAAGAATTCCTGGAGAATTCCCAAAGAGTTCCCAAAGAATTCCTGAAGAATTCCTGATGAATTCCCAAAGAATTCCCAAAGAAGTCCCAAAGAAAGAATTCCCAAAGAAAGAATCCCCGAAGAATTCCCAAAGAATTCCCGTCTCCAGGCAGAGTTTGCCATGAAAAGCCCGCGGGACATCAGCCACAGACCCAGAGCTCCGGGGGAATCTCTGGGATGAGGATCCAGGGCCACATCCAGAGATCCAGAGGCACCACATCATCCATCACCCCTCACACCATCCCAGTGTCCATCCCCTCCATCCCAGTGTCCATCACCCCTCACACCATCCCAGTGTCCATCCCTCCCATCCCAGTGTCCATCCCTCCCATCCCTGTGTCCATCACACCATCCCAGTGTCCATCACACCATCCCAGTGTCCATCCCTCCCATCCCAGTGTCCATCCCTGCCATCCCAGTGTCCATCCCACACCATCCCAGTGTCCATCACCTCCATCCCAGTGTCCATCCCTCCCATCCCAGTGTCCATCCCTCCCATCCCAGTGTCCACCACACCATCCCAGTGTCCATCACATCCCACACCATCCCAGTGTCCATCCCTCCCATCCCAGTGTCCATCACACCATCCCGGTGTCCATCCCACACCATCCCAGTGTCCACTACACCATCCCAGTGTCCATCACATCCCACACCATCCCAGTGTCCATCCCTCCCATCCCAGTGTCCATCACACCATCCCGGTGTCCATCCCACACCATCCCAGTGTCCACTACACCATCCCAGTGTCCATCACATCCCACACCATCCCAGTGTCCATCCCTCCCATCCCAGTGTCCATCACACCATCCCGGTGTCCATCCCACACCATCCCAGTGTCCACTACACCATCCCAGTGTCCATCACATCCCACACCATCCCAGTGTCCATCCCTCCCATCCCAGTGTCCATCACACCATCCCGGTGTCCATCCCACACCATCCCAGTGTCCACTACACCATCCCAGTGTCCATCACATCCCACACCATCCCAGTGTCCATCCCTCCCATCCCAGTGTCCATCACACCATCCCGGTGTCCATCCCACACCATCCCAGTGTCCACTACACCATCCCAGTGTCCATCACATCCCACACCATCCCAGTGTCCATCCCACACCATCCCAGTGTCCAGCCCTGCCATCCCAGTGTCCACCACACCATCCCAGTGTCCATCCCACACCATCCCAGTGTCCATCCCTGCCATCCCAGTGTCCACCACACCATCCCAGTGTCCATCACACCCCACACCATCCCAGTGTCCATCCCACACCATCCCAGTGTCCAGCCCAGAGGAGCACCCTGGGCACGAGTGTCCATCACACACCAGCGCTGTGGCCGCCCCAGCCCGGCCCTGCTGGTCCCGGTCCCGGTCCCAGATCTGATCCCTATCTCAGTCCCAATACCGGTCCCAATCCCGGACCCAGAGCCACTCCCGGTTCCAGGCCGGTGCTGGAGCCAGCCCCACTTCCCGTTCCCAGCCCTGTCCCGATCCCCATCCCGCTCCCGGAGCTGCTCCAGGCCGTTCCAGGCCGGCCGCCCCCGTTCCCAGCCCGGTCCCGGCGGGTGCGGACCCCTGGAGGGGGAGGCGGCCCCGCGCTGCGGCCGCACCGGAGCACCCCGGGGTGGCAGCGCTGCCACCGGGCTCTGCAGGGACCGGAGGGGACACGGCGACGGGGACACCGCGACACCGAGCAGTGGCGACCCGGGCAATGGGACCCGTCCTGCCGGGCCCGTGGCGGGGAGAAGTTTGCGGTGCTGCGGGGCCGGGAGCGGGCGGGATGCGGCTCGCGGCCAGTCCCGGTGCGGCTCCGAACCGGGCGCGGATCGGGGCCGGTCTGAGCGAGAGCAAGGGCTGGTCTTGATGCGGGTCGGGGCCGGTTCGGGTGCGGGTCGGGGCCGGTCTGAGGGCGGATCCGGGTACGGGTCGGGGCCGGTTCGGGTGCGGGTCGGGGCTGGTTCGGGTGCGGACCAGGGTGCGGACCCGGCTGCGGGTCGGGGCTGGTTGGGGTGCGGATTCGGGTGCGGACCCGGCTGCGGATCCGGGTGCGGGTCGGGCCCGGATCCCGGTGCGGGTCGGGGCTGGTTCGGGTGCGGACCCGGGGCCGGTTTGGGCCCGGATCCCGGTGCGGGTCGGGGCTGGTTCGGGTNGCCCGCCGGGGCCCCGGGCCGGCTCCAGGCGCGGCTCCTCCCGCAGGCCGGGGCTCGGCTCCCCGCTGCTGACGGCGGAGCGGGGCTGGCGCTCCGGCGGCGGCTCCGGCGGCGGCGACTCGGGGCTCTCATGCTTGCTGCCCGCGGGGCTCAGAGGCATGCTCCGTGCGCCGCGGCGGGCGGCCCGCACCCGCTCCCGCACCGGCTCCCGCAGCGGCTCCGCACCGCGCCGGGGCCGCGCTCGGCGCCCGCCCGGGGCCCTGCGGGGGGACAGCGGCGGTGAGGGACACGCGGGGACAGCCCCGGGGGAGGCATCGCGGCCGCGGGGTCCCGGGAGGAGCGGGG
>WAAE01015485.1:0-16179 GCA_013400495.1 Nicator chloris
ATACCAGAAAGGCACAAGATTCCTATCCAAGCATGAAGCTTATTTGTTTAAAACATATCTTGATGTAATAGTTTTCATTTTAGTTTAAAGAAGTCCTTCTCATTTGCTCAATTTCATTTCCATTGCAGAATATTTTGTGTCCACCTTTTTTAGAACACACTGCATAGTTCCAGAACAGGTTATTGCATTAGGCAAAAAAAAGTTTTGGTGAAACTGCATGATCTACCCCACACAGACAGTTAGACTTGAATGATACATTGACCCTTTGGTCACCCTGAAACCACAGTGAATCTCTCTTTATCACTAAAAATAATTGCAGCATATATTTGTCACATATACCTAAGCTCTGTATAATCATCTTGAATGTTACCAGACCTTGCAAATAAAACACAATACAGAAATGCTCAGATATAAATTCTGACTTCATGTTTATGTAAAATATAAATCTGTTCAGATATTGAGTCCTACAAGCACATATCATCATCCAAACTCTCTGGCTACATTTCATTTGCAATACAACAATTGGAAATCATGAACATCCAACAGAATTCTGTTCAGTTCCTCCAAAATGTGTAGAAAAGAGAAGGGAAAAAAATTGGATTTGGGGGTGATAAAATGTTACTGGCTAAGAGGAACATTGAACTGACTGCTATGAAGCACTATGAAATTGTAGCGGAATATCACATCTTATTTTGAAACCAAGAAATATGCAAGACTAGATTAAATGACACAAGATTCCTATATTTGCATTAAGAAACTCTAGCAATGAAAGACAGAACCAGCTTAAATGTCTACTTCTTATTGTTTTGTTAACTGGTAGGACTGTTGCTCTGTTCCTCCATATGGCCACTCATTTCAGATTAAATAATCCAATAGAACCCCTACTCCCATGAGTTTTTCAGTATGCAGCACATCGTGTGCACCACTAAGGGAAAGCTACGGCTACACAAGGCTTTTGTTTGGGCAAAACATCTCCTTGAATTTACAAATATGTGTGGGACAACTATCTGTAACAAAACAAGCAGCAACAATAACATTTTCTTGCCATAGTATATCCTGCAAACAAGTTATAAACTTATTCCCTGAATCAGTAACAACTAATGATTAATAATATTTGACCCTCACTTTTCTGCCATAAAGATATGGACTTTTAAATATGCTCGCTTGTTATTTTGTCATTTATCATTGAAGCTAAATTTTACATTTTAAATTTAACTTTCTTAATCACTTACAGAATATATTTCTACAAGATTTATTTGCTCAGATGTAAAAATCTCTCATACTTGGACAATTTATCTTGCCCAAGAAAACTAACTGCTATTACACAGGACTAGACAGAGAATTCTGATTCAGTGAAGTGTTCAGTAGATTAGTTTAATGGCAGTGAAACTGTTTCAAATATGAGTGAGAAATAAACACTATAAAAACAAACAAACTCAAACCAAAAATAATAAAAATTCCAGGGAAGATGCAAACAAGCCTAACAAGGCTTTGGAGATAAGGGTGGTTAGAATGAAGGACCAGGCATCCTGGGCTGCATTAGGGAAGCACTGCCAGCAAGACAAGAATATGGACAATGTGTGATTACACATCAGTCACTAATGATAGTATATGGAAAAAATAGAATAACTGATTTTTGAGACACTAGATGCTTTTGTGTTCTTTCCACATCAATATTCCACAAGTTCATATCATCGATGTAGTTTTAAAGGTTCAACTCTGAAAATGCGCTTTTTTTCTGACATCTTCTCATGTGATGACATACAACAATGTATACAGAAAGTTAGTACATATTTTAGCAAGCAGACAGATTCAGCTTAGGAACCATGCAAATCACAGAAAATGTGGTCTTCATCAGGATTAAAATGTTATTAACTCCTTTATATTCAAGTTTACTAATTGTCAATGTACACTTTGTCAGATCACATACCTGTGATACAGTATTTACAAAAAGAAGAGATGCATCTATAGATAAACTTGATAGTTCTATACAGCAGAAAATAAGTCAACACATTAAGTCATAGAGTTAATTATCATATTATGCAGATTGAGAAGTTCTAAACAGCAATATTTTGTAAGTATCTAAACTGCCATGAAAAAACAATCAGCAAAAGCCAGCAGTGTGAAAAACCATAATAGTAAAAAAAAATCTTAAAATGTAACTTTCATCTTCATAAAATGTGATTTTTATTAAAAGTGTGTCATCAGATAGTCACAAAAATAAGAACGGCAAGGGTATGGTACTTCCTACCACTAGGATGTAGTGTAACTTAACTTTCTCTGGAGACTATTTGATTCAGTGAGAATGTTTGAGAAGGAAGATATTTTACAATTGACTGGTTAATATCTGATTCACCTATTATAACTGTGAAGATACAGAAATAGTAATAAACAATGACAACTAAAACCACTGAGGAAATAAACAAATCAAATATACTTTGGCTTTTCATACAGCCAGTAACACGCCTCAGATTTTCTTTCAGCCTTATGCAAATACAGAAGTGCTAGCATGAGAAGTAGTCACCTTATCAACCTTGCAGCTGATAAGTCTCAGAAGAGAGATTAGAAGAAAATATGTAGATATCCTAAAATGGAAAGAATGAAAACTATTTGAATGCATAAATGACTGTTAAGTGAAAATGACACTGCAAGATGTCAGTCTGAATGAATAAAGTAAGTGTTCAGGGAAGGAGCAAACACAAGATGTCTTCCATACAAAGTATACTTGAAAAAGAATAGGAGTTACCTCAATTTCAGAGCCACACATTAAGTCGATACAGGCATGGCCATGTTTTCCTCAGAGTATAAATGGAGGAAATGCAAATTACGATCATAACAATGAAGTTTATTTCCTCTCTTGACAGCTGTCCCAGCTTGTCAATAAAAGTTGTTGCTTAGTTTACAATACAGATATTCAGATCACAAAGCTTCTGCCACATAAGTGCTGTAAATAACTGTTTTAGAATGACATAAAAAATTTTGAAGATTAAATTTCTCTGTCAACACTTGGCAATTTTTCTCTCTGCATCTTCTGCATATACAAAAGCAAGAAGCATTTAGTCTTTATGAGCACTTGAAGTATTTCACACTTCTAGGATGATTTTCTCATTTTTACTGCTAGCAAAAGGAAAAATGAGATGTAATTCAAGGTACAAAACTCTATTTCTGAAGAGAAGGTGCTTTTAATCTGGCAGTGTCCAGTATATTTGATCTGGAAACTGTAACTGAGTTTTTTGCTCCCAGAGGAAATGGAACATTTGGACATCAGCGAAGTTTGAAATCAGTTAAGCATCTGAGAAAGAAAGCAGATTTTATTCCAGTGAGTGCCATGAAAATGTTAGCTCTGAGTGATAATGAGGAGAGGTAAGACAATCCAGTGGGACAAAGAAGACCTCCAAAAAAGCCATTCTCACACTGCTACAATTTTTGTGAGAACACCCTGTTACAGTTTGCTTACCATTAAAAAGAACATGTGAAAAATTTGTCCCTAGCCTCAAGCCCACTCAAGTTGACCTTGGATTTAAGATGCAAGATGGTGTGTGAAGTTAGAAGAAAGAATGACACAGCTTAGAAACCATTCTGAAACTCTGCTTCTCAGCTGGCATCTCGTCTACCCTTTCAGATTTCTTTGCCTAAACACACTACAAGCTGCAATTTTGAAATGAACTTCAAGGATGGTAGATTCAGTCCTCCCTTTGACATCACATTGGAAATTTCTTTTCTGTCATTTCATTTCAGATAGAAAACCACCAGAACAACTGATTACATGCCAAATAAGAGGTCTGGCACCATAAGACATTCAGAAGAAAAAGCTGACAAACTTCTAGGTAAGACTGAGCAACAAAGATTATTTAAAGTGAAAACAAGCCAGCAAAATGAGGCAAAAGAAGGGTAATGTGACCACCTATTTCACCTTCTACTTTAACCATTAAAATAACATTCTGTGCAGAAATAAGAAAGGTAAAACTACATTGTCAAGTTCAAAGAAAAATGCCAAGAGAAGATAAAAGTGTGTAACTAGACAGAAACTCATACATTAAAAAAAACAAAACAAAAAAAAACAAAACAAAAAAAAACAAAACAACAAAAAAAAAAAAAAAACCAAAAAAAACAAACCAAAAAAAAAAACACCACCTGAAACAAAATTAAGTCTGCCCCCCTTCAGAAGAGTTTAAAAGTTATGTAGAATACAGACCTGATGTGATCAGGAAAGGAGTAATGGATAAAACCTAGAAATGTTATCAGAATTATTAGTTATATTTACCATAGACACAGGGAATACCAGGAAAACTAGCAGTTTTTATACCATAAGCACCTGCATCTTTTCTAGGTACTTATAAACTCTTTATCTATTATTTTCATAGAAAGCAACACCAATCAATTTGTACATTTGTATGTTATGTTGCAAGTGAAAATGTTAAATCATTTGTCAATGGAGAAGTATGGGGTACTTTGGAAACCTTTCCAGTAGAATATAAATTGAGTTTTCATCAAAATAGTATATTGAGCTAAGTATACATGTAAAATAGTAAGCTACTTTTTAATTAAATTGTTTCTTATGCTGCTTCTCAATGCCCTGCTCTGCATTTATTTGCCTCAGCAAGGACTCAAAAACATCACTTAAGAGAAACCCAGGAGGAAAGAATCTGATCTTTACCTCTGATTCCCACATCGCAAACACTGGTGAAATTGGTGAACTGTTTAAAGAGTGATAGTTAGAACAAGTTACAAGTCAGGATCTTATAGAAATACATACTATCAACTGAATTTTGGGAATATGATGATTTCCCTGCCACAAAACAAAGGCTGCCTTTAGTGCAGGACTCAAAACCTGCAGGCGTCCATGACACTTAATTACAGGGATTTGGTAGGAAGTAATATTAGAGGGCCTAAGGACTCTTTCTGGCTTCAGACTGTACTAAACAGATCAAAAATTAAAACCCACTAGTACAGAAAGGTTAACAAAGCATTAGCTTTGTGCAACTGATATTCCTTTTGACAGCATCATCAAGATTTTTCTGCTTATCGAAACTTCAGCCAAAGAAAATTAGTACTTCATTGTGGCTTGTTGAAGTAAATTGTGTTCTGATTTCATAAGGGAGATACTTGCTAATAGCTGCATTACCAAAACTAAAGTAAGATAAGCAGAATGCCTTAATTATGCACATCTTTTAGCAAAAAAAAAAGCAGCTTTCAGTAGCTTAAAATAATAAGGATTCCCACCAAATATTACTGGCTGCAAAGGTGGCTATCAAAAAATAACATTGATCACCAACTTATTAATATGTGAGAACTTTGGAGCACGCATGGAAAATGCAGAAGACTGCTAGAGGAGGTTCTTCCAAAATGTATAAACTTGTCTTTTCCATAAAGCACATTTGGATGCAACACAATGGGACTTCTGGAAATCAACACACCATGCAGAAACATAAGTTTTAAAATCAGTTTTCTCAGGCTGGGAGGGTAAAGACACCAGTAGAAACAATTTCTGTTCTGTTGCAGGAAAGAAGGATTGCTTATCATTGGCATAATTGTCACTAATATTGCAAAGGGATAAAGAAATCAGCCTGTGATTTACAAACAGAGCAGGTCAGCATATAGGACTTTAAATGTTTCAAGGTTGAAAGGGAAAAAATGGCCTAGGTATGCCATTTTACTATTTAACTTGAGCAAATTGTAGAAAAAAATTGTTCTTTCAGTTAAAATTAAAAGTGAGAACAAGGCTAGACACTGAGTTTTCTCATTTGCTCCTACTCCTTATAACCTCCATTTCCAACAGAATTTTTCTGCCACAACTTGCCACACAGTTCATAGCTTAAATAATCATAGCAGCAATTCTGCAATAAGTCTGATCAAAAGAATGTTTAAATTCAATTAAAGGCAATTACCCAAAAGTTTGACAAAGTTCTCACAGTTTCCTGAACTCTTCCACACAGCAGTGCCATCCTTACTTACAAGGAAAATAAAATCTTTATTTTCTCGATTTCTCTGCTAGAAAGACTAGTCCCTTTCATCTTTCTCTTCTACCAACATCTGTGGCTTTTTTTTTTCTCCAGCGTAAGGGTCCCACGCCCTCCACTCCCTGCTCTGGACTGTCCTGTCCTGGCTCCCAGCACACCAGCACTATGGCCAGCGCCACAGCTGATTGAGAGTGGAAGTTGGTGACAAACAGAAGCCACTTATCTCTGCCCTCTCGTTTCCTAGGTAGTAGGTCAGAGACACCAGTTATAACATATGGCTGCCCTGATGCTATTTCAAAGCTGCTGTTGTTATTCAATGACACTGCATAGCATTGAGTGAAAAAAAAACCAAACAAACAACTGTTCAGAGTAAATGTTGTTTGCAACAAGGAAATGGTTGTAACTTTTATAATTTCATTGTAATGGTGGCAAAAGGACAGGCATCAATAAATGACCTATGTGTTGTGGTGTTCTGATGATGTGATTTTGACTTTGCGTAGGAAGTCTGCTTGTTGATATAAGAAGTTTGTGAAGACTGTGTGAGGAACGTAAACTTCATTGACAATTCTGGTATATTTTGGCAATAATAGCAACTGGTTTACAAAATGATGCTGTTGAAAGGCAACTACTGACCTGGATTGTACAGAGCTGTAGTTATTCACTATCTCTGTTTCTCCAGTTTATGTTTAAATTTCATTATCCTCCGAACAGTGCCCTTGGGAAAAGCATCTCGGGAGTTCAGAGCAAATCTGTTACAGATATGCCACATAAATGTATAGACAGTGTTACATAAACACACAATGCTGTAGAAATAAGAGTGACTAATCTCATACTTTGCTTCAAATACAATTTCCTGACATACCTTTTTATGCATGGGAGCCTCACTTCTAAAAATTATAAAACTAAATTGAATAAAATGATAAATTTGAATTTGGAAAGCCTTATTAGCACATCTGTCTTACTGTCCTTTTAATATAAGAAAAATGTAGGCAAACTCAGCAGTTGAATTTGATTCCATATCCAAATTTGGTGGAATTATAAGGTTTCTGAATGACAGGTATGTAAATGCTGCTGTGTTTCATATCACACGTTTTCTACACCTCTACTGCTACTCAACATCCACCCCTCCTCCATGAAGCTTTCTGCCAGTTACTGTCCAAAAACACTGCAGAGTATCTGCAGTATCTGCAGATACTCTTACTTTTTAATTTTCCTGCCTATTTAAAGATCTTGCATTTGAGTTCATAAATCATTGAAATTATCTTTCTCCTTAGGAAAAAAAATAATGCATAGAAGCAAACAGTTAAATTTCATGTCAGCAGAATCACAAGTCATGCTGAAAAGCTCCAGATGACATGTATTGAAAAGATATCCATGCAAAATTAAAAATAACTGACTTTTGGAATAAAGTATGTTCTAGGTTACTTGAAAGTACCTTATCCACAGTAGAGACCTGGGATCTACAAACTTCCCCATCTGATCCTATGACTCTATTAGCAACTTCAATGGTGCCATGATCTACAGGAATTGTGTACAAGTCACCTGAGTTGCATTTGCCCCCAGTAAAATGCAAATACTTGTACTGCAGTATACTGTTGGGAAAGGCAGGCCTAATTCACTTCATTTCATCAATCATTACAGCATCTTACAGACTAAAATTACGTGCACAGCAGCAGACAACTGTGGCCATGTATCCTGTATCCTCCAAAGTTTCATTTTACTAAATGCATCCAGGTGCTGACGTCAGACATTTTATTTCTTCTATGGACTCAGAGAAAGTGTGGCAGATTTCTACACATCTCCTCTGCAATGTAAGAGTGAATAGAAGGGAGAGTGAGCTCATACTGTTTTATCTGAACATCCTCTGTTTGAACTCTGTTTTATGTGACCATGACCTATTATACCTTTTAAACACATGCTTAATTTTAACTGTAACACTTATATGACTGACTTCAGTTTTCAAGCTGTCTTCAGCCTTCACAAGTTGAATCTTCAGTTAAGACTGAAGAATCATTATTGTTGGCCAAGTACTATTAGAAGGAGTAGGAAAAATAAGTTCTCTTTTATAAAAATCAGAGATTTAATCCAGGACTTAACAAAACACAAAAATATCTTTTATCTGTCTATACAATGCTATTCACAGTATTGCTCTTCAGAGCAGAACCACATACTTTTGTTCTCTTTTCTTGCAAGGTTTTTTTATGCTATCCTCCTATCCACAAAGACTTTCACTCCTAAAAGAAAGCTTATTTTGTCATTTAAATCACCCAAATCTCCATAATTTCACAGAATCACAGAATAGTTAGAGTTGAAAGGGCTCTCTGGAACTCATCTTGTCCATCCTCCTACCAAGGTATAGTCACCTGGAGCAGGTGACACAGGAATGGCCCCAGGTGGGTTTTGACTATCTTCAGGGGGGGAGACTCCACACTCTCTCCCTGGGCAGCTCTTCCAGTGCTCTGCCTTCCACAATGGGAAGAAGTTCTTCCTCAAATTGAGATGGAACTTCTTGTCTTTTAGTTTATGGCATTGCTCCTTGTCCTGTCACTGAGCACCACTGAAGGGAGTTTGGCACCATCTTCCTGGCACCCACCTTGGAGATATTTCTTTGCATTAATTAGATCCCCTGTCAGTCTTCTCTTCTCCTGACTAAATAGGCCCAGTTCCCACCTCTCCCCATAAGAGAGATTTTCCAATCCAATAGTCAACTTGTCACCCACCAGCACCCCAAGGTCCTTCACAGAAGAGCTGATCTCCAGTGGATCAGCCCCCAGACTGTGGTACTGGGGGTTATCCCTCCCCAGGTGCAGGACCCTACACTTGCCCTTGTTCAGTTTCACTAGGTTTCTCTCTGCCTAATTCTTCAGCCTGTCCATGTCCTCCTGAATGGCAGTACAGCCTTCAGGTAAATTAAAGTGTCATTTCCTCAAGTGAAGAGTATTGATTCAAAACAAGCTAGTTATTTTCACAACTGCGATCAATCTGAAAGATTTTCCTTTTGTTGCAAATTTAGTGCAGGTAAGTACACTTACACAAACTTCTAATAAATTAAATAGGTTTTAAAGGAAAACAGAAAAAACAGATTGAAATACAAAAGTATTTTTGAGTCTGCTCCAAAGTTTAATTCCATGAGTGCCATGTAACAGATCAGAAAAAAGAAAGGGAAGAGATGCATTTTCTACAATGTTTTCTTGGTATCACTGTAACATCAGAACCTCAGAGTCCTGTGATCCATCCCTTTTAAGTACAACATTTCTCTGAAAGAAAAATTGGACAACTTGAACACCATGAACGTGAATGGCCGCAGGCTGTAAGCATATTCCTAATTAATCTTTTGCCATCTGGAGGTTATTCTTCTCCATGCATTTTTAGGACCTCTGTCAGCATTTCAAGAATTGTGAAGAATCAGCTCAGGATACCTACAATCTAACTAAAAATATGTTCAGTGTAAGAGGTCAAAGAAAGAAATCTATTAGGAGAGCAGACATTTGACTTTCACTACATCACATATTTGCTGTCTGTACTTTCTCAAGTGTTTCTATTTGTCCTTTTCTGTACTTTAATATTAAAACACTATATGTCTCCTTCTCACAGTTAAAATCAGTTTAAATGTTAACCCTCATTGAGTGGGCTGTTGAAATATCATAAAATGTTGTATCTTCAAGTGACAGATCTATTTCAAACACTGTTCAATATAAATATGTTTCTTAAGAATATGTTCTCTTGATAAATCTATTAAGGTAATCTTGATTGTGCAACTGTCTGCTTTTCATGTCAACAGACTAGACAGACACCTGGTGATTACTCTCAAGTTTTTGTTTATAATCTGAATGAATGAGCTTTTTCACTTCATTATCTATTCTCTTGAAATGTTAAAAATGTGCATCTCATCTTGATGCTGTACTTTTATAAAACTATACGAATAACCTAATCTGTTGTTATAAACATGCCTCTGTGTTTTTCACTGCACATTATACCTTTCTCTTTACTTCATGCATGCGACATCTCCATCATAGCAACGGCCAACACAGACCAGATAATAGGGAAGAGAAAGGAGGCAACTTCCTCAGCTAGTCATTGGTGTCATTATTTACTTTTTTGCATTCCTAACTAAAGAAGTTCATTTCTTGAGAAAAGAAACACATACCTATACAGTTTGAGGGATATTACCTCATAAGACTCCATACCAGTTGCTGAAACTGCAACGGAAAATAAACAATAAGGTTACTCTATTTGAGGTCACAGTTTAAGAACAGATTTAGACAGTTGTTTGAATCTACACAATTCAACTAAAAATGAAGTCTATATTATGAGCCACTCAGTCAGCAGTTATTTCTGAAAGTAAAAGTTATTACCATGGAAGGGTTCAGCAGTTTTTGTAAAACACCAATGGCACAGTTGTGNCTTTCACTCCTAAAAGAAAGCTTATTTTGTCATTTAAATCACCCAAATCTCCATAATTTCACAGAATCACAGAATAGTTAGAGTTGAAAGGGCTCTCTGGAACTCATCTTGTCCATCCTCCTACCAAGGTATAGTCACCTGGAGCAGGTG
Organism: Nicator chloris; assembly: GCA_013400495.1. Lineage (NCBI taxonomy): Eukaryota > Metazoa > Chordata > Aves > Passeriformes > Pycnonotidae > Nicator > Nicator chloris. The sequence goes on from WAAE01015485.1 coordinate 10,515, forward strand.
ACACAGGAATGGCCCCAGGTGGGTTTTGACTATCTTCAGGGGGGGAGACTCCACACTCTCTCCCTGGGCAGCTCTTCCAGTGCTCTGCCTTCCACAATGGGAAGAAGTTCTTCCTCAAATTGAGATGGAACTTCTTGTCTTTTAGTTTATGGCATTGCTCCTTGTCCTGTCACTGAGCACCACTGAAGGGAGTTTGGCACCATCTTCCTGGCACCCACCTTGGAGATATTTCTTTGCATTAATTAGATCCCCTGTCAGTCTTCTCTTCTCCTGACTAAATAGGCCCAGTTCCCACCTCTCCCCATAAGAGAGATTTTCCAATCCAATAGTCAACTTGTCACCCACCAGCACCCCAAGGTCCTTCACAGAAGAGCTGATCTCCAGTGGATCAGCCCCCAGACTGTGGTACTGGGGGTTATCCCTCCCCAGGTGCAGGACCCTACACTTGCCCTTGTTCAGTTTCACTAGGTTTCTCTCTGCCTAATTCTTCAGCCTGTCCATGTCCTCCTGAATGGCAGTACAGCCTTCAGGTAAATTAAAGTGTCATTTCCTCAAGTGAAGAGTATTGATTCAAAACAAGCTAGTTATTTTCACAACTGCGATCAATCTGAAAGATTTTCCTTTTGTTGCAAATTTAGTGCAGGTAAGTACACTTACACAAACTTCTAATAAATTAAATAGGTTTTAAAGGAAAACAGAAAAAACAGATTGAAATACAAAAGTATTTTTGAGTCTGCTCCAAAGTTTAATTCCATGAGTGCCATGTAACAGATCAGAAAAAAGAAAGGGAAGAGATGCATTTTCTACAATGTTTTCTTGGTATCACTGTAACATCAGAACCTCAGAGTCCTGTGATCCATCCCTTTTAAGTACAACATTTCTCTGAAAGAAAAATTGGACAACTTGAACACCATGAACGTGAATGGCCGCAGGCTGTAAGCATATTCCTAATTAATCTTTTGCCATCTGGAGGTTATTCTTCTCCATGCATTTTTAGGACCTCTGTCAGCATTTCAAGAATTGTGAAGAATCAGCTCAGGATACCTACAATCTAACTAAAAATATGTTCAGTGTAAGAGGTCAAAGAAAGAAATCTATTAGGAGAGCAGACATTTGACTTTCACTACATCACATATTTGCTGTCTGTACTTTCTCAAGTGTTTCTATTTGTCCTTTTCTGTACTTTAATATTAAAACACTATATGTCTCCTTCTCACAGTTAAAATCAGTTTAAATGTTAACCCTCATTGAGTGGGCTGTTGAAATATCATAAAATGTTGTATCTTCAAGTGACAGATCTATTTCAAACACTGTTCAATATAAATATGTTTCTTAAGAATATGTTCTCTTGATAAATCTATTAAGGTAATCTTGATTGTGCAACTGTCTGCTTTTCATGTCAACAGACTAGACAGACACCTGGTGATTACTCTCAAGTTTTTGTTTATAATCTGAATGAATGAGCTTTTTCACTTCATTATCTATTCTCTTGAAATGTTAAAAATGTGCATCTCATCTTGATGCTGTACTTTTATAAAACTATACGAATAACCTAATCTGTTGTTATAAACATGCCTCTGTGTTTTTCACTGCACATTATACCTTTCTCTTTACTTCATGCATGCGACATCTCCATCATAGCAACGGCCAACACAGACCAGATAATAGGGAAGAGAAAGGAGGCAACTTCCTCAGCTAGTCATTGGTGTCATTATTTACTTTTTTGCATTCCTAACTAAAGAAGTTCATTTCTTGAGAAAAGAAACACATACCTATACAGTTTGAGGGATATTACCTCATAAGACTCCATACCAGTTGCTGAAACTGCAACGGAAAATAAACAATAAGGTTACTCTATTTGAGGTCACAGTTTAAGAACAGATTTAGACAGTTGTTTGAATCTACACAATTCAACTAAAAATGAAGTCTATATTATGAGCCACTCAGTCAGCAGTTATTTCTGAAAGTAAAAGTTATTACCATGGAAGGGTTCAGCAGTTTTTGTAAAACACCAATGGCACAGTTGTGTCTCATACTAAAAGTGTGAACTTGGCTCTTTTAACATGAGATCTCCTATGGAGCTGGATTGAGATGCCTATATAAAAAAGACTCCCAATCTTGAAATGGACAGATTTTTAGCTAGATAAATGGTAAGTTAAATAATTTTTTAAGAAAGATCAGAATTACAAACAAAAGCACTATCAATTTTATAAGGATCAAAAAAATGTAGTACTCAGATGCATATGGTAAAATCTAACATTTTAATGTAACTAATGCTACAGCTACTCAGATTTTGAGGTTTTTTATTTTCTTCCAAAGTGTTTTGTTGCTATCAGATGTAGATACTAGCACAAGTTCACCCTTGGATTTTCTTGCCTTTCAAAGATGAAACAAGCACAGTTGGTTATATGAATTATTAAGAATTTGTGACATCTCACAGGACCTGGAATTATTCCCTGTGAANTCTTCTCTTCTCCTAACTAAATAGGCCCAGTTCCCACCTCTCCCCATAAGAGAGATTTTCCAATCCAATAGTCAACTTGTCACCCACCAGCACCCCAAGGTCCTTCACAGAAGAGCTGATCTCCAGTGGATCAGCCCCCAGACTGTGGTACTGGGGGTTATCCCTCCCCAGGTGCAGGACCCTACACTTGCCCTTGTTCAGTTTCACTAGGTTTCTCTCTGCCTAATTCTTCAGCCTGTCCATGTCCTCCTGAATGGCAGTACAGCCTTCAGGTAAATTAAAGTGTCATTTCCTCAAGTGAAGAGTATTGATTCAAAACAAGCTAGTTATTTTCACAACTGCGATCAATCTGAAAGATTTTCCTTTTGTTGCAAATTTAGTGCAGGTAAGTACACTTACACAAACTTCTAATAAATTAAATAGGTTTTAAAGGAAAACAGAAAAAACAGATTGAAATACAAAAGTATTTTTGAGTCTGCTCCAAAGTTTAATTCCATGAGTGCCATGTAACAGATCAGAAAAAAGAAAGGGAAGAGATGCATTTTCTACAATGTTTTCTTGGTATCACTGTAACATCAGAACCTCAGAGTCCTGTGATCCATCCCTTTTAAGTACAACATTTCTCTGAAAGAAAAATTGGACAACTTGAACACCATGAACGTGAATGGCCGCAGGCTGTAAGCATATTCCTAATTAATCTTTTGCCATCTGGAGGTTATTCTTCTCCATGCATTTTTAGGACCTCTGTCAGCATTTCAAGAATTGTGAAGAATCAGCTCAGGATACCTACAATCTAACTAAAAATATGTTCAGTGTAAGAGGTCAAAGAAAGAAATCTATTAGGAGAGCAGACATTTGACTTTCACTACATCACATATTTGCTGTCTGTACTTTCTCAAGTGTTTCTATTTGTCCTTTTCTGTACTTTAATATTAAAACACTATATGTCTCCTTCTCACAGTTAAAATCAGTTTAAATGTTAACCCTCATTGAGTGGGCTGTTGAAATATCATAAAATGTTGTATCTTCAAGTGACAGATCTATTTCAAACACTGTTCAATATAAATATGTTTCTTAAGAATATGTTCTCTTGATAAATCTATTAAGGTAATCTTGATTGTGCAACTGTCTGCTTTTCATGTCAACAGACTAGACAGACACCTGGTGATTACTCTCAAGTTTTTGTTTATAATCTGAATGAATGAGCTTTTTCACTTCATTATCTATTCTCTTGAAATGTTAAAAATGTGCATCTCATCTTGATGCTGTACTTTTATAAAACTATACGAATAACCTAATCTGTTGTTATAAACATGCCTCTGTGTTTTTCACTGCACATTATACCTTTCTCTTTACTTCATGCATGCGACATCTCCATCATAGCAACGGCCAACACAGACCAGATAATAGGGAAGAGAAAGGAGGCAACTTCCTCAGCTAGTCATTGGTGTCATTATTTACTTTTTTGCATTCCTAACTAAAGAAGTTCATTTCTTGAGAAAAGAAACACATACCTATACAGTTTGAGGGATATTACCTCATAAGACTCCATACCAGTTGCTGAAACTGCAACGGAAAATAAACAATAAGGTTACTCTATTTGAGGTCACAGTTTAAGAACAGATTTAGACAGTTGTTTGAATCTACACAATTCAACTAAAAATGAAGTCTATATTATGAGCCACTCAGTCAGCAGTTATTTCTGAAAGTAAAAGTTATTACCATGGAAGGGTTCAGCAGTTTTTGTAAAACACCAATGGCACAGTTGTGTCTCATACTAAAAGTGTGAACTTGGCTCTTTTAACATGAGATCTCCTATGGAGCTGGATTGAGATGCCTATATAAAAAAGACTCCCAATCTTGAAATGGACAGATTTTTAGCTAGATAAATGGTAAGTTAAATAATTTTTTAAGAAAGATCAGAATTACAAACAAAAGCACTATCAATTTTATAAGGATCAAAAAAATGTAGTACTCAGATGCATATGGTAAAATCTAACATTTTAATGTAACTAATGCTACAGCTACTCAGATTTTGAGGTTTTTTATTTTCTTCCAAAGTGTTTTGTTGCTATCAGATGTAGATACTAGCACAAGTTCACCCTTGGATTTTCTTGCCTTTCAAAGATGAAACAAGCACAGTTGGTTATATGAATTATTAAGAATTTGTGACATCTCACAGGACCTGGAATTATTCCCTGTGAAGTGAAAAATACTAAGTATGTACTACTCAATGAATTATTTTGTTAGCAAGCACAAAAATGTATTACCTCTCTGCATCTCCCCATTCACAGAAGGAATACTGCTGCACCCAGTATCTCATGGAAAAGAACCATAGGCTGTTAAGTTTGAACAAAACTGACAGCATGCTCTATGCAGAAGATACAATGTGTTTGACTTTCTCATGTTTGAATATAGTTGCTATATAATGTAAGTTTCTTTTTAGGGAAACTAGTTCCCTGAATAAATTTGGAAAACTCATACGTAGGTATACTAGATACTTAGAATAATTACTAACAGACTTCTTAGAAAAGGGGGAAATCTCCACATTTGTGAATGGTGTATTCTGCCATTTATGAGTAAATACATCCACAAAATGTCCATTTCTTCTGTCTGAAAAACCCCACAGTAACTCTGCACTAAACATCCCAGGTATCTACTAATGTACAATCCAGTGCAACTGACAATGACCACATTTACCTAAATAGTCAATGTTTACTCTATTTGCAGCTGACAGCTCTGTTTGGAAGGACCACTTATAGAAAACCAATTTTCCAGCTTCAAAGAGAAAATACTGATTGGTATATCACTAAATAAAAGCCTTTTCAGTGTTCCATGGGAATGGCTTTATTTCTGTTCCTCAATCTCTTGAAAATAATGAATGAGTGATATCAAATATAATTCAGTACAAAACCGGATATGTATGTGTGCTATGTGACTTAAATACTACTACATGTAATGTTTAAGATGTGAATGCTGCACAAGGGGTTAAGGATATGGCTTCAATGAACAGCAAGGCAAAAAAATAAAATAAAAAAGGAAATCAACATAGTGTCTTGGGTTGCAATATATAACCAAAAATGTGTTTTCTATTTTCATCTGTTGAAACCAGTTGGGGAGATGTTTTCTGTATCTCTTGTATAACCAAGAGATTAACATTCCTCATAACTGCAGGGGAGAGGGAGTGGGTGCCTTCTGTTA
>WAAE01015486.1:7136-29463 GCA_013400495.1 Nicator chloris
TTGTTTGTTTGTTGGTTTTCTGGTTGTTTCGTTTTTTTACCTGTCTGGTTGTCATTTATCTGTCTACCTGTCCCTCCTAAGGAGTTTGCACAGCTATTCGTCGCATACAGATCTTATAATCAGTAATAATCAGATCAGTAGAGAAAAAAAAAAACCCTAAACAACAAAAAATCAAACCCTTAACTTGCTAAATATATAGCATATTTTAGAGCATATTTTGGATGCTTTACCCGGCAATGTGCAGTTTCTAGGAGTTTGAAGGCGTTTTCTCGGTGCTACCACAATAAGGGTTTTTTCAACTATTTTTTTGTTCCTTTTTTGGGAACTATAGACTTTGGCTGTTTGGGAGGAAGGGCTTGGGATTTCGGGGGTCAGGTGCGATGGTGTTTTTGTTTTCTCCTGTTTCGTATGTCTTCATTAAAGCAGAGTTTTAGCCCGCAAACTGAGCGTGACAGGTGTGCCCCGAGGGGGGCTCGGGCCGGCTCGGGCACACCTGCTCGCCGGACGGCATCGCCACCGACCCGCAGGTTCTTCTCTACCTTTCACCCGTGCCTTTTGAGCCAAATCCTGCTCCTCGTCACGGGAGCCTGGACAAGGCACGAGCGAGCGAGCCGAGGCCAAGTCCCCGTCAGATCGGCGGAATCGGCCGGGTGCGGCCGCCGCTCCGAGCGAGGTTTTGCACAACTGCCGGAGTGCTACACTCTTACTCCTTTTTTTTTTTTTTTCCTTGTGTTTTGTTTCAAAAAGCCAGTGAAATATATGAAAAATTAAGGTTGTTGCTGGGAAGGAGGAACAGGCCCACCCCAGCCTCCTGAGGAGCCTGTGGGCCAAGTGGCACAGACATCAGAGGGACAGAGAGACATGAGCTGGCAGATGTTGCTGTTGCTGAGCATACACTTTCCTCCTTTGCCCCTTTCTGCAGCGCAATTTTAGTTCTACACCCTATTAAACTCGAGGCCAGCTCTGATTTCAGTAGTGCTATCTAAATACATACATTTTCATTGTGAGCTAATGACTTTTGGTATTTTTTCCTACCTTTTTTCCCCTCCCTCCTTCCCTCCATTTCACACTCCTCCCCCTCCTCCTTCTGCCACCTTTGCTTTAGTGACAGCTCAGTGTGGACATTTGCACTTCATCTAACAGGCTTTTTAGATCATTTTTGCATAACTAAATTGCTTTATTAACTCTGATGTCTTTTAAATTCCTCTGTAACTTGACTCCATTCCCCTGCCATGCACTTTTAATTGTGCTGCAAATGCCATTTTGACTATGCTTTATGTTGGTCATGTCAGATTTTTGCTGGTGCTTTTCTAAGGTGGAGTCTGATTTCTCTGATTTCTCTCTTTCTCTCTCCTTTTCTTCGTTCTTTTTTATTTGTTTACATTCCAGGTATTAGTTAATATTGGCAACCATTTCGATCTTACTTCCAGTATATTTGTAGCACCAAGAAAAGGGATATATAGTTTCAGTTTCCACGTGGTCAAGGTCTATAACAGACAAACCATCCAGGTGGGTTCTTATCTAAAGAAGATGCTGTCTTTCCTTTTCTTTCTTTTTTTTTTTTTTCAAATGCTTATTTCTAGACTCATATTAAAAAAAAGAAAAGAAAACAAAACAAAAAAAAACAAAACCAAAAAACAGGAGTTGAAGAACGAGACTGTGAGTTATTTCTGAAAGGGATCTGTGTACATGACAGAAATCACACATTGGCTATTTCCTTAGCTTAATTCAACCTAGGTTCTAACCTGTACAAAAGTTTAGTGATGTGCACAGGGGAAAAAAAAACATTCAGAGTTTTGAGAAAACTCAGATTCTGTCTCTTTGCACTTTTTAGGTAAGTTTAATGCAAAACGGCTATCCAGTGATTTCAGCTTTTGCAGGAGATCAGGACGTCACCAGAGAAGCAGCCAGCAATGGTGTCTTGCTCCTCATGGAAAGAGAAGACAAAGTGCATCTCAAACTGGAAAGGGGTAACCTCATGGGAGGGTGGAAATATTCAACCTTTTCCGGCTTCTTAGTCTTTCCACTATAAAAGAAGGCCAAGTAGGAGACAGATCCATGAGCCAGAGCAAGGATTCAATTGTTAACGACACCCTGAACTTGGCAGCACATGACAATATTTTCAGTCACCCCGTCAGACTGTCACAGTAGAAGAATGATAACCTTCTAAACTCCAACATTTGCTTTGAATATTGACAATTCCTTGGAACCTGCGCCTCTAATTAGTTTTAGACGACAGTGATCTTTAGGAGAAATGAAATTATCGACCTGAGCAATTTGTACCTGTGATTGTAAAGTCAATTTTGGATTTTATTGTTGGGATCATTGACTTTCTTATTCTTTTTATTATTTCCTCTCTTTCATTTTTTCCTCTTTTTCTTTCTCTTGTTGTTGTCCCAATGAAGCAAATAACTCGGACCACAGAATTGCTTTATCAAAGGCTCACTCTAGAGCCAGAAGAATGGAGTGTTCAGCCCAATGCGGTGTTCTTTCCATGCTTTATTTCTTTGTGTTGTATAGCCTTAAGGAAAAAAGAAAAAAAAAAAAAAGAAAAAAGGGAAAAAAAAAAAAAAGAATGGCTTCAGTCTCAGTCCTGTATTTTTCTGGGGGAGGGGGATTCTGGACATTACTGTGTCAAGAAGTGCTTTATCCAGTGAAGCAAAATTTGCACGATTGGAACCTTATTTGTGTTGTTCGTGTTTTTCATCAACTTTTTATTTTTCCTGGTTTTTGTTTGTGTGTGCTAAAAATGTAAGCTAAATTGATCAATAAGACAAAACAAAGCACATATATACCCTGTAGCTCTAAGTAAGGCTAACCAGTGAACACTGTCTGCACTTTCCAGCTGATCTTTACAGACCTATTTAGAGAGAGAGAAAGAGAGAGAAAAGTGAGAGAGCTACATGATCCTTCAATTACAATCTGGAAACTGGTAAAGGAACTGACATTTCTGAATTGTCCTGACATTTCTAGGAGCAACAGTGGAGGCTTTGAATATCTTCTCTGACCATACCCTAAAATATATCCTTTCTCCGCATTACCATATTTTGGGTGCTTTTATCTGATATTTATTTGATGTATTTGTCCACTAATATTTGAGTACACATTGTGGGAGCACAGAGAGATGGCAGAGCAGATTCGTCCTCTTCCAAATTAAATAAAACCATCTCCACTTGAGCTGTCTGTGGCAAATATCAGAGGAGTAGACACAAGCATCTTTGACAGCCTTGGGGAGAGGGGCCTCAGAGGATCAACAAATACTCCAGAAGTTGGCACAGGCGCCATGCATATATTCACTGTGTCTGCTCTTCCCAACACAAATGGCTTCACAGTTCTAGGGATGGACTGACATCGATATTGAACATTTGGACAGTTATTATCCCAATCATCAAGAGGTACAATATCAGGCCAATGTCAATTGTATCTTTTTGCCTCATTCTCAGTAAACAGATATTGTTTCTTTAGTTTTTTAATGGTGTTTTTTTTTGTTTGGTTGTGGGTTTTTTTGTTTGGTTGGGTTTTGTTTTTTTTTTGTTTTTCTTAAGAGTGGTGTACTAGACAATATGGTGTGGAAAACCTTGTTTGAGGAAATCCAGGAGGGATGTTTATTTTATAAAATTTTTGTCTTCTTCTATTTAATTTTAAATGTTTTATTTTGCTATTAATCCCCTAAGGGTGGATGTGCATAAGAATTTAATGTTGTCAAATTTAGTCCTCTGCCACAAGCAAATATAATGGAAAGACATTTGCAGGAAAGCAGTGGTAACTACATTGTATTTCAAAATTATGGTGGACATGTCATTTTCATTGTAAATTTATCATTCAAGGGACAAAATTAAAGTCATATATTCTTAAAAAACCTTATCTGTGTTGCTTATATACCTCAGATGACTAAAATATAAGCCAATTTAATATTTAATGTTTTTGTGCATTTTCACCATTGAGGTGGTGTTTTCTTTGCCATTTCACTTTGCCAGTTACTCAATGAATTGGTTTCAGGTGGTTGGTTTTTTTAATGGGTTGCATTTTCTAGTTCCGCTGTGCTTTGGCATGACTGCAATGTTTAGAGTTGCAAAATATCACAGGGCTAAGTTTAAGTACATGAAATAAAACCTGAGTCAACAGCAACCTTTTTCTATTAAAACACAATAAATACAGTTGTCTTTATGGTAGACATTGTAAAACCAATTTTTGTGTTTACAACTCGGTCGTGTCACTCAAGGAAACAGAAACTGAGGTGGGTTAAAGCTCCCAAATTTTTAGTTTCTACTATATTTTTAATTTAAAATAAAAATATTCAGTCAAAATAATTTAAAAGAAGAATTACCCAGTTCTGTTTTAAAATTCTGCCTAGCGTAATCACATTTATTTCAGTTTGTTTGGCTTGATTAAGGCAATGACATCTTAGTTCTGGCTCTCTCCCAAGCTAAATGAGGCCAGTGACAGTGTTTTCCTTGGAACTACCCTTGGAAGTTTCTTAGGCCATGGAAGCTACATAATCTGAATATCTCTCTTCATGCATTCAAGCTCAGTAGTCTTGACCATGCTTCTTCTATAAATATGTTTATATGATAACCAATCTTCTGAATTTAAAGAAGGTAACTCATATAATGCCACTTTCCCTCTGCTACTCGTGTCCTTCATACTAAACTATAGAGTTATATAAGCAATTAAAATAAATGGAAAATGTGGAGTAAATTCTTATTGTATACTAGTTGCAATCATGATCCTTTTTTAATGTTCTTTGCAATATTTATTACCTTTTTGCTTTTAATTTTGCATCTGGGTTGGAGAACATGCAATCTACTTGCTAGTGTAGAAATGGTAGAAATTTTGATGTATTCATAATATATGGATATCATGATATATTTTATGTTGGAGGGGGAAAATGTACGACTACAGCATAATAGATTACAGGAAATATGAAGTGAGAACAATTAAAGGAGCCTCCCAGTACATTAAGACTAGGCTTATAGAAAATAATTGATATAAATAAATTGATTGGATAACATTCAGAGTTAGTGTAAATTTAATGTTCAGGGGCACCATGAGAGTAAGGAAGTGTAAGACACATGGTAGTGAAGCAAACCACTGGCACCATAGTGTCTCTGGTTCCTGTGGGAGCAATAGCACAGGATTCCTTCCAACAACTTTCAAGCTTTCTCATAGGCTGCTGTGTAACAGTCGTAACATATTCCTGTGAAACTACTGCCTGTTTCACTGCTCCCCTCCCAGGGGTCAGCCTGTACCCGGGTGTTTTTGGTGTTCCCTGTTTTGGTACTTCTTCAGCCTACTGACTGCAGGGTAGAAGCCAGGAGCTGTATCAGGAATGATAAATTCTCATCACATGTATCGTTGCCTTCCTCTGAGTTTTATGTGCATGCTTTGAACACGGTCTTGCCAGAGAGCCTGTGTGCTCTCACCTCCCCTGAGGCAGTGGGTGTGATGGGTGTGTGGTGTATCTCATTATTGGTCAGCATCTTGCAAGCTGGATCTGTGGGAGGAGGAGAGAGACAGGACATGAAACTAAGGAGTTGTTTAGAAGTTACATTGTGTTTGTCAGCTGTGACTTTTTTAACTTTTAAAAAGAACATTTTGTTTTTATTGACCAAGTTTATTTCTTGGACAATCTGTCAATGCAGAAGATAGGCTAAAAGGGCTTGTTTACTGATGGATTTATTCAGAAATAGCTGAAAGTGGCTTCATGCCCTTCTAATGTGACGTTGGTTTCTGGAATAGGCAGAGTCACAGGTAGCATTGTTTAAAAATAGCTCTTATGATTAACAGTCTGCTTTGATCCAGGTTTAATTTCTAGTGTTAATGAGCACTCAAAAATCATTGTCATTAATACTCTTCATTTTCGTGTGTAATGACTTATCATTAAGCAGTTATACATAACTAGAGAAATACAATCAAGTCCCCTCTATTAAATGGTTGAAAGGCCAAGGAATGTCTTTGAGTCATTGCATAGTTTCTAGATTTGGAACCACTCACTGTCTCGAGCAATTGTTCCAGGATCATGTACAATGAGGAGTCATGCCCAATTTTTAACCATGTAGTAAACTATGATACATTGTAAAATACACATTTTCTTAGTAGAGTGACTTCTTTTATTTGACACTATTTCACTTGTCAGAATGCTTAAAATAGATCTTTATGATTCCTGGCCACCTGTTAATTAAATCACATTTTGAGTTTATGAATTCCTGAGAATTTTTGATATCCATCACAAGTGCAATTAAACACAGACTAGGTGGCTGGGCAGATGATAGACAAGCTTTTAGATCAGCAGTTTATATAATCAAGTATCAGTAAAATTCAAGTGTTCCATAGTGAAATAAATACATTGTCATTTCAGCTAAGAGGCTGATCTTGCTTATCTCACTCAGTTCAGTGCCTCTTAACATTAAATTTACACCAACTCTGAATGTTACCTTATCAATTTATTTACATAAATTACTTCGTATAAGCCTACTCTTAATATGCTGGGAAATTGTTCTCACATCATAATCCCTGTTGCAATCTGCAGTGGTGCTGTTCTCCCTTCAACAAAAAATATATCATGATATCTGGACCTTATAAGTATACCAAAATGTCTACTGTTTCCAATAACAAGTGAGTGGAGCTTATGAAAAACATCAGTACTATTGAGCTTGAATTGTGTCATTTGGATTTGGTCATGATCTACTATTATGTTTATTTAGAAATTAGTGACAGTAATCAGTGCAAACCCTTAGTTAACACAACCATTCTTGGGTGTTGAGATAGTTCAACACTAATCATACTTCTGATCATATAAGTAAAATCGACAAATATATTTTGAATACATGTTTTAAATTGATCCCCAAACTAGTCATGTTTATGGTCTTATTCAACATAATCATGACCTATTTTTTCTTATTTGCTACTGTCAATAAAATCTAAAGACCACTAATTGTGCTTTATGCTATTTGAGTGTCATAATGAAAATACGCTTCACATACCAAATACATCGAAAATGTCCTGTTTCTTAGCTCATGTAGCTTAACCTATATAGTGAATCATCTCTGCTTTTCATCAGCAAAATAAAGTTGCCTAACTTGCTGGTTCCCTGCAGATCACATACAACAGATGGTATAAATAATGACATAGCAAAACACAGAGCAGCAAATAATGACTATAAATTCTGCACCAAAAAAAACCTGCGTCAACAGAAATTCAGATCTTATTGACAAATGCTCAAAAACTCAGAAAACATCAAAGTTAAGATTTTAAAATAATCTTTCTGACTGATAGTACTTCCACTGTGATAATGAAGTGTTATTTTTGCTATGGGAATATAAAAATAATATAAATTGTCTTGTGAGATCAGCTGTATTAATACTGTCTTGCTGAGCATATTGATATATTCCATGCTATAAATTCAACCAAAACCTAAGTTCATCAATTAGTAATTAGTAGTTATCATGAGACATTGCCATTTCTGCTGATATAGTTAAATTAATTGAAACTAATTCTTTGAAATGCTTTTAGTTTTCAGTGTGTGAATATACACAAAAGTGCACACACACAAATGTATATGAACACATGCATGTAAAATACATTTTTGGCTAAGAATGGATTGAGAGAGCTGGATTTTTCATAGGCAGTTTGACCTTCTGTCTTAACACCTTCCTTTCTCTGGAGCACTGCCTCGACAAATTAATTTTATTTGTTGTCATTCTATACCTAAAACTGTTTGTCTTTGCTTACATATAAGAGTACCCAGAATAATAGCAAATAGCAGTATATATTTCAATGTCTGAGGGCTGCCACAGTTTAGGTAATATTAGGCTAAAGTGAAGCATACAGTTATTAATGAAAGACCTAATTACCTCAAGTTATGTAGAGAGCTTTTGTGATGAGTAAAACTATAGTGCTGTGTGGGAATTGCCTCAAAGACTCTTACAGGGAGACCACAGCTGGAGGTTGAGTTTGTCCTTCTATGGACACCAGATGGGAAACCTTTGGTACTCTTTAAAACTGAAAGCAAACATGTCCCTGTACTTAGTTTAGCAACAATAATCCTTATATGCTGACTTACTTTTGATTGTGTTAATTTTCCTATAGAGATGCATTATATTGTCCCATATCAGAACTAAGACTACAGAGACTGCAGTGGATAAAGGATAAAGGGGTTTCCAACTTTTTTCACTAGAAGAAATAACTTAGCACAGAATATGTTACTCCTAAACATTATTGTGACAGTGAAAAAATGGAAGAAATTATTTGAAAAATAATCTTTCAAATTCTTATTTATAATTAATGACAGCAGAGTTTTCTCAGCCTTTTTTGTAATAGTATGATGGACTATTTTAGGATGGAGTTTAAATGGATATAGCTAGATCTTCTAACAGCTGGCTTCTCTATCTGAATTTTTCTGTAGAGCTATGTGTTCCTGTAAGAACTTACAATCTTTCTAGATGAAACTGTCCTTTAACCCTGAGTGTCAAGTAAATCCAGTCTTACCTAATTATTTCACCTGGGTAAGGAAAGCATCCATTATTCTGCTTCTTTGCAATGGCTCTATTGTTTTCTTATACTACATGAACTGTGCTAAAAATATCCAGTAGAGAAAAGAAGATTCCCACTACACTTGCCTCCCTAAGACATGTTAATATCTCTTTTCTTGCCCTCTGTTGCCCTTTCATGCATATTTGAAAGGCTTCTGATGATGAATTTTTTCAGTATAATGCTTTTCCAACTGTGTGAAAACTTGTTCATACAAAATGATGGCAGTTTTAATTGACTGCTCACAAATTATTCTCCCTCTGTTATGCAGCCAGAACTCTTGAACAGGAGAACCCAATCTGATTGAGGAAAAATATAACTATAAATAAATAAATAAATAAATAGTGAGAGATCTGTATATGAATCTGTGATTTTTTGTTAATATTTTGATCCCATTCAGTCTGCTTTCCCTCAATGCTTGTGCAACCAAGTGACTTGGTGCCTCTCTTTTTTAAAAAAATCCAGGCATATTGGGAATCTTCCCTTTCACAGCCTGTTTGAAAATTATAGACCCTCTTGTATAGGTGTTAGGGTATTGGTTAAAAATAACAAGTGATATTTTAAAGTATCTGTGTGATCCTTTAACACGAACGCCTTGTGAACGAAGAATAGTCTGTAGGAAGGGAAGAAGCCTTCCTTAAAAAACAGAAGAGTTGCTAATTATTCTTTGCAGAAATACAAACCTCAGAAACATGCAGGGACACATGCAGGTTCACGTGTATGAACCATAGCTAGAAGTGACAGGCATTGTATGTAAAACCCTTTCCTGGGGTTCTAACTTCCATGCAAGCAAAAATCTTTGCATTGGATACGTATGCAGTTTAGGTGGGATTAAAGATGCCCATGCAATTAGTGATTGTAGCAAAATATTTATTAAAGATAGTGGCTCAAAGCAGATATATTACACCGTGTATTCCACTCAAGCATGGAATGATGCATTATATAACAAATATTTAAGGTGTTCCTGAGAAAAATTTACAAAATTATCTTTACAGAGCTATGAAAGTCAAAGATCAGATTGCAGTCAGTACAATGAAGACCTCTGGACACGTTATAAAAAGTGAGATAAACATTTTTTAAACATTTCTGTATATTTCCATTACTCTCAGTCAAGAAGTAGCTTACCTGCTGAAAACAAAAATGGAATCCACATGCACTATAAAGCACTACTTAATTTCTACTGAGAGTAAAAAGGGTTGCTTATTTACATCCATGTTCCCATTCTCTCTAAGACATTTGCCTGTTACTTGCTTTTTATGCGTGCACTAATGTTTTTCAGAGCTTCATAAGTTATGTCTGAGCCAAATAATTGACAGATGATTTGCAAGTGCAAATTAACATGTTAAACCCATAAGGGGCTGGCTTTCTTACCATACCACTGATTACCAGAATTTTTGAAAATAAGGCTGTATGGGTCTGTCGAGACAGAGTTCATTTCCCCATGGCAGGACTCACAGTGCTGTTCTTTGCATTGGTATCTAGAAAGGTGTTGATAACACACCAGCGTTTTAGCTGCTGCTGAGCAGCACTGGCACAGCATAAGTACTCTCTCTCCAATATTTGGCCCCACCAGCAGAAGGCTGGTGTTGGGCAATACCTTGGGAGGGGACACAACCAGGATAGTTGACCCAAACTGACAAAAGGGATATTCCAAAGCATGTGAAATCAGCTCAGATATAAAAGGGAAAAAACAAAAACAAAAACAAAAAAAAAACCCCACAAAACAAAAAAACCCAGAGGAATAAAGTGGCATTTGTTATTTGCAACATTAACCTTCCAGAGTAACTACCAGGCATGATGAAGACCTGTTCCTGGGAGACGACTGGACATCATTTGCTGATGGGAAGCAGAGAATAATATCTTTGTTGTTTTTTTGCTTGTGCACACAGAACCTTTTGCTTTTGCTTTTGTAAATGGCCTTGTCTCAACCTATGAGGTTTCTTTCCATCTCATTTTCTCTCCCTTCACCTGAGAAGGGAGAATGACAGAGCCTCTTAGTGGGCACCTGGCATCCAGCCAAGGTCAACCAAACACATAAGGCTTAAAGTGTCTATATAATGTTTAGAAAGAGCCAGGCTCAGGACATCTGTTGGATATAGACTGTACTCTGTCCATGCCTGTGGCAGCCAGGTGCAGTGAAAGACAACTTCAGAAAATATTTAAGTGGCACGGCCTAGTATAGAATCAGTATCTCACGAGAACTTTAGTGCTGGGACAAAGATTACAAATCAGTGTATGCTTTCTTGTAAACAGTAAATGTGGTGAACAAATCTGGACTGGAAAAGAAGTTCCCAGCTACATATAACTGCACAAGAGAATAGATTTAATGGCCTATTAAAAAATCTCCTTAGAGTCTATGTTGATGTACCTCTATTAGACTTGCTCCCCAGTGTTGCTACTTTTCCTGTACTGGGAAACCAAAACTGGGCAAGAGATTTTATATGTGGTCACAAATGCCAAATATAGAGGATTTCGATCTGCTGGCTATGTTCTTGCTAATACATCCCACTCTTCAATAAACATTTACTGCTGCAAAGCTGCACTGTTGATTGGTGTTCAAACTTTTAACCCTAGGACCTATTTTTTTTTTTCCTGCAAAACATTTCTATCTAGTGAGCCCCAGACAATACTGCTGCACATGGCTATTTTATTCCGGGTTTAGGAATTTCTCTTTGCTTTTGTTGAACTTCCTGAATTTCTGTCAGTCCCAGTCAGTTAAAGCCTCACTGAAGAGCAATCCTATTTTTAGGCATGTTATCTTCTTCCTCTACATTTGGTTTCATCCATAGACTTGATGAGAGTGTGTTTTTGTTTGTAATCCAGATAGCTAGTGAAGATATGAAACGGTACCAGCCGCAAGACCTGCCTGTGAGAAAAGCCTCTAGTGACCATCTGGCAAGTGAATTTCAAACTGCAAACCATTACCCTTGGATCCTTGTAATCCAACCAGTTTTCCACGCATCCTGTAGTCCAATCAGTTTTACGAGCATCTTGTAGTCTATGCATCCAGTTCATATCTCTTTAGGTTGGCTACAAGGATACAATTGGAAACTATGCAAACCTCATGAGAAAGTCAGGGCAAATAACATGCCCTGACCACCAATTCATTCATCAGAGAGGGAAATCAGTTAGGTGTGATTTTACCTTTGTAAATCTATTGTCTTTTTTCCCAATCATCTTATCATTCATATGCCTGTGAATGACTTCCATATGCAGATTTCTCCATAATCTTCCAGGAGATTGCAGTGAGGCTGACCAGCCTCTAATGTCCCAAAATCTCTTTCTTGCTCTTTGAATAATGATATGACACCATTCTCTAGTCATGAAGGCCCTCTCTGGATCACTCAGGTTTTGAAAGGTGATTTTGGCTAAGCTTCCTCACCAACATCAGGTTATTTCATGTGGTCTCATGAACTGTTGTAAAACAAATTCATTTGCTTGGTTGACCATTAACTGATTTTCTCCTACAACAGGCAGTACCTCAGTCTTCCGGGCTCTCCTGAAAAGCCAAAGGACATACCTTACCAGTAAAAGGTGTTGGCAAACAAAGCTTTGAACACTGCAAACCCTTATCACAAGACCCCTCTAGTTTTCCCGTCAGTATACTTAGAGAGGTTTTTATTTTTGCTGTTCACATTCCCTGACAGTTTCAATTGCAGCAGAGTTTTAGAATTCCTAATTCCATGTCAAATCAATATTTTTAATCTCTTTCCTGATTGTGAGGCTGCTTTCAGTCAGCTAAAAAAGACTGTATCTTATTTTACCCCTTGATCAGGGTTTCTCATCACAGAAACCCATCACAACAGCTTCCTCACTAGCCTCCGTTTGATCCTGACCTGTAAACCCTCAGCTTGCTTGTGAACCACTTCATGGCAAAGCTCCACACATTCAAGCTGCTCTTTTGAATAGAGCACAGTTTGTCTTCCTGTCGTTCCCAGCCTGTGCCCCTTAAAGGACCTGTTCCCACTCATTGCACTGCCCCAGCAATATGAACTATCCCACCATGCTTCTGTTACTCTGCAACAGCTCACAACTTCTAATTCCTCTGTTTGGTTTTTTTTCTCTGTTTTGTGGGGGTTTTTTTCCTCTTGCTGGATAAATTTGTGTCTAGGCAGTTTGGACATGTTCCCAGTAGTGATGTTTTTTAGGGAATGTGGAAGAACTTTTTTATGGTGCTGTCTCCCAGAATCCTTACTCCCTACTATGCTATTTCCCTTGAGGCTTGGTCTTCATCTTGAAAACTCATGTATAAATGCTGTGTCATTTTGCAACCACACTTGTTTGCAAAATTTCTCTTGTCCCACTTCATCAGATGGAGACAACCATTCCTTATTCCTAAGAGATCATCCAGTGGTCATAGGTGCACAAACCCTGCATGGGGTATGAGCCACTGAGGCAGGTATTGGCACACAGTGTACTTTTGATCCTACCTGAGCCTTTCCTCTCCACTGGAAATATTGAGAAGACACCACTCAAAGTTTTTAGGGTCACTGCCTCCATTTTTTTTCCCTTGGCTATCAATACTCACATGAGTACATGGCAAAGGTTTATAATCTAGGGGCTGGCTGAGCCTCTGCTATATTTCTACAAGATCCTGGATGCAGAATGCACTTCAAATCTGCTTAGAAACAAGTAATAGGGGAAGAGATAAAGATATGGAGCTGGCATCCCCTGTACTAATTCTTTGAGATTTGTTGAGTGGAGAGAAAATTTATGATTATATTCTGTGACATTTGGACAGTATCTTAATGCTTCAGCACCAACTAATCTGACAATAGAAACAATGATGTGCTTTCTTCACTGATATTTTTACCATCATGAATCTTTCTAGCACCTTAAAGTCAGGCAATTGTGAAGAAATGGGAATAACCATATGACAGAAGAGACAAGAAGTGATATGAAATGACAAATATAAGAACATGGGAGGCAAGAGAACAGAGTTGAATGAAAGCAGGAATCCTTTTGGAATGTGCTGTTAGGGCTGAAAATGATTTAGTGTAATAACAGGTAGGGCGCGGGGGAG
The DNA here is from genome assembly GCA_013400495.1 of Nicator chloris. NCBI lineage: Eukaryota > Metazoa > Chordata > Aves > Passeriformes > Pycnonotidae > Nicator > Nicator chloris. Next base: position 20,689 of record WAAE01015486.1, read on the forward strand.
AGAAATTAGATGTAAAATGTGGGACAGGTCTTGAAATAATGGAACAAGAGTCAGAGACTAGAATTTTGTTCAAAGTGGAAAAGAAGGATTTACAGAATGAGAGACTTGGGGCAAAAGTTGTAACAAAATGTAGAAAAAGAGAAAAAAGAAATCCAGAGTGAACAAGGGAACAAATAAATGGGGTTTTCAGGCCTGTAACGCATCTGGTCAGATTGCAGTGAGAAGTTGGCATAGAGAAAGAGAGGGAAATAAGCTGTGAAATCATACAGTACAAAAAATACCTGGTAAGACAGGAGAATCATAGAGATGTCACAGTCTGATGTGACAGTGGAGGCCCATGGCAAAAGGCACATAGCTTTTACAGACAGTTTCCAAGTTGGAAGAAAAAAATCTCAGAAAGGTGAAAGATGTGAGGTTTTGTGTGTTTATCTCAAAAATGCATGGACCGGGCAGAATTCTGAGCACTTTCTTATTTTTCTTTTCTTGCTTCTATTTACATCAAGAGCTTTTGTATCCATTTGTTTTATTTCTATCAGCCTTTCCATTCATGCTAGTTCCTCTCATTCTCTGCAAATGATTCACAAGTCCTACTAACTGTTGAAAATACAGCCAACATGAGCAATTCCCTTCTAACAATGCCAGTGGCAAGTGAACATTGCTTCCTAAGAGCAGGTTTCTTTTCCTGACTCAACAAAATATGTTATTGAACTTGTTTTGGCCAGCTAGCCTGCCCCTTTCCTCTTGTTTCCCTCTGGTGTGCTCTGCACCTCTTTATAAGACACTGCTCTTCTGGAGAGATGGTCATTCTGTGCTGCAGCTCGTCCAGACCTGGCTGAGGGCAACAATCCATCTGGCTAGCTGCAGTGCTTTTGGCTTCCAAAGGCTGACGGAAAACAATGGAAAAAGAAATGATGCATATTTTGACTTTATTTTTTTTTTTCTGCTGTAGATGTAGTTGTAGTATTTCAATTTTCAGTTTGAGGTGGGGGGTAGGATATGAAAGAATGTATCTTTTAAAAATTTCATAGTGTTTGGGGGGGGTTACAACTTCTTTAGGTTATAGTCTGTGAATTTGGTGGTCAGAAAACAGAGTGAAGGTAAACACTTCCAAAGGAAGATGGGCTTACTAGAAGCTATCCTAAGACCCTGCCATGGCACTGAGTCACTGCCAGCACTGCCTGTCCCTGCCCACCCTTTGGGACCTTCCCCACCTGCTCATGTGTACTAGTCTGAAAACAAACCAGTGGGAGATCCAAAGGCAGAACTGCAATTTAATAAGAGAATTAAGATAAAGGCAATAATACAGAAACACTGGCTTAAACTGGTAGAGTCAGGATACAACCCGACACCCTGTTGGTCAGGGTGGTGATGGCAGTCTTTAAATGGTGGCTGCAGTCCACCATTAAATGGTGGCTGCAGTCCTTTTGAAGGGATAGATATGGTTCTGTTGAAGCAATGAGCCTGTAGAAGGGTCTGGTCTTCCTCTGGGAATCCAGTTGATAAGGCTGTTTGTGATGTTCCAACTCAGATTATATCCAGGTAGGAATGCTTGGTTCCTCCCCCTGGATGGAGCATCTCACAATGGGATGATGCAATTTTCAGTCATGCAGTGAGACTTGATGGCCCATTAACAGAAGATATTCCCAGAGGGAGTTATCAGGGTTGTGTCCTGGATGAGATAAAGAACTCTGCCCCACCTGGTTTAACAGTTTATGGAGATGGTGATAGAATACATACTTTTGGTTATAACTTAGATTGTAACCTAAGACACCGTGGCTCAGGATCCCCTCTCAGCCCTAGGGCCATCATCTCCTGCCCCAGCAGTGCCACAGCAGGGCTGGTCTCCAGCTCTCCACAGCCTGACCCTGCCTGGCCATGGACCCTGCCAACCAGGCCTACCTGCGGGTCATTGTCCTGGCCCTGCTTGTCCTGTTCCTGCCCCCAGGGAGGTGTCTTATGCCTGGGACTAAAGCTGCTCCTGCTTTCTCTCATTTGTCTGCTCCTGGTGAACCACATGGGGACCCCCCCAGTCCTGGAGTACCCCAGGCCCTGGGAGCCATCAGTCCCCTCAGTGTCCTGCCACACTCCTGGGTTTAGGAAAAATACCAAAATAATCTCAGGTGTTGTCTGTATAATGCTTGTTTCGACCCACACAGAACAAGGCACTTTCCCACCTCTGCTGCCAGCACTTGGCTACCCATATTTTCACACTGGAAATTGCTACTCACTTCCTCAAGAAGAAATTTTGGAAGTGTTGAGTATCATTAAACCATCCAGCGTATTTATCTGGGGTATGGTCTAACCTGTTCACCAACATCAAAGAGAGCTGTTTCATGCAGGAGCAGATGCAGCAAGGGAACAAGGTGTCTACAGTGAGTTATCAGTCATTAAATTGTGGAGAACTGGCAGGTACCCTAAGCATCCAGTGGGGAACTGGCAGGTACCCCAGGGGTGGAGCTGTCCATGACTGATCAAGCTTTATTCACTCATATAATTTATTCACTCAAATTATTGATTTATTATTGTTTATTATTTTTATTATTGTTGATATTTTCTCATTTAAAGAAATTGGAAATATTTTTCCCCATGCAGTATTGTTCGGCTATGATTTGCATTCATTCCTCCAGAGTTTGGAACATTGATTTATTAATTTTGGTGCCTTCTTAGGCAATTAATTGACAAATATCAAGTCCTACTAACTCGAAACAGCATTTGATTCTGTTATTATTCAGTTCAGATGGGATTTATTTGCCTTTAATTGGAGAAAGTCAGGCCTAGGCACAGTGAATTGATATTTTTCTGTTCACTACTGCTGAAATGTCACCATTCCTGTAATTTGGTTTATATATATTTTAAGGTCATTTGATCATCTTGCCAGACTGTATAGTATAGTTTATTGTGCTAGGAACTCCATTTATCCAGTAATCCAATTCCTGAGACAATAATTTGTCTATGCATTAAAGTGCATCTTTCAGAAAAAAACATTATTATAATGATCTCTTCAGTAGGTGGCAGTGCTGGGATTAAAACTGTTGCTGCTTGACTAATATGCAAATTCCTGCCAGTTGGGATTTAGGTCTAAAAAGGTTTTCAGGGCATTCTCATCTTTAAATTTGGGCTCTAGTTTGCTTGGAATGCTGAATCTGTAGGGAGATTTATTTCTGCTGGCTGAGAAAGTATAGAAAAATAGATCAAGTACCACAAGTGCAGTCAGTTGGCTCCAGAGATCTGCATGAACAAGCTAAAGCCGTGGAAAACATGTACCTGTGAAGCTCCAAAAGTAATAGTTTCTCCAGTGCACACCCACTTCAATTGCCCTCAGTAAAATGATGTTGTTAGCTGAAATGTTATAGAGTCTGAATAAACAAATACGCAGAAACCTGAATATGTATTCAAAATTCAATTTTACATTTATTAAACTTTATCAGAATCACTGCGGTATCCTTACATTATGGGGAGCTTCTCTATGTATGGTACCACAAAGGACTCCATTACTGGATTCTTGTGACTTCATAATCCATTCCCTAAATTATGATGAAGAACATTTTTCTGCAATGATGGAATATACAAATTGGGAAGTTCTGATTCCTGATAAGGTCTAAAATAGAGATCTGTGTCACAACATATTTCTTTTTTTTAACAGGATAATTTATCTGAAGGTGTTTTGCCAGGAATCTTTTTAAAGGTCATGCATCTTAATGACACACTTTAAGCAGTCCATGTGGAATACTGCTCAGGAATACACACTAAACAGCAAGAATTCCCCATATCATTAGGATTTTGAGAGAGAAAGAAGACTTTTCTTGGATTAGAGCTGGACTGCACCTGTGTGGACAACAAAGGATGGTTTATGGTGGCAATTAAAATGTGTGGCGGCTGCATATCATGGTTTGTCCATTGGGAAAGCAAGATAGAGAGGAATCTCACAGCTACATGGAAAGCAGTGCAGAGTAATGTATTCCAGATCACACATTGGAAGTAGTGATATTAAATCTGTGAGCAGCTGGAATTCTCAGTTATCTTGCTGCTCATGACTTATATTGACCCCGTATTTCAGGGAGGCTATGGAGGGAGCACACATGGAAGAAAGCATCTACTCTTTAAACACAGCCCCAAATAAGGGGAATTTGTTAGTTTTAAATAACAATAAAATGTCTATGGGAGATCTAGATTGATCTTATCCAATGGGGAAAAAATATATTTATCACAACAGAAGAAAAGGAACAAAACAAGAAAAAACCTGCTAGCATTTTTCAACAGTAAGAAAGTGGAATTCACTTCTCCTAGATGAGTAAAAGTCAGATAACTTGTGAATTCTATTGACAGAAAGTGAAAAATAATTTTAATTAGAAAGATTAAAACAATATCGACATTTAGAGTAGCTTGTTTTCCAAGAAATCTGAAAAAAAATTCTACTTGTACTTAAAGCATTTCCAAAGGGAATTGAAGCATATTCAAACACAATAAAGTTTAGAAAAAGTTTAGAAAATTTTAGAAAAAGTGTATTTGGGAGTAAGTGAAATCTGTGTTTGAAAATGTTGAACCTAAATTGGCAAAGGGACGCCAAAGTCCTGTTCTGTTTAGGGAGACTTGAAGACCGAAGACCCTCCAAGATGATCTAGACTCCTGGGTGCACTACAGAGATGACTTTCTTGGACCCAGAGACTCAGGAGTCCAGTCCCTAGAATCAACAAGCCAGTTTATGACATATCTATGACACTGTGGTGTCTGTTAAACCTCTAAGTCCATAGATGTATCAGATTTCACAGCAATGACTCAATAACTATTTTTATAAAACTAAGGGTGTTTCAGTCTGCACAGAGTAGTTGCATTGGCTTACACTGTCTCAGAATCAGTTTTGTTTCAGCTGAGACTTTACTATCAGAAACTAAACACAAAAAATGAGTATGATGACTTCCTGTTTATAATTAGTAAATACATACACAGAAAATCACTTTCTATATAGTAAGAGAAGAAGAAAATTGTACCATTACCTTCGATTGCATTCCTTGACTGCATTCATTATGAGCAAGGTTCATAATTAATCTCTCTGACAATTACTCCACAACTATGTAATCTTATACTTAAATTAGTCTAAGGAGCTTCATTTTAACTTATTGGAAGATAAATTAAAGTAATGGAAACAAGAGAATTTACTTTTTACTTTATACTCACATTCTGCAAAGAACTGTATGAACCGCAAAGCAAAGGAAGAGAGAATTCTTGCAAGAAATATACTAACCTTTTCTAAGACAAGAGATGTCACTTTGAACCCAAAAAGTATTAGAATTCTCTCAAAAGAAGAAAGGTAGCCTTCTAAATCCTATTTGTAAAATGAAAAGTTGCTAAAAGAGTTTCCATCGGCTGGAATGAAGTCTTGTTCTCTTCAATATAAGTAGTGATTTCAGATCTGCTGGTACATAGGTCAGCTGCCTACTGCTCCAGCAGAGTAAGAAGCAAAACCTGATGCTTTTTAAACTCTTGAATTGTTCTGTGTCATGCAGTGAGGGGATAAGTTTTGCCTTCTAGTGACAGTATGTCCCTCTTAACTCATGGATGACCTGAGGCCTTTTGGGACATAGATAGCAGTGTCGAGTTACAGCTTCTCCGCAGCATTCCTTAAACATCTTGTCCTAGTGGCAACTCCACCTCCTCAGAAGCCATTGGCCAGAGAGAATCTGCCTAACTCCATTCTCAAGGGCCTCCTGAAACCAGAGAAAATGAGCCTGCGCATGTTAATGCTGAGTTTGTCAACATCAATTTAGCAGCAACATAACCCCATGGATTTTCAAGCTTCTGGGGAAAAAAGGTCTCTCTTTTCCTAAATAGGCACATTTTTTTGCATAGAAAATCTTCAAACACAGTTTTATTCTTTTTTTTTGTTGTTGTTCTTCTTCACTGACTAGATCATTGGCAAAAGCGGACCAAAAGACAAATGTTTGAATTGAGCATTGGCTTGAAAAGACTGAGAATTATTTCAAAGATTCCTTCTCCATATGCCTCTGTCTTTTCCAGAATTAACTTTTCTTTTAAACTTTATTTTCTATCTTCCTATTAAGAGAGCATGCCAAAAGAATGATGTAGTTTATTGAATTAGCAACCCCACAGGCACCTGTGTCTATTTTGATCTCAATTATATTCCTAAATAAACATAATGAAAAGTCAAAGATCTTTCTTTCCTGGTATTTAGTTTCATAAATTCAAAAGGGCACTGTTTTACTCTCTTAGGATGTTTTTACTTTTAAAGAGTGTCAAGCTAGTCAATGTAGCTTTACAAATCAAATGCCAAAACCACTTTAACCAAAATCTGTGATACATTCCTGGCATAACGGAACTGCATTATTTTAAAACCATAACTGAATCATAGAATTAAATTGCTTGTTGAGCTGTTTGGGGGTAACTTAGGGGCAGACTAGGAGCTGAAATCTCAGCTGAAACTATTTTACCCTGTGAAATTCTGTGATGTAAATCCATAGAGGTAATGTGGAGCTAGTAGATCTGCAGACTACTGAAGCCTTTATAATTCAGGGATGATTAAGTTCCATGTTATCATTGCTAAAACATTTGAAATGAAATAATTGCAACTCTGTGAAAGGGTCCTTTTAAAAGTAATATCTACAACAGTCATGAAGGTGTTGTTTATTTTAATTATTTTTTATATTTTACTGCTAAACCAGCTTTTAAAGAAAAAACCTAAAGTAACAAAACAAACCATGACAGAACATAAAATTGAGTATGCCTTGATGAAAATTTAATCTGTCTCATGAAGCCTAATTCTCATGCATGATATGTTGATTGATTGTAATAGTGGAAGTGGTTTTTGTAGTTAACTTGAATGTGGAATATTATAATATGTGAAATATTGGTAAGAGATATTTTTATGATGACACTCTAAACTAGTAGTAGACAGTGAAAAAAGTGTCCTGGCAGAGGTAACCTACACTGATAATTGTATGAAACAGACTGTAGCAGGAAGGATTTTGCTTTGGAGGGCAGGAGGCTGAGAGTCAGACACTCTTGCTCATTTGTGGCAGTCAGCTGGTGTGAATTAAATGAGACTCAAATCATGCAAAGCCTCTTCAGAAGTAAATTTCAGGAGAAAACCTGAAATTTTTTGTGTCCTTTGTTGTGTTTTGAATGGTATTTTGGATTAGGCAGAGACAGCAAAAAATGTCTGTGGATCATGGTTAGTTTGGGGAACTAGTTTTGATCTGTTGTTTACTCTATTCTTGCTTGCATCCGGAAATTTGGTTGTGCCTGAGAACATACCCTAGAAGAAAAATGTGGTTCACTCTTTCTTAAGCTATGGCAGACAAAGTTTGGGCCATGCACTGTCATAGGAAGATCCTAGAAATAGTATCTTACAAGGAAAAGGTAGGACCCTTGGGAATTCCGAACCTGATAGCTAACACAGTGAAAGAGAACATTGTCCTTTCTGATTGCTTGACTTCATTAAACCTCATAGATTGTGTAACATACAGATGAGGCACACTGCAGAGAAGAGAAAGAACATTCTTCAGTGCTCTCAGTAAGGATTCTCAGAAAAGTTTTGCTGTGTATTTGTATGATTATTGCTTCTCTGTTTTTGCAGGCCTTTGAACATACTAAAAATCAAAATGCAGATATATAGACACAGATACTGCTTCTTTTGGCTCTTAAATACCCAAATCTCAACATTAACTTAAATAGATATCATCTCTCTGTAGAGTCTGCATGAGTTACACAGCACTTGAACTTAATAGTAGAACAACAGGGCACACTACTTCATATAGGAAGAGGCAACTGATACTATTCCAATTCAAATTTCCAGATGAGATTGGTGCTCCCTTTATTCTATGCCAGTGTAAACTTGTGTCAGCTGTGAAATATAAAATTCTTTCTAAAGAGGAAAATTCCAAGACAGCTAAAAGATAGCACACAAGGAGTAGTGTATGTCCTAATGCAACAGATGGTAAGAACGTTACCTAACACCTATTGTCAAAAAGCAATATAAATATAATTTTAAACAATATCTGGAAATATGCACCAATTCATTTTTGTTACATTTGACTACATTGTTGAATTTGGTTGTAGTGGTGTTTTCCTGCTTGTTAGCTGCAGTTCAGTAGATCATCACCTTTTGCCACTGTCAAATCCAAAAGGTCGAATACCAAAAAGGTGTTGTCAGCAGCTGCAATTCCTTTTTCACTTGATCGATAAACTGTAGGAAATACAGTTCTTGTATCTGAAAGGCATGCACAGCACAGTCGTAGGAATACATAATACTTGTTTTTGTTACTAAGATACCAGCATTTGTTCTTAAATGCACCAGAACACTAGCAAAGATGATAATATACATTAGTGACAACAGGCAGGAGCCTGCTCTGAGCTCCTGGCCAGTAATGAGTTAATTTTGTACTCAGCTGGCTAGATTGAAGCTGTGAATAGTTAAATAATGAAGCTGTGGGGAAGGCCCAATGAAAAAGTCAGACAAAAGGTTATAAGTCTGAATAAATGACTCCTTGAGGGTCAGTAAAAAAAAGAAATAATAGAAAAAAATAAAACTACAAAACCAAAACAAAAAAAAACTTGAATAGACTTGAAATTGTTATGACAATATTATTATTGTGTGGATTTTTCTATGAAATTATTTTCCATACTGCAGTTAGAAGCAAGGGAAAGTGAGAATTATTATATTTGTAATGATACCTTCCTATGCAAGTACTTACAATAATTGTAGTCAGAACAGTGATTTACTGTGATCTGCCCGCTTTATTTTTTTTTCCAAATGCTTTT
>WAAE01015487.1:0-10782 GCA_013400495.1 Nicator chloris
CGTTTTATTATTGCTTAAATTTTCTTTTGTCGGTTTGTTGTTTTTCTTAAGTGTGATCTAACACTTCCAGGGATTTCTCATATAATACAAGTCAAGGAAAAAGAAGATTGTGAATCTGAAGACAGAGAAAAACTGTGTTGTGTTCTCCTGCTCTTTTTGCTGGCAAAGTGAAAGCCAACTCTCCTCTCCCTAGGGAAATCATTTGTGCAGCTTCTGACAGGAGCAAGGACAAGGAGCACAAACCCTGCTGGTTCCAGTGGGAACTTTCCAGACATCATTTTTCTTAAGTATGATCTAACACTTCCAGCAGCAAGTGCAGGAGTTACAGGAGAATGGAAACAAGAACTTTTTGAGATTTTTTTTTCCATTAATAAGTTAACTACCTGCATCACGAGGGGCTGGCCAGCTGCAGCACGAGTACAGCAGCTACGAGATCTCTTAGCAATTGTTTTCAGTAAAGCTCTGCATCTTAAGGATGCTCAGCATAACACAGCAATAGAGAGGTTCCCTCTGTTACTCAGAGTCTAACCTGATTGTACATTAACCATGGCCTTCTATTATAGCTTGGCTTCACTTCCAGAGGCAACGGCTCCAGTGTCATGCTGCCAGAGAAAGGCAATAGCCTACTTTCTTTACCCCCCACCCTTGTGTTTCCTCTGAAAGCCCACCCCTCCTCCTGCACTTCCAGAAAAGACAATTTCAATACTCTCCTTGCAAGGTAGAACTCACTGGTCCTAACCAAGTTTTCTGTTGGTTTTAGAGTCAAGCAGCTGGTAAGAGCAGTCCAGCAAGGGTGACTGATCAAAGCTGCAAATGTTTCACAAACAAGGCCTAGACTGGGGAAAGACAGACACAGTTCGAGCAACTCACATTTTCTCTCCACAGTAACCAGGCCACTTCATCAACAGTTATCTTGCCTATCTGTAAAGGCTAGCTTGGACAACTCCACGTAATGGAAACATAAGTTTTAATTATTATCTTAAAGTCTGCTTCAAGATACCATGCATTGGCATTGAAAATATAGTGCAATATGGAGAAGCTATACAAGACGAAGCTACTGCTCTGCACTGATTTGTATCTCATGCGAGTGCTGGCAGCCAAGCAATTGCTGGGTTTCCTCAGATCTGTTTGGTATAAAGAGAGATGTCAAATACCAGAAGAAACACACAGACCAAGTTGTCACTGTGATCACTTAAAGCTGCTGTCCTCAATCTGATGCCATATGCCCTTCCAATTTACATTAGAAGACGTCCAAGTGTACCAAGGCAGTAAAAGAAGATGCTGGTATGCAAGTGAAGTCATCGCCCTGGTTCTGCAGAATGCTCAAGGTGGTGTTACTGGCAAACTGTCAAGGAGTAAAAATACCAAATGAACACGTCTTCAGATCAATTATTAATACTATCAACCATTACTGAATCAACCAACAGATCTGAACAAATATGAGCACAAAATCCTTTAGTTGTCAGATGAAGTTAGAATCAACCTAAAGCCTGCTTCCAGAGTTTCATTAGCCAGATTTCTGAAACACTGACATTTTTGTTTGCTTATACCAGAACAGTATTTTGTGGTGTGTCTACAGCATTTAGAACCCCTACTAAGAGCCCTTATGACCAATTTACATCAAACCATAGCCTTTGTTACATAGGACTCCAGTTTTGTAGCAAGGATATTTTCAAAGCCTGAATCGCCTTAGTCTTGCCATGTAAGACTATTTAACAACTGGATTTATATATTTATTTAACCCTCATTAACATCTGTGAGGAAGCAAATAGAGTCTTTGAATAATTGACTAAAAATACCAAGGATTCACAAGGACACATGGCCCTTGTTGATACAGGCAACACATGGCCTACAGCCTCTTCAAGCTTTTGGAGGAAATGTCCACTACACTTGACTTACACTCAAGGACAGCAAATACAGACAGCTGCGTTTCAAATATGCATCAACCCCAAAGGCCTCACCCAAACAAGTCAGGCCTTTTGATAAAATCCCCCAAAACCCAAACAAAATCCCCATACCTAGCCTAGACAACTAGGTAACAACTGCTGTGAGTAGTAGCTCACAGAAAGCACAGTTCACACTTAAAGGCATCATCTCAGTTCTCCAAAGCCAATGGGGAAATTACTGGTCTCGAGATTATTTTCCTCTGTTAAATACAGACTATTCACAACTACAAGTTAAAGTGCTGTGAACTTTTTTCTTCTACCATTCAAGCAAAATACCTATTCAGGTTTAGACTAAGGTCAAAAATGCGAACAGAAACACAGGCCCGGAGTTTCTGGGTTTTATTTATAATCCAAAAAACATCTTAAGTTTGAAGTAAGTCTATTTCCATGATTTGCAAGGCTTTAAGTATTTCAATTTACTTTTGGAGAAGAGTTTGCATTACAAGCAACGAGGTAACCCTCTTTCGCCTTCTATGTCAACATCTGTGAACAGTTTCTTGCATGCTTGAAAAAGCCTCTGCTAAGAGTTAACAATAGATAATAAGGTACAAAAAACCCCAAACAAATGGGTTTGCAGTGCCCTTTGTATAAGATCTAGTAAATCTTTCAAGTTATATTTACAATGTGTTTTTTATTTAGAACATTTTAAACCAGAAGTATTATTATTTTGGAGAATTCAAGACTAGGTTTTTTTAAAAGGGCAAAGGTAAAAATACAGTTCTCAATGCTTTTACACAGAACCCCTTCAAAACATGAAGTTCACACAGAATTAATTCAGAAGTGGAAAGATGCAAACCTGTAGCTCTGTAACTTGTTTCTTTAGCATTAAGTACTTCTAATAATCACAGAAGAAAACATGCTGTCATATCTCAGTAATTCATTTAAGCAATAAACAGTTCTGCAACCCACTCCCCCTCCTTATTGTTGTCAACTTCTGACATTACTTTTATGCATTTGCTTTTCTATTGTCACTTCTCTGACTGCGGTGTTAGCAGTCATGCTGTTCTCAAAACTCTGCAAAACTCCACCTGGGAGTTGAGGAAGATCCATCTGACAGCAGAATGAATCCAAATCTATGTGATGAACCCTGGCAATCTAAGCGGCACTTACTCAAAAAATTGAAGTGATTGGGTAGCGACTGTACATCCTTCTAATTGACAGAACAATAATTAACCTAAACCTGCAGTTTTCTCAAACCAGACTTGAACTTTAATATCAGTTACTACAGACTGGTACTCACAGATGAACTGCTGCAAATCCAGACAACAGTCTTGGACTAATCCCACCACTGACTAATTTTTTTTTTTTTTTTCAGGCATACACCTCTCCTTCAGATAAAGGCACATAATTTCTCCTTATCTCAGACCAACTTGAGACTGCATTCCTCCTATGCCCAGTCAAGATCACCTGTTATTACCAGAACAAATCTGGTTTGCCTCCTGCACCTGTAGGTTCACATCTACAGAAACAGAAACAGATGAACACCAGTTAACAGCCTGGACACCAAAGCAGAGAAAGGTGACTGAGAAAGACAGTTTCAAATACACACACATATAGAGCTGACATCAAAACTACAAACACGGGCTTTACTTCTTCCTGTGCAAAGAAATCTGGGAGGATCCTGTGATCTCTCCCCCTCTGCCTTGGAAAGCTGTATCTATTAACAGATAATTAAACCTTCTGCAAACATTTTATCACCTTTCCCACTGAAACCACGCACTTAAGCAATCACAGTCGCTTTGTCTGTTACTTCCAAATAACAAATGAAATTCGAAGAGGCTTACTACAGGATGCACAATCCTCAAGTCTAACAGCTTCCTCCCATCCTTTCCCTTTATAGATACTGTGCCAAACTTATCCGGACACTACATCCTGCGTGCTCTCCTCTGGGACTTGCTGTTAAAACAAATGAACACGCTTACATAGGAAAAATTAACAACTCTTAACACCCTTAAGAGCAATTATGAACCAAACTGTCCTAAATTACACCACAGTGTTCAAACGAGGAGCAGCGGCTCCACATTTGACAACAACCATATGACAGCAACAGCATCATGTGAGCCCAGAAACCCAACACGCTCTGAAAGCAGAAGACAATAGTTTAGAAAGCTTCTCAGCTTATAAAAGATAAATGTGATAAAGAGCTGTAAAGTTAATGAAGTTATCTTCTTGAGCAATGTTCTCCTTGGCTAGGGCCACTTGCCCCTGCCCAGGCCCTTCTGTGAATGAGAATCCACAGCATTCACTCCACTAAGCTTGGACCAAGACCATTTGCCTTTCACACCTTTTCGAATGCTGCAAAGTCTTAGATGTATTTTTTAAACAACGAAGTGCTAGAAAGCAAATAGGCATTATTCAATTCCATTGTGTCAAATCACTGCCATTTCGTTGTTTTTTGTTTTTTTTTTTTTTTAAAGATATTAGTGCAACAGTGACCTGGCAATATCCCAACTCTTGCCTTAAAAAGGGAAGCATTTCCTTTAACACAGCAACACTGTGTTAAAGAAAACCAGGGCAACCTTTCCATCTTCCAAAGCCTTTCTAAGACCAGTAGTCTCTCCTGCTGGTGACAGTTCTACCCTTCCCCTATTTCCAATTCTGTAACTCTCACTTCAGCAAAACCAAACCTAGACAAAATGTATAATCAAGATCCTTAAACTGTAACCTGTAATGTATTACCTGCTCTCCATATAACCATTTCATGTTCCCCTATAAGCTTTAAAAGGCAACTGCTGCCAGTTCAGCTATCCATATATGGTTGAAGACCTTAAGTTAACCTTTAATTTTTTAACTACACAAAATAGATATCCATAATGGATATCCAAACAGACACCCTTTTTTAAGTGACAACTTACAATGAATTGTCTATTATAATTTTCCAAAAGAAGTCCCAAAAATTAAAGGCTGGCAGCTCTTTACTGAACCTTTAGGCTAGTAAAGGTTAAGTAAAGAGCTGTCATCTGCAGCTATGTCCATCTGCAAATATTTTAATATACTCGTGCTGATGTTTAAGAATTTGCAGTACCATCACCCCATATTCACTTTTATTTAGCAAGTTTGAATGTTTCATTAGCCATTTATCTAAGAGGAGTCTTCCACTAGGTAAACCTGATCTTGAAAATCCAAACAGCTGCGATCCCTGCTAGAGCAAGCCCTTAAGTTAACACCAAAAACAGCCATCAAATCAGAAAGGTCCAAGTAGGCATGCAAGTTTTACTACCGAGACTGCTAAAGAGGAAAAAACTCTTTAGGTTAAGACAAACCTTCATAACTATTCAAAGCTAAAGTCTCGTCGCGCTCTTCCTTCCTCAAACTTCCAATCCCTCCCAGGACAAACGTCTATGTATTGTGCAACATAAAAATTAAAGGTCTCATTGCAGTCCCCCCATGAGAATTTTTGTCCATATGTTTTCTCTTCAGAAGAGAACAATTACAGAAAACCATGTGGCAGTTGCTGAGAAGAAACAACATGCACATTTGCCTTTGAAAAAGACTGGTTTTCAAAACAACTCTAATATTAAAGCTCAAAAATACCCTAAAGAAACTAGACAGCAACAACTAGAAAAGAAAATCCATTACCATTTGGGTAAAAATACAGTCTATTTCCAGCATAGACATCTACAAACCAACATTTTTTAAAAACTGCTATAACCCATTTGTAGTTCAACAATGGCATGCATAAAACAGTACTATAACCTATCTCATTCTGTCTGCAGGCCCATACACACACACAGCTCAAAGTCCTTGAGCTCAAGTAAGATGAGCAACTCATAATAAAGACTAAAACAGTAGAAAATTCCCTGGTTTGGGAGAAATCTTGTAAAGATAAGACTAAAGACTATCATACAAAATGCCAAATGGAACATACACAACCTCAAAAATGTTATTCCCCAGTGTTGACCTTTCATTCATTCCCTTGATGACTCTACTGGCATTTACACCATTTTCACAGTCGGCACTGTGATTCCGGGTCTGGTCTGGCTGGGTGGAGCGTGATGAAAATAGAGGGATGTGAACAATGGAGTTGCCTGAAAAATAAACTTTAATGGTGGTAAAAAAACAAACGCAGAGACCTCACATGGTCCAAGGGGCAGCATCCAAAGACCAGGGGGCATGGCTAACTTAACAATATAAAAGGTTACCTGAGGGTAAGGGTCCAATCCCAAACATGGGATAGGAACATGACTTTATATGTCAAAGGTCCTGAACCAACAGAGAACCAGAACCAGAGACATGACCTATTTTGGAATGATGCTATTAGCACCCTAATTTCCATATTCCAACTCCCATAGTCTCTGCTTTATAGTTTCTGCACAAGCTGTCTGGGCTAAGGTATTACCTATCTCAGCTAGCTCAGTTCCCACATATAATCACTTTGATCTGACCTATCTATGGGCTACAGCTGAAAGAAATTACTCTCCCTACATCACACTCCTGCTGAAGCAACTGAAGAAAATGAGGGAATTGATTACTACAGACCGTTTTACAGGAGATTGGGCGGGAAGGACAGAAAGGAAAAAAGAGGAGAAACCAAGCCACCTTTAACTACATGATTTCCAACACCCTACTCAATGCAAGCAGAAGGCACTTAAGTTTGAGCATCCCTTCCAGCCAACTCTCATATTAGCATGAAGCAATCAGGAAACCATGGTCAAAGAAAGCCACGCTGAGAAAAACTGCATAGACAAGGCTGCTACAACCACATTACTGGTAAATTCCAAGCCTGATGCCTGTTTCCAACCAAACCTGACTAAGAAGCTTGGTCCTTTTAGATAAAAAAGCTCCTACAAGTTTTGTGAAAATATGGCCATGTAAAGAAAAAGAACTTTGTCCTCTACCTTTCAATAAAATGAGCTATCTTGTGAGCTTCCAACTTGTTAAGTGCCTAGGAATAGCAGAAAGAGAAGGCAATGAAAGACAAAAGCCCTCATTTAGAAATTGCATCTTTTTCACTATCCAGTTTAATCAAACATCAGAGAGACAGTCTTCTTCTAATGTTTCTTGGTATCACAGTATATGGCAGAAAGGAAAGGGGAAAATTTTAAAAAGAGACACAAGTCAGAAAGATGCACACCAAAACTTATTAAAAAAATAACGGGATGAATGCAGGCATAAAAAGGAATTAGACAAGAAATATAGTAAGTTGGGATTGTTAAGTATTATTCAACAATCCTCAATGTTTGGCACTGAGGGGTTTTTTTAGACTCATAACTTCATTAAATATTTGCCAGGCTATTATGAAAACATTTATGTCTAACAAACACCAAGGTGTTTTTCCTGTAGTATGTTAAAAGTATCACCACTTTAAAATAAACTGCAATTCATTAGCATTTTATTCCCCTTGGAAGACTAAGATGCCTGGTAATGGGGTCTGGGGTTAAGTAGACAGTAAACTAGGCCGTGAGCCTACGTGGCATTAGAAAACCAAAAGATAACCTTTTTAAGATATATAATCAAATTTCTAGCACAGAAAAGTATCAAAAATGACACAAAAACCCTACAGTTTTAGAGAAGAAATCCCCACCTCTTTCCTGCTATCTTTTCCAAAACCAACAAGTTTTGCTTCACTAGGATTCACATAGTTTGAACAAGATTTTTATTACAACACAAATATACTCCATAGAAGAATGTGAATTTTCGCTATTAAAGGCATGTGGTAAGACACAAAGATACCCAGGTTAAATATGCAGGTAATAAATATTTCAGAAGACTCTTCTGATGTGAACCAAACATACCCTTGCAATAGTCTGTCCCATTAGCAGGGCAATCATTTTATATTAGAAATCCTTATGTAAACATTTGCATAAAGCATTAATACAGACCCAACCCAGAATCCTGCCATACCTGTAGCACCTTCAGAACGGTTAACCCTGACGGGTAATTGGCACTAATAAGACACAGAGCAGTGCAGGATTTTTGGCATTTGATTTGTTCCTCCTGCTACCCATCAAAATTATGCTTCATTAACATCAAAGACCTTTCATTAACTGCTTCCTGTACTCCCTGTTATTTACACTCCTAAAAGGTTAGACATCTTTCTCAAGTTCCAGTCTGACATGTGATGCAAGCCTACCTTTGCAAGAATAAGCAAAAGCTACCTACTGCCTGCCTGCCTTGGACTCTCCCCTGGGGAAAGTCTGCACTCCTGACAATGCTAAAAAGTGTGTAATAACACCACAAAAAAATTAAGTGCTATAAATGTGCAAAATTACTTTCATACGGCAAAAGATTTAATCTCATGCTTGATATGAAAAAAAAAATCAAAACTTAGAAATGTCTCCTTAATTGGAACTTTTGCTAAATGATATTTTTATTTTCAGAATTATTCTGACCTAACACAGAAGAAATTCAGCCACTCATATTGTTTATCCTCAAACAAAAAGGTTTGATCAGCTTATCTTCTCATATTCTAATGAAAAGGAAAAATATTTTTAATAGAAACAGTACTTCTACAGTGGTTCAAGGTCTGACAAATACTTGCAAATATCTTTGTTTCATAGAGAACTCAGTGGTAAATCAGCCAAGTTCATTTTTCTGAAGGCAGAACGACACCTACCATTCTGGATAGTCTGGATTACAAAAATGGCATCTTCTGTGGATGATGAATAAATTTCAGCTATGTTACTCACTGTAATCACACACGTGTTTTAATAATGCAAAATCTTAACACATATTGAAATATTGTTGATACTTAGTGAAATGTTATTTCAATTCCACAAAATAGGAAGCCACAGGCAAGAGATAAATGCTTGCCAAAAAAATTTTATGTGACCAAAGAAATGCAGTTATGTCTTCAATTGCTGACCAGTTCTACGACCCTTAGGTCATGCTTATTCTACCTCTTCACTTGAGCTTTTACCTTGCACTCACCCAGTAAATTCCACTGTAACATGCAACAGAGGAACCTCACTGAAAAGTCAGAATTCCAGAAGCCTAACACCTAGCAATGGTCAATATCAATCTTTCAGTCGTAAGATACAAATACTTCAGAAGCCAAGAACAATGGTAATAAAGAACACCATTTATTTTCTAATTGTCTCAAAGCAAGGACTAGCTAATTATTATCGAGTGACTAATGACTAGACAAATCCAGTAAGAACACAGTAGAAAAATTGGTGCATTCCAGTCCGTGAAGTTAACGCTGAGCAAAGCTAAAACTAAAATGCTGTTACATCAGCAGGAGACCCAGACTACTTTAAATTGATTACATTTTTCACTTACAATATTTTTACTTCAGTTTTCCTTCCAAGCACTTAGCTAACACAATGAAAAGATCAGATAAAGTTATCTCCCCTTCTATTCACTGCTAGCAACATGAATTTCAGCATGCAGATGGCATTTTAAAATTCCAGTCTGTACTTTAAAGATCTTTTTTAGTCTGACCTAGCATTTACAGTACCTTTGTTCTACCTCAGGTATTAAAGATTGTCCATGCTTCACCAGATGCAACAGCAGAATGTTGACACAGCACAAAAGGAAAGCCATCATCTTATCTCAGAAAGAGATATTTCTATAGCAAGACACACACAGCTTGAACCTCCTCAGTAGCACATTAGATGACTGACTGATATAAAAATGCATCAGACTGTTTGTTTTCCTTGAACCTTTGAGAGCAGCCCCATACACAGATGTTTTCCATATACTAGTGAACTTCAATCAATAAAGTTTAGGCCTGGCTGCTCCCACCTAAAAATCAAGAGAACTGCAATAAAAGAAGATAGCTTGCTGTCGTAAAACAGAGGCAGTAGATTGTTTAACTTGTTTCCTGTTGAGAAAGCGTAAATCTGCTTAAAGTACACAGTGGCAGACTTTTTTGCCCAATTTAACCAAGAAATCTGAGCGGCCCAGTATCCATCAGGCATTTAAGAATCTAGAAGTCAGCAAACATTCAGCCCTATCAAGATAAACCAATTGCTAAACTATAGAAAAAAAATTGTCTTTTTTAGTTCCTTGCTCTTCTTAAATTACAACATCTTGTTTATATTTGTGAACCCTTATACATTACAACATCTGCAGTATTGAAAACATTTAGGCTGCCAATAGTATGTGTAAGGTAGTCAGTAATTTTAAAATGCCTTGCCGCACAGTTGTTTGCCATTAAAATTTCTTCTACTGAGCACAAAATTATCTGTTTGCTCCCCGAGTTTTGCACCATCCTAACTGCCAAACTAAAAAGAGCATATTAGGAAAAGAAGCAGTAGGCAGAAACTGATGCACAGCAAGACACCTGAACACGGGGAACAACTTCTTTATCGTGCTAGTGACTGTGAACTAGAAGAGGTTCCCCAGACTCTGGAGCCTCCCTCACTGCAGATATCCCAGAACCGTGTGGATGCAATCCCTTTCAACATGTCGTAGGACGACCCTGCATGTGCAGCGAGACTGGACCAGATGACTGTGGTCCCTTTCAACCTGACTCATTCTGTGTTTTTGTGACTTCCAAGTACTGTTTCCAGTAAGAGCAGTGTTTAGAGAACCCAGACAGACCAGGAGGGATTCACGGGTCTCTTGAGACACGGCTCACAGTGAAGGGCTCAGCTCTGAAACACGGGAATGGAACACGATCTCTCGGCACCTCCCCAGCCACTTCCTCCTCCTCCTCGCACGGCAGCTTCCCTGCCCAGAGCTCCGGAGGAAGGGCCTTTGTGAGCAGGGCCCGGCCCGGCCCCCTCGGAAGAAGCGCGAAAGCCGCGTCCCGCCAAGGCCGCCCGCGCCGCCCCCTCCCCGCACTCACCCGGGCGCGATGACCTGGCCGGGCCGCGCGCACAGCTCGCGCACCACGCCGGGCCGCTCCGCGCGCAGCCTGCGCTCGGGGCCACCGCGCTGCGGACGGGCC
>WAAE01015487.1:11697-185910 GCA_013400495.1 Nicator chloris
CGGGCGGCAGCGGGGCGGCGGCGGGGCGCGGGGCGGGCGGCGGCGGCAGCGGGGCGCAGAGCGCCAGCACCGACCCGATCTGCACCGCGGCCCCCACCGACACTTTCCACTCCAGCAGACGCAGCGGCCGCGGACCGGGAGCGCGGATCTCTGCCACCGACGCCGGGCCCTCCGCGCCGGGCCCGCCGCCCCGCTCCGGCAGCTCCTCCATCGCCCCAGGCGGGGGTGGAGGGTGGGTCGGGGGTACCCGGCAGTAGGGCCGGACCTTGCGCTGCTGCCGCCACCGGGGGGATTCGGGGCGCCGCGATAGTCACCGGTGGCGCCGACAGCGGCGGGGTCACGGCGACTCCGCGCAGGCGCCGCGGCGCGTGTCCGGCCGCGCTTAAAGGCACAGGCGCGGGCGGCCCGGTCCGCGGAGTGGTGCGGGGAGGAACTACAGCTCCCGGCAGCCCTCGCGGTCCCGCCCGCCTTTCGAGTGGCGTCACAGAACCGGCTTTGGAGAACATCCCGAGTTCGTACCCGTTGGGTCACCGAGTCCGAGTCCTGGCCCTGCACAGAACAGCTCCAGAATCATATCATGTGCCTGAGAGCGTTGTGCGATCTTTTCTTGAACTCTTTCAGGCTTGGTGCTGTGACCACTTCTCTGGGGAGCCTGTTCCATTGCTCAGCCATTCTCTGGGTGAAGAACCTTTCCCTAATACCCAACTGTCTTGGTTTAACCCCAGCCACGTCCTACGCAGCCACTTTCTCACTCCCACAGCAGCGGAAGTGGGGAGAGACTTGCAAGGGTAAAAGCTGGCAAACTTGTGGGTTGAAATGAAGACAGTTTAATAGGAAAAGCAAAAGCCACACACAAGCAAAGCAAAATAAGGAATTGATTCACTGCTTCCCGTGGGCAGGCAGGTGTTCAGCCATCCCCAGGAGAGCAGGGCCCCATCACGTGTAACAAGTTGGGAATAAAAACACCATCACTCCAAATGCCCACCCCTTCCTCCTTCCTCCCTCCACTTTATTTACTGACCATGATGTCATGTGTTCTGGAATATCCCTGTGGTCAGTTGGGGTCACCTGTCCTGGCTGTGTCTCCCCCCAGCCTCCCAAGCACCCCCACATTCCTTGCCAGTGTGGCAGTATGGAAAGCAAAATAGGCCTTGGCTCTGTGCAAGTCCTGCTCAGCAATAACAAAAACATCTCTATGTTGTCAATCCTGTGCTCAGCACAAATCCAGAACACAGTCCCATAACAGCCACTGAGAATAAAGTTAACTCTACCCTAGTGAAAACCAGAACACTAAATTTCCCCTGAGACAGCTTCAGGCCATTTCCTCAGGTCCTGTCACTGGTCACCACAGAGAAGAGATTGGTACCTGCCCCTCCTCTTCCTGTTGTGAGGAAGATGTAACTGCAATGAGGTCTCCCCTCAGTCTCTTCCAGGCTGAACAGACCAAGTGATCTTAGCTGCTCCTCATACAGCTTCCCCTCAAGACCCTTCATCATCCTTGTGGCCCTTCTTTGGACACTCTCTAGTAACTTTATATCTTTTTATATTGTGGTGCCTAAAACTGCACACAGTACCTGAGGTGAGGCTGCACCTTTGCAGAGCACGTTTGGACAATCACCTCACTCTGCTTGGTGCTGGTGCTACCTGAGGCCTGGACCCTGAGTAGCCTGTGGAAGCTCTGCTGCACTCTCCAGGTCTCCCCTGGGACAGAGGGTAGGAAAAGGAGAGCGCCCTTGCCTGGCAGAGCAGCCACCTCCCCTGGGCTCTGGCCCCACACCACAGTACACTGGCAGGGCAACGCGGAGGAATAGGGATGTCTGGCAGAGAGGAGTTTGGATGTAGACATATCCCTGGAGGAGCTTGGATGTGAACAGGGCCCTGCAGAAGCACAGCGTAACAAGGACACCCTTGCTGTCCTCCACAGGCCAGCAGGGCTGTCTGGAGCTGAGGTCAGAGATGTCCCCAAGGGCATGTGTGCGTCTCCATCAAAGGATGTCATGGACATGCTCCCCACCCATGGCAGCCACATGGCAGGGTACTTTTATCTCTTCAGCCACATGCCAAGGATGGAGGCTTCGTGCCATGTGCCAAGCCTTGTGCAGCCTGCTAGGGAGCAATGAGATGCTCTGAGCTTCCATGGGAATGCTCAACTGCATCAGCATCTCTAGAGCTTGTGTAGCAAGTGCACCAAATCTTTTTACCTCGTTGGGTGTTCCCTGAATTAACATCTTGACCTAAGAGCTCAGAGCAGCAGACACTAGGGGCTTACACAAGAAGTCTTTACCAGAGAGTGACTGGCTTGCTAGTGGATAGGATTTTGATAGGGATGTCGAGGATTACATTTAGTGCCCATAGCTCAGTATGCAGGGTCAGTGTGAACTGCAGGTGGAGCTCTGGAAGCAGAGCCCAAGGCAAGAGTGACCTGCCAACCTTTTGCATATCAAAGGGCCTGGGGATCTGTGGCCCACCCAGGGGACCCGGACAACCAAGAGACACAGGAGGAGCTGATGACTCCAGACTTTCCCATACTTGAACTTAGACGGTATAAAAGCTCAGGGTTTCTGTCGCAACCACCAATGTATTTCCCAAATGTGCCAGCCAGGTAGCTCAACAAGCCCTGGTGGTCAGTGGTGAGATGAAGGGCGACCTCCGATACCCAAAAAGTGATCAGTAGGGCGTTCGGAGCGGGTTGGCTGCGAGCCGCTCTTCAGGGAAAGGGTGGCAGGATGTCTGGTGCGGCTAACGACTGTGGCAAAGAATGAGGGAGGGGCTCCCGTATGCATTCTCCAAGAGAAAGTTTATTCCTTGGAAAGGGGGCAGGGATGAGAGCCAAAGACCCCTGTCACACAGCTGAAGACCATGGACAGAAGGCCCTGACAGAGCTTGTGCAGCATTTTTTAAATGGAGGAGGGGTTAGGGGAGGGTACAATATAAACACCAATCAGGGATCAAAGGGGGAGGAGTTCACAAAAGGATTGACAATACAAAGACCAATTGGTTTACTACAAGGCATGGCTAGCTCAAGCGCATCAATCACTTACCAAGTATAAAGGAACTTTTTAGATGAAGGGGCAGGATATCTAAGGGGTTGACAGGCTCATAGGTGGGGTTTGTGGGGATTGACAAACTGGTAGGAGGGAATTAGGGATGTTTCTGGAAGAGGGGGAAGGGGTTAAATGAAGGATTGACAATTTGGAAGGCAGGGTCCCAGGCTGAAAGGAGAGGGGAGAATTTGGAACATTCTAATTATGGGGGAGAACCTGAACACTGGAACATTTAAACAAATTTAATTAAACTTTTAAATCACACTACCACAGGTTTCCTTTGTTGCTCCTTAGAGGCACCCACCTCAAGCTGTTATTTTGATATTGATATGTTATTTTGATATTGCACCATGATTAAATTATTTTGAGGATCAGGATGTCTGGGACTCAGCTAAGGGAAACCTGGGGTTGAGGCCATAAGGAAACCTGGTCTGACTGGGAATATGGGGGATGTAGCTGCCAAAGGGGCCTTGGGCCCAGATTAGGTGAGGGCAGAGTGGCTCCTGGATGGTCGGATAGGGAAGTTTCCTTAACAGGGAGAAGCCTGTCAGCATACAATCTACAGGCAGTCTCCAAGCAGTAGGTATTCCTGAGTTTTTCCCTCTTAACATTAGTTAAGAGAGACGTTAAAACAAGACCAGTATGGACTGGTTGGGAATTGGACCTACAAGACATTGCTATGAACATCATGATGAGCTTGGGTTGTGAGGCAGTCACCATCACCAACAATCAGAGACTGGGAAATTTTGGAGTGAAAGTTGCTGTGCCTATTTTATCAGCTCCTTGTACACAGGAGCTGATAATAATAATAGTAATAATAATAATAATAATAATAATAATAATAATAATCATCATCATCATCATCATCATCATCATCATCATCATCATCATCATCTCATTATTAAAACTTTTTAGACTTCCAAGTCTAGCAAAATCTGATTCCATCAAGATTGGTGGTCATAATAGTCCAATAAAGGCTGCAATAATAGCTGAGGTGGGAAGGGACCTTTGAAGATCATCTAGTCCTAACTTCCCATCTCAAAGCAGGGGCAACTAGCAGGTTGCTCAGGGCCATGTCCAATTGGGTTTTGATGGTCTCCAAGGAACTCTACAGCCTCTCTGAGCAACCTGTGCCTCTGTTCAATCAGCCTTATAGTGAAAAAAGCTTTTTCTTGTGTTCAAGTGGAATTTTGTCTGCTTCAGTTCATAACAGTTGCCTCTTGTCCTTTTACAGGGCACCACTGACATGAGTCTGTCCTTGTCTTCTTTATCAACCCTCCCTCACCTCTATCAAATGTTTATACATATCCCAGTGGAACTTTTTTCCTCCAGGCTCAACTGTCCCAGCTCTCTCAGCCTTTTCTCACATGACAGATGCTCCAAGCATTTTAATAGCTTTGTGCCCCTTTGCTCCTGTTGTTCCAGTATGTCCATGCCTCTCTTGCACTGGACTCAACCAGTGTGGTGTGACCAGTGCTGAGTGTAAGGGAAGGAGCACCTCCTTCAAACCTATTGGCAGTGTTCTTCCTAGTGCAGTGTGGAATGCTGTTGCCTTCCTTGCTGCAAAGTTTACCTTTGCTGATTCAAGGGAAGCTTGGTGTCCATCAGGGTCCCCAGGCCCTTCACTGCAGAGCTGCTTTTCAGACACTT
The DNA here is from genome assembly GCA_013400495.1 of Nicator chloris. Classification (NCBI taxonomy): domain Eukaryota; kingdom Metazoa; phylum Chordata; class Aves; order Passeriformes; family Pycnonotidae; genus Nicator; species Nicator chloris. The sequence continues at coordinate 16,392 of WAAE01015487.1, forward strand.
GGCCTCCAGCCTGTCCAGGTGTCTGGGGTTGTTTCTCTCCACAGGCAGGACTTGGCATTTCCTTTTCTTGAACTTCATGAGGTTCCTTTCTGCCCATTTCTCCAGGGTGTCAAAGTCCCTCTGGATGGCAGCACAGCCATTTAGCCTGTCACCCACTCCTCCCAGCTTGCTATGACCTGCAGACTTGCTGAATGTGTACTCTCCACCATGGTCCAGGTCATTAATTGAGATGTTAAACAGTATTGTTCCTGGTATTGTCCCCAGGGCAAAGCACCAGTGAATGGGTAACTAGTGACAGGACACTCCTAGGACAGCATGGAGCACCAGGGGCAAGATTCATATCCATATCCATATCCATATCCATATCCATATCCATATCCATAGTAATATTTTCTCTTTTTTTCTATTCCTGCCCTAGAGAATAACATCTTTAAGAAAACCAGCAAAGATTGTCAATTTTATCCAGATCCCCTGAGTGTAATCTTGCCTTGTGTTTGAAGATTAGCTCAGGTGAACAAACTTTGTTGGTACTGAAAGTCCCATCATTGTATGTGGAGAAGATAGTCTTGGCAGCAGAGCAGAACCATGGCACAAAAATGATCTGGCTTGGTTTGCCCTACACATATCTCAAACTGGTGGTTACTGTTTTCCTTTTGCCTGCTAATCACCCTCAATCAAGACACACATTTAAGGCCATGGAGCTTTAACATTCACCGTTTTCTTGAAAGCTGACCTACCACCCAGCTTTTATATGTTTCAATGTCATATCTGTCTTACCAGACCTTCTTGGAGGGTTCAGGATAGACAATATTTGACCCCTCATTGGTGGGTTTGATGGAGTAACTGAAGTCTGACAATTCAAGCAAGGGATGAAGTGAGAAGAGCTCACCTCCCCTTACCAATTCTGATATGTTAACTCTTATCTCTGGAACAAACTAAAGGTGTGCTGCAGCTTCTGCACTACTGCTGACCTCAGGAAGCCTCTGCAGCCCCTCTTTCCATAGTAACTATTTTGTGATTGTCTCTGCACCTGTAATTGTGCAGATGAACAGCTCAGATGGGAGAATAACAACAGAAATCATAATAATTATTATTGTTTCTGGTTACCTTAAATGCACTGAGACAAAAGTTTACAAAATAATTGCACCAATCAATCCTGGGTGGATACAAGGGAAAATCCCTGAGATGGCATGTGATGAGAGCATTAGGGGAAGAATCTGTAATTCTGTTAAGCTAGTAGAATCCTAAGGAGTACATCATGTTAGGATGCTTGACTTCATGTCTGGTTATACCAGATGGCTTACATCAAGAGGCAGATGTTTTCCCTAGTCTTCCCCTCAAAAAGGACATCAGAATTTAACCACGCCTTTGTATTTGAATACATAGCATGAACAAAAGCATATGGTGTAGATATCAGCTTCATAGAACTGTTGGGTGAAAGCACTGGGGTAGTAGATATAGCCTTGTGGCAAAGCTCTTCTTGAAAATGACAGATTTTTAAAAATACATGCATTGCAAAAATACAGCTGACTTCCAAGGAGATAAACAAGATAATCTGCAGTGTAGTTACTTAAGGTTGAAACATACTTGGCTAAGACTTCTTTTAAAATAAAAGACACGTTACCCTCCTTTATGTGTTGTAGCTTTAATGAAAATTCAAAATGTATTATATAATGCCTCTTAAAGATGACTTGGCTGAGTATTTTCCTATTCAGACTGATGACTGATGCTGTAAGCCTGTCACAGCATACTTAGTCCTCACTAATACCTGTTCCATAGTAATTCTTGGGAGCGTGTAGAGCACAAGGTGATCAACCTCCCAAAATCTCCAAGTGGCTTACAGAGATCTGCAAATGGGGGAGAGCCACAAGGCTCTCACTCCATACCTCACTGCTCCCAGGAGACAGGTGTCTGCAGACAGGGCATGACAGCAGTTCACCAGCGACCCACGGACCCTGCTCCAGCCTAAAGCCCAGGCGTGCAGCTGCGGCTCAGGGTGTCTGGGCAAAGTCACTCTCGGCTTCCCCTGTGGCTGGGGATTTGAATGGACCAGCTGCCCTGGTGCTAGACAGTCCCATTGCCAATTATGTGATGTAATGTTATTATGAGAGCTGGTGCTGAACTGCTCAGAAGTGATGCAGAAGTTGTTCAGGAGTCACAGATTGGCCAGTCCCTATGGCAGGGAGTTTATAGCTGTTTATATACAGTACAAGAAGGCTGCAAGGTGGTATCACATTTAAATATTATGAGAAAATATGGAGACATTCAAAAGGTCTCACAACTCTTCTGTGCCCAGACACCTCATTGTATCCACTGTGATAACCAGTGACAGATTCCAGATGGGGAAGCTAAATAACCTCATCCTGTATTTTGAGCAATTCCAGTAGGAAGGGAAGCTTTACCCTCCTCGAAAGCTGGCAGGGCTTACTATCAGAAACTAAGGCAGCTTGTGCTGTATGTGAGCACCCCGTGTAGAAGAGGTTTGGGTAGTTTCCATTGTGGCAATCCTTTTCTGACACTAGATTCTTGACTTCTTAGCCAAGGACCTTCTACCAGGGTTTCTCCTGGCTTTTACAGAAGCAACCCAGGGAATGATTTTAACACACAGAGTACAATAAAATGCATATCTGCAGCTTAATCCTGCTCCCACTGAACTATCAGAAATGTTGTCATTTGCCTTCAGAAGGAGACAATGCAAATTCTTAGCATTGCAATAACCAGTTAGCAGGCAGTTTAAATTGCAGTGTCACCAGCTTTTCCATCAGCTGTCTCTTAGTGTCTGAAAATGTGATCTTCATACTCTGTTAACAGAGGATCTTTTTTTTTTTTTTTTTTCCCCCAGATAATATCTTTGGCAAAGCTCTGTGCTCCTCAATGGAAATATAGCAGACACTAATTTAACTTCTCAATTTTTCTTTTTCTTGGGCAACCTGAAAGAAAAAGATACAAAAATGGAACCATTTGTGAATGTTAGTGTTACATTTTCCCCCCAGTTCCTTTTCTGTCAGTGGGGTTAGAATTGCACTGATGGATCTGTACAGATGTATGGTCAGCAGTGCAAATACCATGGAAGTTTTTCTGTATAGCAGCATCAAGAATGGCCCATGCCAGATCAGCTGCACAGACTACTGCATGTACATCATTAGGTATGTGGCTGTCTACCCATACACACCCCAGCATAGACATGTCCTTTTGGTCCTGACCTTGAAAACCCTACAGGTTGTTGTCTTTAGTCATAAAGTAAACCATTATTTACTTAGGTTAGGGCTACTCCCACGATGCCTTCACAGTCATGCTTCACATCTTGAAACCCACATAATTTTGAAGTGCATGACTAGGAAGTGCGAATGAACACTTCTCCCTTTCCTTAGCAGGGATGCATAAAACTTAACATCCCTTCCTCCTCTGCAGAAGAGGGACATGTCTAAACATTTTCATTTCAGAAGAGAAGCTGGTGACAGAGTTTCCTGTGCCATCACAACAGAAGTTCATTCAAGTGCTAGACTGGGCCATTGACCAGACACTATGCGGAATTTTTATAACCTAGGCTGTTTGTGACTGCAAAATGTTAGAGCAGTGATTTGCAGCCTGTGCTCTTCAGGCTTTTGGTACTGGTGAGTCCACGGATGGTGATTAGGAAAGACAGTTTGCTGTCTAGTAGTCTACAGCTGGGAATTTTTTTTTCCCCTCATGTCCACTGGAAAATGTATAGAGATGAAAACCAGCCAAAAAGCCCTGCCACAATGAAACATCTGCTCTTCTTATCAGACTTTTATAAAAGGTTTATTGAGCCCAAAATTTTCAACTTTCACATTTTCCTGTCCCTTTATGGAAGGCCGAAATTGGGGGAAAAAAAAGAAGGGGAAGGAGAAGGAGAAGGAGAAGGAGAAGGAGAAGGAGAAGGAGAAGGAGAAGGAGAAGGAGAAGGAGAAGGAGAAGGAGAAGGAGAAGGAGNGAAAGGAAAGGAAAGGAAAGGAAAGGAAAGGAAAGGAAAGGAAAGGAAAGGAAAGGAAAGGAAAGGAAAGGAAAGGAAAGGAAAGGAAAGGAAAGGAAAGGAAAGGAAAGGAAAGGAAAGGAAAGGAAAGGAAAGGAAAGGAAAGGAAAGGAAAGGAAAGGAAAGGAAAGGAAAGGAAAGGAAAGGAAAGGAAAGGAAAGGAAAGGAAAGGAAAGGAAAGGAAAGGAAAGGAAAGGAAAGGAAAGGAAAGGAAAGGAAAGGAAAAGAGAAAGAAAAGAGAAAAGAAAGAAAAGAAAAAGAAAAAGAAAAAGAAAAGAAGAAAAGAAAAAAGTTTTTATCGGATTTGAATTTTTGCACTGTCCCTGGCAGGTGGTGGGGCTGAAGTGCACCCCCAGCCCAGAAGGACTTGCCTTTCTCCACTGTCTTGTTCTAGCAGAGTGCCATAGGGTGGTTCTTAAGAAGAAACAAATATTGAAAATACTGAGTAAGATAAGTCTTACTTAAACAAGAAAAAAATGTTTATTTAGTCCAATGGAGAAAAAGCATCTACTAAACTGGTAAAGAAAAATCATGTTGTTTTTTCTACACAGGCAAAATGGAACAGATAAATTCAAAGTTCAGAAGAGGATTGAAGATAATATTTCCTTGCTTATTGTGGATCGGGAAAAGTTCGGAAAACCAATTATGTAGGGGAGGAAGAAAGAAGCTGTCAATTTTTAAGCAAAGAAAAAAGTCACAGCACTGCATAGAAGATAAACAGAATCAAAAGTGATCCATCATGGAGCTGCTGATAGAAGGAGCCACAAAAAACTAATTTGGTCTGTTGGCTTGCTCAGGAAAGACATGCTGGAGACAGAAGTCATTACCAGGTGAGGAGAGTGAGGCAAGCACCATTTTTTTTTATTCAAAGCAGGGATGAAGGAATGAAAAGAAGAACATCTGAAGAAGAAGGAGGAAGACAGGACAATAAATGATCAAAGAAGGCATAGCATATACTATATAAAAGACAAGCATGTTAGCTTCATAAACTGATCTTAAAAACCATAAATTGTGGCAGTAACATTAGTTGTGAGCCTCTGAACTGGGAAAAGTGGGATTCCATACACATTACTAATAAGCCCATAATCATATATTGAAACATGTAGAAGCAATGTGAGTGTCTGCACAAGCTGAGAGCTAAATAATTTTCCCCCTTTTACTGAATCTGAAAACTGGCTGTATGGATGGTACTGAGGTTTTTTTTTCTCATTCAGGGATATTCTGTGAGAGATATTTTTATAATCCGTTCTCAGGAAGGCAAAGTTTGGACTCCCCCTTCTTGGGTTTTTGTTTCCCAAGATATAACAGATGAGAGTCTTTTTTCCCTGAATGCCCCATGGTGAAGCAAAAGAAGAGTCAAACGCTGCCATCTCTGGTCTTCTCTTTAAGTTGTTTATTATTTCTTATCTACAAATTCTTTCTGTGCCTTGCGAAGGTCTCACAGCAAAGGCATGAAATTACTCCCCTGCCCACGGCAGGCGGGCAGAACTTTTATACTACTTTCTACGTATCTTTTATTTACCATTAATCACCAATACCCACTGCTAATGTTAGACATGTCACCTTTATCCTACGCCAATCCCTGTGAACCACTACAGCAGAAAAGTGGATACCAAGAAGAAGAACAAAAAGAACAAGAACCACACCCAAGTCCACCATATTTTTCTTTTGACCCCTTTCTAAAAATCCTAATATTCTACATTTGCACCCTGTGATTACTTAACTACTACTATTACTACTATTTTGCTTACATTCTCGTGACTTGTAATTCATTTCACAAGCTGAAAACTTTTCCATGGACTGAGATCCAGGACAATGTCTCTCTGGGGCTCTGTGCAGCGGGGTCTCTGACCCCCTGCTGTCTCTCAGGGGTCTGTGCATGGGGGTCTCTGGCCCCCTGCCAGGATCTCAAACCCTTCAGGGCAGTCCGAGGAGTGACCTGAACTCCGACACCCCCTGATCTTGCTGATGGGCACTTTTAAAACAAAGGAGAGAAACTGTTAACAATGATCCTCAATCAGGATCCTCCCTGCTCCAGGTGCCAGCTTTTTATAACTTTTGATGCACCACATGACAGGCTAGGTCTTGTTGTGCACAGTCCTAGACTATGAAAATGTTTGCAAGTTTAGTCTCCTGATGGAGATGCAGTAAGCTAAGAAGCCATACTTGGTGGCACAGGTGAACCACTCCATCACTGCTTCTTGGAGAAATATATGTGTTCTATTCTTCTTGGTTTGAAAAAAATGCTTTTTAGAAAAGTAAGCAAACAGGTTATGTATCTGGGGCAACGTTCAGTATACTAAATGCACATTTTTATAGGAGCAAAATCATAGTCTAGTAGAAGAACTAGCATCAGGTGCGCTAGCACAAGTCAGAACTATCCTCACACAGAATTCAATTGTGGTCAAGGTCTGGTAAATATTTTACTTTTTAACTGCATACTTTGTACACTGTTTTCATGACATCTCTTTTTCTCTCTTTCCCTTGTTGGCTGACTTTATACCCTTTGGGCTTGTCCCCTCTTTTTTTTTTCTTCTTAAGCCTAGTAGTGATTCACTGGAAAAATTTAATTTAGCCAGTGAGCAGGAGTTTCTGACCTATTTACAAGTGAACTTCACTATACTTTTCATAGGTCAAAGTCAAGCCCAAAGTACTCCCCAGACTGCCTGTTAAAGCCCTGTCAAGTTCTCAGTGACTTCTGATGTTTCCCCTCCAGTCCAGCTGTGGTTGTGCTATTCATTGCTAATCCAGAATATTTTCCCTTAGAAGAACCTATATTTTGGGGGGGGTGGGGGGGGGTGAACTGTGTGTCTTCTGAAAGGTCTCTAGATGATATTGCTGGAAGAATAATGAGAAATAATGTTATTGGAGATTCTACTCTGCTTTCCACGGAGCTAACTCTAAGTGCTTGAGCTGTTGCTGGCTCTGCTGCGTAGCCTCCGCGTTTCCGAGAGGATCATCCCCGTATCTATGAGCAGAGCAACCTCATGTTTTACTGACATTCACCACAGGATGGCAGTGCAAGATTTTAATTGTCAGTCTGTTTCAATTGTATGTGTATGTGCCTTGTGCGTGTGACAGCATAGTTAGACAGAAAATTAAAACCAGTACTGCTTTTTTCCATCTTGAAAACAAAGATATACTAGTTTCCTTTGAAATAGAGTGGATTGTGAAAACACAGAACCAATAAGGAAACAATGCTGCTGCTGCACATGAGGTCATATTTCAGAAAGGTACCTCAGCTTTCTTTTTGTGCTGACTATGCATTTAATAAATTTGCACCTCCTCCCTCAGTATAAAATCTGTATTGCAAAGATTGTTTATATAAAGTATTCTAAGTGGCTTTTGTCCTGATATTGCATCCTTGGCCTGTGTGCTAAGGCACACTCCCTGCCGGTGTGGTCCCAGAGCACATCCTGCCAACAGAGCTGCAAGCGATTGTCAGAACGTCAGTTCAGCCTTCCTTGTCTCTCTCCAGTTTCACCTTCCCATTTGATTTTTGCGTGTCCAATCAGGAAATTCATTTCATCTGAAAATATACCTGACAAAACCAAAGAGTTGTTAATTAGGTCCCCTGTCTGGCTTGCAGCTTGGGTGTCAGCAAGGGCAAGAGGAGGCAGCAGGGAGCCTGGGGTTGCTCATTCCGTCTGCACCTCATGCCCAAGCTCTTTTATGTGATGGCAGAGTTGAAGAAAGCTCTCAGGCCTGGGCTCTGCTGGTTGTTGATTCAACTGGCTTGCCATAACTGGTGGTATTTTCTGGTTTGGTCTTCACAGTGAGATGCTGATGGTGTTTCTCACTCCATGACATTTTTGTCTGGATGCAATACAGTCAAGTCTTATCAGGTCTATATCATTGCCGCAGGCAATTCAATTTTCAACCAACACATCCTGCTTTGAACTGCTGCTGACACACACACATTCAACATCTTACTGATACTTGTAATTTTCGTCATAGCACTGACTACTTGGTTAAATCTGTACGAAGAGTGTAGCTCTTGCTGGAGACAGTTTGATAAACAAAAGCTAAAGGATTCTTCAAGTAGTATGTATCAGTTTGTGATGCCACTTTTTTAAAGCTTATGTACATGTGTTTAGTAGTCCCAGTAGACCACTGACTGATAAACAAAAAGTAGAGTTCAGCAGTGCTGCTAGAGGTGTGATACAGGCTGCACATAAATGCAGCAGAGCAGCAGTTCTGTTTTCTCCCCTTCCCAATAAAGGGCAGTTTTATGTTTCAGAAGATTTCTGGGATGACTAATATGATCTGATACAGAACTAGCCTGCACTGGAAGATTTAATGGAGGAAAAAATGCATTTTCTATAGTTAGCAGCCAGCACTTTTAGCCATATCTGAGACAAGTGCTACTCTTACACTGAGTTTTAGACTTCAGCTTATATCTGTAACATTTTTGAAACCTGGAATTTTTCTTTGCAGTGTAACTTCAGGAAAATATTCATTTTATCTGAAGAGAAGATTATTTTTCTTTTTTAATTCTTTCAGAACATATCTTTCTCTCTGTCCTAGTGATATAGTGATAACTGAAAAATGGATAGAAACACCTTTTCAGTATGAGATGTAGCTACATTGTCTAAATTGAACTGAGAAAAAACATCTACCTGTTCACTCAGAACTATACAAAAGTTCTGTCATCTTTTCCAGATGTATAATCTGGGTTTCCTTCTTGCACAGATAGAAACAGTAATACATAGTAAATGTGTGCGTCCAACTGCAGTAACTCTTCAAGAACAAACCTTGCAGCTAATATTCTCATATGTTTGTAGATGTAGTATCCCAAACCGGAGATACTGCAAGTTCACAACTGCACAGACCCTGAGCATGTCACACACACACACACATTCCTTAACTGAGGAATTAAACTTTGCCAGACCCCTGTGGCACAGGGATGGTGATGACCTCTATTTCCATGGCAGGCAGTGGGTGGGTCCAGCTGCTGCCTTGGTATGAGCTGTGGGCTGGTGTGACATTTTGTGTGGCAGGGGAATTAGGGGAGAAGGGGAAGGGGACAGCATCCCTGTAATTGCTGCTAGGATGGGAGTTCCAGTAGGCTTGTTGTCCTATGAGGCCACGTAAGAGTAGTCATTTTTTCTTCAGGAGGGTTTGCAATATGACGAGACCAGACCAGTAGCACGGCTGCAGCGCAGTTATCAGGGGCACTGATCCTCTACCGGCATGTTCATCCATGGCATGCTCTTCACAGTCCCACACTCTGAACACATTCCTTGGGCAGGGGCAGTTTGGGGCTGGAGAGTAGAGGGGAGGGGAGGGGAAGAGACGGTCAAAACCAGAACTGAAAATGTGCTAAGGGAAGAGGAGTATGGGAAGGAGGAAGAAAAAGGGAGGAGGGCAGAAAACATAGAGGGCATTAAGAGATTTAAGGTAGCAGCTGAGAACCTACGATGGTGGGAGAGGTTCCTAAAAAACAACAGTAATCAGAGAACCACAGACAAAGCAGTATTTCTTGTACACAAACACATGCTCACACATATGTCAGAATTGACAGAAAATTGGTGTTAGGAAGAGGGGACTGTCTCACACAGAAAAAGGCAGGGTTAAGACATCTGTGACTGTCCTGGTTACAAGAAGTCCCCAAACGCCTCCTGCTCTGCATGCAGTGGAGCTGCTGTGGGAACCCTGAGGCTGTGGAGGTGCCCATAGCTGCTCTCCTAGGGCATGTCTCTGAGGGCAGCCTTCAGCTGAGCAGCAGGGCAGGTGGGCAGCTGGCAGCAGGGCTCTCCCTGTGTGCTGGCAAGCAGACGGGTTAAGCTATGCTTCTGCAGGAGCTGGGCAGAACTGAGAATAAACCCCAGATTTCCTGCGCCTCAGCTCCATCCATGAGGCCGCCACTTCCCCACGCACTAATCTGACATTACAGAACGTATGGCGACGCAAAGCCACAAAGCAACTAAATTAGGAGAGTAGTAGGCGTATGACTTGCATGCAATGTTTCCCTTTCACTGCAAATTTCTCGTTTTCTGTTATTTTTGCATTGGCCCGTGTGACTGAATTCCCATAAAGTGGTCTCCCACACCTCAGGCAGTTGATAGAGCAGGAGGCAGCACTGGGCCATTCTGAGCCTGAAAATTAGAGAGAGACAGACACAGACCAGGCATCTGAGAAAGAGACGGTGGTGCAGGAAGGGATATATGAACCACTCTGGCACAATTCAGTTGTTAGGCAAATGATTAAAGCTAAAAAGGAGGAAAAATGAACTGCTTTCCTGGTTGTATATATAAGCTGGACATTTGTGGAGAGTGAGCAAGTGGAGTGATTATCAACAATAAAAGAGTAATAAAAAGATAAGATCTTTGCATTCCAATTAAAAGAAAAATCATTGCAACAGGATCAGATGTTTTCCCTGGCAAAGAGCCAAAATTTCTCTCCAGGCAGGAGACAAATACCTACCTCTTTCCTTTTATCAAGTATTAACCCATGGGCCTCTGACAGGAAAAGGCAGAGAACTAGCACAGGAATTTCTGTTGGAAATGGGAAAACACTTTTTTTCCCCCTTTTTTTTCTCTTTGTTGAAATTTGAAGGAAGATTGGACCAATTAATCAATGGGTAGAGGAAAACCAAGCTATTAGGAGATAAACACCAGGGGAAACCTTTGAGCAAGATGGCTTCTCTGATGGAACTGGGTAAGAAATTAAAGAAACAAATATCAGCTTTGCTTCCCCTTCCTGTCACCTGCACATTAGCCACATGTTTGCAAAACACACCATGCAGCATGTACTGATCCAATGGCAAGGGTCACTTCTGCAAGAAAGCTCTTTCTTACTGAGACTTTCAGCTTCAACCAATGAAACACAAGTATCAGATGAAGTGATCTAGTGAAAAATTCGCAATATTCAGTGCTGAGATAGCATATGTACAAGTGCTTGAGTCAATGGAACAAAAGTAGGTTTGCCTTTTCTGTACTGTTTTTTCGAGATAGTTCCAAAGTAGCTAGAGTGATGCCTAAGGGTTAAGCACACAATTTACTGAAAACATTCAGAGGCCACATTCTGGCTTGTCTTCTCTCTGTCAGTGCCAGGCAGGTAGATAGATAATCAGGGAGAAAGTTGGTTTCACTGATTAACCTTAAGGTTCCATCGTGGAGATTGCAGCTTTTTACAAAGTCAGGAAATGTCATTGATTCAACTGCCCAGGAAGCCTGCTACCTCCTTAACCAAAATTTTAGAAATCGTTTCAAAAATTGAAGTGCTTAATTATTTACTATTGAGTACAGTTTTAAAATCTGATTATTGCTTGGTTTTTTTAAAAAAATCTGATTGCAGTGGAAGACCAAGTTTTTTGTTTTGTGCATGTGCACTGTAGACCTGAGAAGAATATCTGTTTATTACCATGGAAAATGCTGACTGTAAAAAATGCTTGAAAAAATAAGGAAATATACCTGAAAACATAAGGAAATGCAATATTTCAGCCAGTATATTCCAGACAAAATCATTTGAAAGTGGCACAGTGGTACCTCTTAGAAAATGTAATGCACTGACTTGGTTTCCCTGTTCTATGAGCAAGTTTCTCATCCTGGCTTCAGCTCCCGTAGTGCTGCAGGAGCCATGTTCATGCTGGGGACAGCTGTACTGTGCCATAGGAGGTGGGGGCTGATGAGGAGACTTCCTCAGGTAGATGGGACTTCTGGCCCAAAACGAGATGCTGAAGTCACATTTACAGATCGCAGTTTTGAAGTTATTGCTCCTCTGTTGAAAGATGTCAGTTTTCCAGTGGGAAATCTATCCTCCAGGTTTTCTGAACAGAACTTATGTTTATCAGTCTCCTAATTCCAAAACCTCTTCTCCAGCACTTCCTTTTCTTTGACAATGCACTAATAGCTTCATTCCCTTCCCTATCATTGGCTCATCTTTCTTCTTATGTGGAAGTGTAGATCAGCTGAAACATGTATATTTCTTGTCTCCTTCCAATAGTAATTTGATTCTTTACATTAACCTTAAATTTCAAACACATTGAGGAAAGGTAGGAGGCTTCTGTACCTGTAATTTGTTTCAGTATTGGGATCTAAACATCATTACATCCCCCACTTTTGTGCTTTATGTACATTATAGAAAATGTTTTAACAGCATTTGGCAGTACACAATTAACCAGTGAGCAGGCCTTCCTGATAAATATTCACAGGTTCAAATCTGCATGTAGTACACTGAATTAATATCTACACCTACTGCATATGCTAAGTATGATGTCATGGAAGTACCTCGGTGAGTTTCTAATTCTTAGTGGATGTATATATCTATAGAGAGATATATATATCTATATAGATATACATATGTCTATCTCAAGCTGTAGTTCCAGATAAAGATTCCTCATATAGGTACCCAAGTGGTATCTTGCACTCATTCCATGTGGTCAGTGAGTATGATGAATACGTCCTTAGTGGCAAGATGACAGTTACTTCCTCATGCCAGGGGAATACCCAGAGCAGCATTAATAGGTGTCAGTTGCAGGAAAATTGTCTGACCGATTGAACCTTTATTTTTTGCAGAGTAGAGAATTTCTATTTATTTAAACATTTTAGTGTTTTATTTCAATATTTTAAGAAATATGTGTCTTAAAAAGTGGGTTTCTAGAACTGCACTGTCTGAGTAACATTTTCCTAATTAACAAGAGTTCAGGAAAACACCAAAATCCATCTTAATATAAACCAACAGATGAACTTCTCAAGGATGCCTTCTAACCTAGAGTTTTCTAATTTAGCCCTGACTTAGGACTTATACTTAGTCTTTTGTATTCCAGGTGACTGCCTGAGTGACCAGTCTACAGGCTAATATGGGAAGAATCTCTCATCGTCTCTTCTGAGGGGTGCTCCACTTAATACCAATAATTAAGTACTTATTTGAGAAGGTCTTTGAACTCTGAACTTTGCTGTATTTCCTGGCTAGTGGGCTAGAGAGTCAAGGTGTCTTCTCTCTCCCTGCTATTTTCCCTCTACTTCAATTTCTAGACCAGTGGTAGTTAATAATTTATATGAAATGGAACATTTCCAAAAATAAAGATGGAAAGAAACCAACCCCTTGGTAGCTATATCATCCCCAAGTAATGCCACTAAGGAGAGATTTGGGAGAAAGTGTTTGGATGCAAGAACTATCTTTAGACAGACAAGAGTTTGGATCAAACACAATTTTTTGATTGAGTAGAACTTAATACTTTCTGGGTTTAATCTTTATCTGTCAGCATCCTACTGCCCTGACTCTTCCCCATATGGTGAATTTGGGGAAAAATGAGAGGGACCGAGCCATAAGAAAACCTATTGAAAATATATATGAAAAACCAAACTGAGATACATACTCAACTCTGTTGACTTTACAGTGTCTTTGAAAGATATTATTAAATCCACTTTCTTTAGTTCATTTTAAATGTTATATTCCCCTGGTTATTTCTGTTAGCTGTGTTTCCCTAGTTTTGCTTTTAAAATACAGAATTAAATATTAAAAGGTTAAGGTTTCTTTTTTTATGCTTTCCTCTCCCCACCTGTTCTGGTCTAGCCTAAATGCCAGGAGGAGAAAATGCATTCTCAGACTTAACTCAGCTGCTAGCTCTAAATATTCTGTACTAAATTAAGTACTGAAACAGATACATGGTATTCAGGAAATATGGCTTTGAGCAACAGAATTTTGATAGTTCAGGAAACTGCACTGACAATCAGCAAGAGCTCTATGCTGATGAGTAATGGGGGAGATTTGTCATTGTCTTCTCACACCATGTATTTACATATGAACTCTAATTTCAGAACCAATTAGGCATCATACACTTTTGCACATGGGCACATTTTCCTGAACAATATGGGAAGAACAAACTTTGTATTAAAAAAAAAAAAAAAAAAAGAGAGAAGGTCAGATCAATCACACCCTTATTTTAATCTTGTTTTAAACGTGCTGTTTCCTTTTTTTCCCTAAATAGTTTTTTATGTGGTTGCTGAAACATCTTTGTAAGAAAAGCTACAATACTCATACAAGGAAAGTCCCTGGTGGTTTTTAAACACCATTTTAATTAAGATTTTTTTAATTTAAAAAAGGAAGATGTAATAAGCACACTAGCCATAGAAATCCCTTATCATCATGACTACTGTTTAAGTTTTATGAAGAGCAACAAAAATTACATCTATGCCGTGGGTTGTCTATGGGTTGTCTATGTCTATATCTAAAGTGGTTTGGGAAGGTACATTCTGAAGGAAACATTTTTATATGCAGAATAATTAGGTCTGAAAGTGTATTAATTAGGCAAGGAGATCAGCCATGAAGATGAGCATTTAGGTGTGTAACTTTGAATTGTTTAATGTGCACAGGAAATGAACATACACACTTCAAAAACACCTGCAAATTAACTGATTATCTGCAAGAAACATAGGCCTTTCTTTCAAATGTTTTCTCCTTCCTTTCTTCCAAATGTTTTCTCCTTGTACATCAGTTTTCTATAAATAATCTGCTACTGATTAAAGCTGACAGCTCTGAAGACTTAGATTTAGTATGTGCCCAGTACAGGTAGGTACAACATAGATAACAATATTTGACGATCTTTCTATATCATCATGTATTACTCTCAAGAATTTTTGGCAGACCCTTGAAAAGAGCTTTGGAAGAACCAGAAAAAAGACTTTTTCCTACCAAACGCATTCACAGTACTGTACCAAACCCTCCATACTATCGGGAAGGACCTCAAGATGTTGGTGATAGTAGACAAAGGCTCTGACAGAGCAGACACACTCATTAAAGATCACAATTATGCATCTTTACAAAATCTCCAGTGTTCATTTTGTAAATTGAAATAGATCTTCCAGTGGGTGGATGAATTCCATCAAGCCATGTTTCCTCCAGATAAGATGGGAGGTCAGATTATCTAAATGATGCCACTTTTAATTGTACAAATCAGGACCAGGTTGACTGGTGGTAACTATGGATTACTTTTTCAATCAGGAAGCAGAAGGCATATATGGTATTGGAGCATGCCCAGGGAAGACCAAGGGAGATAGGGAAGGTCACAAGTCTGATAAGGAGTGGCTGAGGGAGCTGGGGTTGTTTAGCCTGGAGAAAAGGAGGCTCAGGGCTACAATTAACTGAAAGGAGGCTGCAGCCAAGTGGGAGTTGGTCTCTTCTCCAAATAGCAAGCAATAGGACAAAAGGACATGACCTCAAATTGTGACAGTGGAGGTTTAGATTGGATATGAGGAAAAATTTCTTCACAGAAAAGGTTGTCAAGCATTGGAACAAGCTTCCCAGGCAAGTGGTGGAATTGCTGTCCCTGGAACTGTTGAAAAAATGTGCGGGTGTGATGCTTAGGGACATGGTTTAGTGGGGTACCTGGCAGTGCTGAGTTAATATTTGGATTCAGTGGTCTTAAAGGTCTTTTCAAGCCTAAACCATTCCATGATTCTATGGATTCCCATAGGTGTATGAACAGAAGAGAGTGTGTCTTGTGGGCTTCTTTGTTACCAGATCACAGTCTAGCAGAGAAAAACTAATGACTGGAATAACTTTGAGACCCAATGTTCAATAGAGGTAATACCATATCTATTACATAGTTTTTGATGACTATGGGATACTGATGACCTGCCTGCATCAATTAGCCAGGCTGTGCAGGATCGGTTCCTCTCTGTAGTGTTCTGCCACTTGCTTGGCACCCAGCAGCGGCCATCAAGCAGTTGAAGTCAATCAGAAGAATCTGAGGAATTGCAAAAACATTTCTAAAGGCTGTCCCCTGTATGATGGCATCCATCCTGTTGCAACTGGTTTGAGGCAAGGTGGTTTCCAGGATTTCAAAGAGTTGTCTTTGTCTTCATTCCCCTATCAACCAATTGAATAAGAGAACAAATTTAATGTATGGTCAGAAATTACTTCTTTTGACTTGAAAGTGTTGGAAGATATGGCCTTCACATCTCATTACAGGGGTTCACATCTAGCATTACTGTAAATTATAGAATCGTGGAATCATGGAATCATAGAATGCTTTGGCCTTGAACACTTCCAGGGATGGGGCATCCACAACTTCTCCAGGAACCAGTAGGCTGCTGTAGTGCTCTGCACGTGGGGCTGCCAGGCGGAGTGTGGGCTGTGTGTAGCATGGCGGGAGGACAACATGCAGCACTCTGGCTGTGAATCAGCAGTGCCACCCTGCTTGGAAAGCTGTGCTCACTACTTGCCTCTGATAGGGTAGACAGCAAACACAGAAGCATTGTAGCATGCAAAACTGAAAAAATATCAGGCAAATCTGTGGTGTTGCCTGTTGACCTACCTGTTACTGTGGTGACTAAGATCAGATGAGTTGAAAGAAGAGTTAACATTGGCATGGTGTCACCCTGAGAAGATGGGTGTTGACTTCCAGTGATTTTTAACTGTTTCCACATACACATGAAAATTTTCCACATACATGTGCAAGCAGCCCAGACTCCTTTCTCCTGACATAAACTGCTTGGAGCTAGTGGCCAAGCAGATTTAAGTGTGTGTAGGGTTGCTAGGTGCTTACTTTAAGTATAGTCAGATACTCTGGAAAGGTTCTATCTACCTAGACAGGCAGGATAAATTTATGATTGTTCTGCTCACTGGACAAGGCTGTTTTTTCCCTTTAAACTCTTGTTTTTAATTATATTTGAGCTAAGCACTCAGATGCCTTAAGTCAGGAATCCCTTCTTTACTAACTTGTAATTAGCTCTGTTTGTTCCTTTTCATGTCTGTTATGAGCAGGAAGCACAGAAGTATTACTGTGTGATGACTATTCAGCATCTTTCCAATGCTGGGGAGAGTGTCCTCATAGGACAGCTCACCCAAATATACTGTGTTATGCCACCAGAGGAAGTACTCTTATTTTTTATTAAAAGGCAGCTACAAGGCTGTCTAGGTGTTAATTTCATATTCCCCATAATTACCAAGTGCATGCCTCTGCTAGTGAAAAGATAGTGAATCACCTTCCAAACCTTCCTTTTCCTGTCACTTAAGCCCTGTGCTACATCACCCTCAGTTCAACAAAAGAAAAATCACCAGGCAAAGCTGACTTTCAGCAGTGACTTTTTAGGCTTCTTTTACAATGAAGATGTGAAATGAAATAATAAGTTTTGGGTTTTTTTTTTCTCAAGTTTCCCCCAGTCCATTCTCAGTGGCTTCCTTCAGTGTGCAAATTAAGCGTGGCTCTTGTGGTTCAGCCTCTTTTCAGCATGGCAGTAGTTAGCAGTTGGCTGAACACCCAGCACTGTCACTTTGTTTCATAGCTTTGCCTCAGTAAATGACAATTATAAACCAGCTTTTTCAGCTTGTTCTTCAGGTGCTTGCCCAAGACTGGAAACCTAGTATTTCAATCAGTAAGACTTTTTTTCTAAATTAGCATCCCTAAAAACCTCATACCCCAAAACCTCAGCCACAGAACACAACGTTTCTGAGCTTAGCTGTCCCACCTCGTGTGCTCAATTAGGACAGAGGCATGAGCTGAGCTATCAACATATGGCAGCAACAAGAGCCACAGGTAACCTCATGTGCATTAGGCAGTCTCCATGACCAGTCAATCTCCTATAGCATTTTTAGGGTCACAAACATTTTACAGTTAATAAATTTTTGAAGGGTAAATTGAACAAGTATCATCAACTCATGTGGCCTCTAAGCCACAGTTTTCACCTATACTCTGTCACTGCAGCTGAACTTGAGTGTTCAAACTGCTGGGACTTTGTCTGCAGCACTTTATAACTACAGGCATCTGCAGAGGAGGAAGGAGCACTCAGCTGCTGCCTCTGTGCCATCACTACCTTAAACATTATAGTTCCAGACTGAAACTTCTCCCGTGTATAAGTAGCCCTTGGACTGGGAGAGCAATTTCAGTGGGGTATATGCTAACCGTATGCTATCCATGTGCTCAGCTCATTTCCCATGGCAAAGGCCCCTCCTCCGTGCAGTGGGACTGGATGTGCATAACCAACAAAGCTGGTGCAGTTTAAGTTAATCTCTCAGCTTCACTGGTTTGTTACTGCTCCTTATCTGAGCATCGTCACTGGCAATATGAGGACACTGTGTCGGCTTCAGCACAGAAGAGAAAACCACCAAGGCTGGTGGTTTACCACTAATAATTTCCAGACAGTGCTTTCCAGTGACATAAATCACCCTCTGGATCATCAATGTTACCTGAAGAGGTTAGATTAAAAGAATAAAATAAAAACATAAGAAAGGCAGCATCAGCATTAGGGGGATTTGTTAAACTGTGATTGTGGAATTAATGAAATAATTAATTTCCTGAACTGATGAATGAAGGGACACACAACAGATTGCCTGACTCTTCTACTCTACATAATCTCCTCTGAACAAGGTGCTCTTCCTCTGAGGTATCTGTGGAGTCTGGGAAGAGGAAATGTTGAACTTGCTCTTCCTTTAAGTTCTAGTAGAGCTAGATAAGAGATTCTGTAAAGAAGAAAAAAAAAAAGAAAGCAAAGTCCACAGCACATTTGAGCACTACAACAATGCTAGGAAATGTAGACGCCTGTTTAGAATGTTAACAGCTCGAATTTCTTCCCCTCAGCTCCTACACACAGAATGGGCATAGACCACACTCCTGTTTTCACTCCTGCCTTCTTTTTCCTGGGGAAGCCCTTTTCTCTGACACAGAGCAACATCAGGGCTTTTCTCCTGGGCCTGTCTGCACAGATTGACCTGCTGCCTCTCTCCTATTTTTCTCAACATCAGCAAACAAATTGATCTGTCCTCTTCTTCGTCTTCCTGGTGTTTTTCCAATATACTTGGTTTCGCTGTTCCAGACAGTACTTAATATAGTGAAATTTCAGAGTGAATGAGGATAGCAGTTCTTTAATGTCTTTCTGAGTGTCCTTGCACTGAAAAAGTGAATCTCATTTGCGAGTGTTGGTGTAAGAAACATGAATGCAATTTCCTGAAGTTTTGCATGAGACGTGTGGGAGCAACAACATACCTTTCATATCCTGCCAACTTGATTTCATTAGGTCTTGGAGAGTGGTTCACCCTAGGGACAGTTGATAGCCAACTTGTTATTTTCCTTACCTGATAGTTTTTATGTGACCTTTACATGAGCAGGTCTTATTGTATATACAACAGCATATATATCTATATCTATATATATAGATATAAATAAAGGGTGTGTGCCTCTCCCTCTGCCCTATGTGTTAAATCCTTCATAAAGGTATGGCAAATGTTATACCGCGTCCTTCCTTTGAAGACAGTCAATTCTGTAGCAGCTGTCCAGCAGAGTAAAAAGATTAATTCTTAAACAAATTACTTCTCATTTAGACAACATAATAAGTTTAACCAGGACTCTTCCCCTTCACCCCATATCAGAAAACATAAATTACTGGGTACTAGGTAGGAAAAAGCAGCTGCTAGCATGCTTAGAAGGAATGACAAAGTTAGATTAAAAGTATAAGTGCCATTTAATGTGCGACCCCTCATCCTTTCCCCAAATCCTCAAAGCTTTACCATTGTTAGAACATAATTTTTTACAGCATCCTTTTTAGGCAGTGGGGGAGACAAACATTATTATCCTTGTATTACAGAATGAATGAAGTGAGGCAGACAGGTCTCTGAGGATATGTCTGTACTAATCATCCTATAAGTACATAGAATTATTAGTATACAATAACTCTATGTTAATATAAAATGATAATTAAATGGGCCATTTGGAATTCCCTGACACCAACATGACTGATGCAGCATATTTTGTGTCCATATGATGGTGAAATACTTCAGTCAAAATAGGTTGGCCACTTTCAAACTGCCTACCAGGAATGATTCCTAGTCTGTGTTTAGGGCCGAAAAACATGCCTGCAGGTCTAGAAGAGACTTGTTCATGTCAAAATGTGCTACAGATAATTTCCCAGTGTGCTCTGGCCCATGGTTTGTGGGTACAGACCTAACCAAAGGATTTTACCTAGTGCCATGCAACAGCTATATTGCTGTGCTTGATTGTGGCATCATCTTCTGGTTCTGTGAAATCTGACATTTGCCTCTGCCTCTGTTGCTCTCCTCTTCTTCCAGCCTGGCTAGGGTGTTTTGCCACTGGGGGGCAGGTCTCCAGAGCAAACAAGCGTGCTTCTTTCCTACAGGCTTACCTCTAACAGGGCAGAGAGCCTTAGCAGCAATTTGGCATTTTGCAGATGTTTCTACCAACATTTAAGTTATGATCAACTGGAGTTCCTATATGAGGACTGAATTCTGTCACCTGTGAGGTCTTGAAGCAGCACCTGTGTGCAATCATCTATTGAAAGCAATAGGGAAAGATACTGTTCATTGTTAGGAATAGAGGAAAATAAAATATATAAAAATAACATTGTTGTTATAGAGGAAAATAAAACCACAGACAAAACTCAATACAAAGCAAAAGTGACATACCGTAACACTGCTACTGTCTCTGTCAAAGTCTCAGTTTTGAGTAAATGGAAACTGGTGCAGCTAGTATTGAATGTGTAGGAATCCTACAACACTGCATTATATGGGAGCTTAATATCCTTCGTTACACGAAGTATGTGCAATGTGGACAAAATTAATCTCTGGCTCAGTTCTATCCAATGCATTAAAATCCCTTGGTTTATTAATTAGTCCCAGACCTAAATATTTTTTCCACCATTCTGTCTAACACTATTGGAGCAGCAAGATTTTCATTAATTTTCATGCAACACAGCAAATTGCTTCCTAGAACTTAAATCCTCATTTATCTTGTAACAGTCGGGGCCTTTGATGAATATGTGAATTGAGCCAGCATTAGTGGGACATTATATCCCAAAAAAAGCTGCATGTCACCTAAGGTGCCCCTTTCTATACATAACTCATCTGCTGCTGTGGGCAACATACATGTCTGTTAGCATAAAATATTATTTTCTGAGTGTCTGTTCTAACTGGCCGGAACGATAGCAGCAATCTGCAATTGAGACCCAACCAAATCTCTCTGCATCCATCTTGCAAACGGGGGAGATGAAACAGAACATTCACTACCAGTCCAGGGCAAAAATCAGAATCCCTTGGGTGGTGTCAAGGTACATACAGGCAGTCAGAGCAAACTCCTAGTAGCTGTAGAAAAATGAACTGCTACTCATTCCATCCCCAGAATACCTAACATCAAATCACTTCAATGCACTTAGCAGCCGTAGTTCACACATGCTGCAGTTCAGAAGGTGCATAAGCATATCAATTTCCGTTCCACAATTTTTGATCTACCTGGAATAACAAAAAGTACCTCTAAATGGAGCTTGCTATGATTGTCCACAGTCTTGTCACCTCAAGATTAGCCTCCTGTAATATGCTTTCCTTTTGGCTATTGCTTGAGATCATTCAGAGCCTGAAGGAAGTCAGGAATGCAGCAGTCACATATTAATCACATCTTAAATTCGCAACATGTCACACCAGTGCTCTCTGAGCTGCCTTGGCTGCCAGCAGGATTCAAGGTATTGGTGCTGACCTTTAAAACTCTGGATTCAGGCTCTCTCTTCAAAGCACGCTACTAGACAGCCATCAGGAGGCATTTGGGAGGCAGCTCTGCTGGATAGCAAGGACTGCCAGCAGGGCAACATTTGCCAAAGTCACCTTGGGTCTTCAACTAAACTGCCAGACCCGCTGCTTGAGCTCTTCTTATTTTTTAATTTTAAGAATTTAGAAAAAGATCATCTAAGGGATGGGCTGTCTTTTTTATGAGCTGATTCCGAAGGGTAGTATGGGTGTACCTTATCAATAACCCTGAAACAGGTTAAAATGCACTTGCAGTTGGAACCTGAGATGCAGGCCTACTGTATTTGCAGGCTTGACATACCTGTCTAAGCGGAACCTCTGTTTTACCTTACAAAGTACTAAAAAGCAAATCTAATTACTGTGCTTCAATGAGAAATGTCTGTATCACATCAATGGGACACAAGAGACAGGCGTTGAGTGCTGGTTCCAAACCTGGCCTGTGGAAAAAAAGGACCTAAGGTAGTTAATGTAAAGTCCAGTTATAGCACAGTGTTTTCTCTTGGGTGCTAGAAACAGCTGAACATTCAAGCATCTGTATGTTGGCAGTAAATGAATTGTGTAAGTGACCCTGGCTACAACACCCGATTTTACCATCCACAGTGCTAATAGAAAATGCACTGATGCATATTACTGAGGAGAGTCCTGAATATGAAGTAGCAATAGACTTAGAACCAATCCTCAGGCCATTGTACAAGGCAGGAACTGATAGCATTAATGGAGGCTTCTGCTCCCTGAAAGGGGCTTCTCTTAAGTGACAAGTGAAATGCAGTGGCAGTCGCGTGCCAAAGCACGCACAGGGGCTGACTTATGGTGATGCAGCTGTAATAAAATCCCATTTGTAATGAAGCAGAATTGAAGTGTGAAATTATTTCATAAGCTCTTTGGATGGTTTGGAGGAGATGGTTCCCATCATCTCAGGCTGTCTTTTGTGAAGGCTCAAGAAGTATGCAGCTCCTGTTCTGCCCTAAGCGACCATCACGGCTGTGAAAAAGTCATCATGGATTCTCTCAACAGGGGAATCACTGCTGTTCTTTGCAGTGCTCCTGGGCTTCATGAAGGTGCTATTATTTGATAGCTTTTGTGCCTCTTACCCATTCATAGAAGCACACATTGCTATGTTTAACACAGAATTTAAAACACTGGAATGTAGTTATAATTTTTAAAATTATTGATCTATAAGTAGTCATGTATTCCCACGTGAGTGTGCATTCATTAAGCTGTATTTTTTAGAGAGTGGATAAGTATGACATTTGAAAATATTTGAAAAAAAAGCCACACAGAAGTCATTTTTTCAAAGACTACCTACTATTAGAAGTTCTGTCATTCTGAACAAATTGGTGGCAGTGACACTGGTGCCTGGTACATCCCCTTCTACTTTGCTATATTGATCTACTTAATATTTTTCCACATTAAACATACCCAGCCTTAAAGACTGGGTGTAAATAACCTCTCCATTGCAGAAAATAATAAGCAGGAATCAGTGACTGCATACCCTGGTCCTTAGTGCTTGTCCGAATGGCTTTCCTATCCACAGCTTTCCTATTTCAGTTATCACTATGTCAAAAAGTAAAAGAAACATTACCACAGCTTTTACTGCCTCATCTGGTTGCCCTGTGGGATTATTCAAGTAGGTAAAGAATGCAGCAGCAAGTCCAAAACCTAGCTGTTTCTGATACAAAAGAACAAAAAATGTTAAAAAAGAAATGTTCTGTGTGACTGTTGGGACTGAGAGCACTCTGCACCTTGCAGGATTAGGTCCTGTGAGAGAGTGCTTCTGCAGTAAGAGGAACTTGGGTGAGAAACCCCACCTACACATCCCAAACCTGATCAAGAGGAAAATACATCTGTCACACAGTGCAGTTTTACTGCAAACAGAACGAGGTTCTGTATTTGCAGATGGAATCACTACTCAGCTGTGGACAAAATTGTGAAATTTCTTAGTTCTAGACTGCAGCCTAATTTTTTACAGAGATGTTTCCCTATTTTTGTAGCTATGGGAACAGGCTTTTGTTTCTTTAGAAATAAGCCAAGAATTAGGGGCCAGGCCACAAAATAGTCTGTTTTATTACAAAACCACCAAAACGTGATTTCTCACCAATTTAACTGGCAGCAAGAATATTTCACACAGCAGTACCATGTACTGATGCTCTCCTGGGGAAACTCAGCAGCAGTAACTTTGGCTAAGAGTTAGGACTATTTTTGGAAGCTTCAAAAGTGTCCAGGGAAAGTACTTTTCACTTTTATTCATATAAACAGTATCTCTATTTATTAAAAAAGTGAGAAATAGCTTCTCCTCAACTTCAAATGGCTTTGACAATAAAATTCTGCTTATATCAAGGTCTTGGGAGACACATGAAGCTTTGTGACAAATGGGGTGTTTGGATGATGAAGAGATGACTTGAAGACTCAGGAAGAGACACTTCAGACTCCTGCCCCTGGAGCGCAGTGAAATAAAGGTGAATGCACTTAGATCCCAGCTCTGTCTCGCCTACCTGTTTAATCTCTCGTGCCTGCATGGGGATGGACTATGATGAGCTATACAGTCTTTTCCATCTTAAATTACTAAAAGGCTAAGTAAGTCATTCCTGCTGTGAAAAGAAGGAAAAAGCCCCTATGTAAATGTTTATGTTCCTAAGTACAGGCTTAAATCTTATTGAAGTCCACAGAATTTAAAGTGCTTAAGTGTTTTGCTGAATAGGGATATATTGCTGAATCATGGCCAAGACTTTTTAAGTTGATATACTGTTACCCATGAAATTACTAATATGCCCAATATCAACTCTGTACTTAAATGCATTGTTAAAGGGGAATAGACTTTTTCAGGGCTTCTGGTTCATCCTCTGAAAGAGCATCTGGTTGAATCAGGGATTCAGAATAAAGTCAATGAGTAAAAATTTTAGAAAACATAAAGCCTAGAGCAGGAAATTGTGGAATGAGCCAGGGCAAGAATTTTCTAGACAAGTACGCTGCTATTGACAACTTCAAAGTTGAGTACTCTCTGCAGTGGTGGTACCACTCATTCTGAAATTTGCTTCCGAACCAAAATTTTTGAACACATCATTGATGAGTGAAACTCAGTATCAATGAGGCTTTAGACATCAAAGATGGTCCTGAGCACATTGCTTTTAAATGTCAAAAAAGACCAAGCTTGAGGTCAAACATTGTAACCTAGGGCTATTCAAAAGAAAACCCGCAGTGAGGTGTCGTGTCTGCCACTCCTTATCAGAAGCATCAGTCTCAGCTGTGTGGCAGTACTTTTTCCCATTCTGTCAGGTGACGCGCTATTCTTTGCCTTCCATTTCTCTCCTTTTTGGCACTGATGGCTTTCTGGAGGTGAGACCTCACAAAAAATTGTTGGGAGTTGATTACTGAATCCAGGCCATTCAGAGAGCAAGCCCACATGTTAAAGCATTAAGAAAATAACACACATTTTTTGTGCTGGGGGGGATGTTGCTGCCACCAGCCACCCTCTCCCACCAAGTGTCACTGCCACCAGGGTCCCCACTTGCCCCCCAACCTGGAGTGGCCACTGCACCCATGCCTGGCTCCTTGACTAGATGTGCTTTTGAAAATGAGCTATGGGAAAAATACCCCACTTCAAATACCCCACTGCAAGCCATTGTCCATGGAGTGAACACAAGAGGCTCCATCCAATCTCTCTTTTCACTCCATGCTTCTCTGCTCCGGAGCACTTCTTGCTCTTTCAGTAGCTTTCCTTTGCCAACAAATAACAGGCATTAAAGATAGAAAAACAATAAAATTACATGAGGAGAGAGCAACAATCGGTACACAGAGATAAACATCAGCAATAAACACTTGCAGCTGCCAGCCCTACAATATATATAAATGACAGAGGGGTGTGTGAGAGGGAACAGAAGTGGTGTGTGCAGATCCAGGAAGAGATGGTGCAAAGGCTCCTGGCAGAAGCTTGGGAAGGCCCACGTGGTTCAAGAATGCTGGAACCACAAATAGCCTCTGCACAAGATCTGACTGTGCCTGAATGCCACATCACTGTGAGTCCCTTTGGCTCCTTGGAGTTGAAAATTGAGCTTTGGGATCAAATGTGGTGTGTCAAATGTCCAGAAAGGAAAAGTGACACAAATGCCATAAAGCTGACCCTCTGAGGGCAAAAGAGGAAAAAAAATTTTTTTCTCCTCTCTATGGTATTGTACTCTACAGATAGAATGAAATGCTTCATGTTTATGGGGAAAGAGGACCTTTGCTTTGTACTCACTAGGGATATTTTCATTGTTTAGTATCTACTTCTGGATGGCAGGTCTTAGCTTTGTCATTCTTCTCCCAGTGTCAATACTGTCCCGCCCAAGTCTCAAGTTGCTATTATTTTGAGAAGGAAGATTTTGAATCTGGTTAAAAGAACAACATTTCTTGCAACACATTGATTGGAAGAATAAAGAGCTTGCTGTTTGGTGTTGTTTTGAAGTCTGGGTGGTGCAGCAGAAGCGGAATGTGATGGGCTGAATGCAGGTGATGTCGTGAGGAGCACATGCTGAATTCAGTGTACCCAAGCTGTTTCATAGCTGGCAGCTCAGATGGTACCTGCAGCCAGAACCAGAATTTCTGGGCCAGCTCTCTGTTTTTAATTTCTTTCTTTGGTGTTCGATGTTGTGGGGTTTTTTTCTTTTCATCTTGTTTTACCTGTTGACACTAACACACAATTTCACAATTGTGAACAGTTTCAGCTTAACTTTCTACATGTAATAGGTGGTGACTGGCAACAGATGTTCTCTGAGTACAAAGCCCCTACAACAACTGCCCCCTGAAGTAAAATTTGGTGTTTTAACTGCTTCCCTGCTGTTTGAACTGATGGTCACTCGGCTTAATAGCACTCTCCATCACTTTGCTCCAGAGTTACAGCCCGGACGCTACCATTTTGCAACTGACAAAGATAACTTTGGAATTATTAATGTATTAAAGGGATGAAAGGAAGGAGCTATTACATTGAGGAGTGATATGACTTGGTGTCCAAGGATCTCCTTTCCAGACAGATACAGGCCCGCTGTCAGTGGAGAGCTACTATTGCTGAACAGGTCAGGTGTGCTCAGCTATGAGGACCACTGCAGATGGTAGGGCAGATGCAGGGATCCTGTTGCCCTCAAACACTCCAAAAAGATAAATCCTATTTTCCCAGCATCTGGAAACTCAGACGGGAAATGGAATCATCATCCATATGACAGGAGATGTGTCATGCACAGACTTAAGGCACAACTTTCATGGAACGACAGGAGGATTTCATCTGATTCAAGGCATCACATGCTATGGAAAAGCATTACAGCTTGTCCAAGACAGAGCAGTCCGTCTTTAGCTCAAATTATCGCATTGATAAAAAGGCATGAATAAAAAACCATGGAACAAACCCTGCCATCTACTTTAAAGGAATGCTAACATGAAATGGAAAAAGTAACTCCTGACTAAATTCAAGGGCTGTCATAATGAGGAAATATTTTCATCTTTGATCAAATAGAAATGGTGCTTTTCAGTGCTTGAGACAGACGCAGCTAAGCTTGCACAGCAGAAAACTGGATAACAGTTTTAAAATGCCTTGAGCACGTTATCATTTTTGGCTATAGAGGTCCTTTAACTGTGTTTCTATATCACTGAAAGGAGACTTTATTAATTTTTTTTCCGAGCTGGTAGCTCAGAGATGTGATTTTTTTAGGGTCACACAACAGATTAGTGGCAAAGATAGTAGAAACAGAATCCCAATCCACTTAGATGGCCTCAACCACCTTTCCTGTTCAATTTTGTGTCATCTTACAGCCTCCCAGCTAGTGTATTTTGCCCATTTTTCTCCAGCATTACACTAAGCATAGAGGGACAAAACCAGAAGTTACTTCACATACTGATTTGTCTATTTAAGCTGGAAGTTGTTTTAGTCAATTCTTCAGAGTGTCTATTGTTTGGGTCTTTTTCTGCTTATTGACAATGTTTTTCAACTAATCCAGTGTCCCAGTTTTAGCAGAAACCAGTGGCAAAAGCAATACTGATGTTAAATGGAGTGTTATAGACTACAGGGTGCAGTTTTACTCCTGCATGAAAAACTGCCAGTCACTTAATCTCTCTGCGGGTGCCTGGTGTAGCACAGCAACACCTGACCTAGCTTTAAATTAGCTGAGTGTGACGGCATTAGCACATGCACTGCAGAAGCACAAGGCTCAGCACTGGCTGGAAGGCTTATGTTTGGTATGGAGTGGAGCCCTCAATACTTATGGTGAAAGGAACCTGCAATTACTATCTCTGTTTTATAAAACTCTGTCCTTAAGATCTCATTATACTTAGTATGGCTGGATAAAACTGGTTGCGTCACGTGCAATTCCTTTTTGAGTCCGGAAATGGAGAATTTAGTACAGTGAAAAACTTTCCAAGGAGCTGATGGTCTGATGCTTCAGAAAACCAGCACACACCACCTTACCCTTCAGGTCATAATTAGTACAAGACTCCAGGACAAGCCATTGCTGAGAAATGGGCACATGAGGAAGTTGGAAATATTCAGCGCTGCCTCATCATTTGCTGTGCACCCGAGTTGAGTGTCACTCAGCTGAACCACATAGAGCCCAGCCTGGAGCACTTTATTGCCAGGCATCAGGAATGGCCCACACACAAGGAACCTGATTAAATTTTTCAAACATCAGATTAACATTCATTTTGACACTTCTTGGCTGCATTTTGCCGTTTATTTTCTTCTTTAGAAAGAGGCAAAATGCTCCTAAGTGAGCACAGTTCACCTTCAAGAATCATGAGAAACCAACACCAGGTTTATCAACCACCTCAAGAAGAAAGACCAAGAGTAGCCCATGTTTGATAATCTCCTTGCACACTCTAGTGTGTCATTTATGGCATATTAGAATGGATCATGAAATTTAAGCCTGGCCAGTTGTCAATAGACCATCTGTAAACAAGTTACGTTAGTTTCAATTTCCCGAGTGAACTTTTTAATAAATGCTTCCTCCTCCCAGTGAAAAAGTAAACAAACAAACTGAGGTTACAATAGATGTCTTTTAGAAACACAGACAGTAAAAGAGAATTACATTTTTGTCAGATACACTTTTTGCCACTGGGACAAAAGGCAGAATCTCTGTCTTTCACTCTCTCTCTGAAATGCCCTGTTTAAATGTTGTTGAGATACACGATACAACAAAGTTGCTTTATCCCCATCAGGGAAAACTCTTATCTGTTCCGGAGGTCATAACCACTCCTTGAAAGAAAAATAGGCACTATGTTTCCAAGCTGTGAGAAAACACATCTAATAATTTTTTAGTAGCTCATCAGGATAGTTAAATATTGAAGTGATAATGAAATGATCTCATAACTCTTTGCTCTTGGGTTACGACAGGCCAGTCAACAAAGTTAAATAGTTCTACTATCACATGGGAAACAATTCCTGCTTTATACTAACTGGAAAGAAGCACTATTATTAACTGTTCACAAAAGCTGCAGTTCTACAGCAAGGAGAGTCTCTCCAGCAGTAATGCTTTCCAGCAGAAGACAGCCGTGGTGCGTCCCTCTCTCTGGCCTTCTAGGTGGTCTTTCCCTCAGATCTAATGATAGGCCTGTCAGAGTGATTTATGGCACTTATCCATGCATGCCTCTGTGTTTTCCTCCTCGGCTTTGGGTCAGCTCTGGTCTCCAGTGCTCTGTGGTTGTTCTTAACATGTATTCAGTAATTGCACAGACCAAGACTTTGTTTTTCTACATTTGTATTTTGTTTCATTCTGCCTGTCTTAGAGTTTTCACTAACACTCATCACCACGGGACACTACTTCCATATTTCATCCACTGGTAAAGCTTGCGTTAATCTTGAGCCACTAGCAGCCCTCTCTGCTGGCTCGTGTTTACACTCATGCACACAAATTCAAACTAAAAATGTACCATTGCATTACTACTAGTTATGGATCCTAGTGGCCCCTGTGCTTGATCCACATCCCATTAAAATCAGTAGGAAGTTTACCATAACTGTTAATAGTAATTTTAATTAGCCCACTTTAGCTAATGTGGGGATGGACTGAATTCTGCTATATGGTGCACAGACAGAAATGAGCTAGCATGTAAAGACGACTTCCATGCTTCTCATTGCATGCACTTGCACAACATGAAGGGCTGGTTACCCATTTCTGAGAGAAAAACAGCCTGAGCAGGGCTGTGGCAGGAAGAAATTCTCTGCTCCACATTCCTGGGGCACTTTGGTCACTTCATTATGGCGTAAGCAAAATTCCTCCAGGACTTGGATTGCACATCCTTCCAGAATCTGGGAGCAGCAGCAAATAAAATGCATGACAGAGCCCATAGCCTGGGACTCCTTTATATGATAATCTTCTTTTGTACTTGGCTCGCTAATAATATATCACACATCACTTGCTGCATAGATGCCAAACAGGGCACCACCCATTCTTTTTTATTTAGCAACAGTTTCTGAACAATGCTGCTTTATCTGATCATAGTTCTAAAAACTAAAACATCTCTGAGACAGATATTTTTCATAGGAATAGTAAAATATTAGAGGTCTGTGTAGGGCAGTCTAAAGCATTTCAGTTGAAAAATGTATAAAATTCTGAATTCAAGTGGAGGAACAGGCAGATAAAAGGAATTCAGACTACTGTGTTAGCTTTAATTAAATGGGAAGAAGAAAGGGCTGCCTTGTGTGTTTTACAGATAGACTAAAACCCTACAGCTTCTCTGAAGGTAAAAATTCATCTCAGGGCAATGTGAGTTTGCCTTAATTGCAGAATCATGCTGGTGTTTACG
Organism: Nicator chloris; assembly: GCA_013400495.1. NCBI lineage: Eukaryota > Metazoa > Chordata > Aves > Passeriformes > Pycnonotidae > Nicator > Nicator chloris. Next base: position 46,618 of record WAAE01015487.1, read on the forward strand.
TTTCTTTGCACATCTGAGACTGTATTGCATGATTAAATAAATGTCCACTTAATGAGAGCTCTGTCTAAATAGGAAGCTTCCTGTCCTCAGTGGTTATCCAAAGTGTCATCTCTCTTCACCATTTTAGAAGAATATTCATTTTGGAAAGCAGCAGCCATGAAAAGAAGCAGACAAACAAACAAACAGTTGAAATAGATGAGAATACAACTGCCATGGTGATTTATCCAAGATGTTTCACCACCACCTGAGAGCCACAGTCTGCAAGAAATGACATTGAAATAGCCAGTGGAGAGCAAAGTGCAACTCAGAACAAATTATGAGCTAAAAATTTCCAGGAGGTGTCTAAGATTTGTTTCATATTTTAACTTGGGCTGCAGGAGAGGTAGCAGGAAGTTTAATTAATTTGCAACAGGAGAAAAGTAAAGAGCCTAGAAGATACTGTATTTATGAGAATTCTACGATGTCATACGAGAGACAAGGGACAAATCAAGATGAGACATCTCATGCCGTAGTAATTGGGGTACTTGTAGCTGACTGAGGCAGCTCAATGTTGATTTGTGAGCACACAGTTGACTGGGTTTTTCTCTTAGTCTGCACTGGACTGACAATGGACAAGAAACCTTTTTACTGAGCAATCCTACTTCAGTTTGGGCCTTTTCCTCATTTAGTTCTGTTCTTGTCCTAATGATGGGAATGGTAAATCCTTCCCTCCTATGAGATTAGCTGTCTCAGTCTTCATACAGATGTGAAACAAGAGACTCCTAATAAATATGTCCTAATAAATATCTTCTGGCCGGGCCTAGGAAGGAAGAAGATCAGGGAAGTAGGAGATTTCTCTGTGCAGGACTAGCCAAGTGTGAGCCTGAGGGCTAACAACTGGAGAAACATTATAAGAGGCACTAAGTTTTTTGGTAGACTTTCACAGGTGGCATACTAAGCCCTGAGGCCTAACTCCAGTTTTTTTCCATCAAGGGTAGGTAAGAGAGAGCAGTTGCTCTCAGGTAAGGGTAGCAGACTGAAAAATCAGAGACATTTATCTTAGAATTTCCGTAAGATTTTCTCTTCAGGAGACGCAAAAGGTTTGGAGGTTCCAAAGGTGTGACCTTGCTGAAATAATGTGCTTGAGCATTGGGGTGAACCTCTGTTTGCTAACCTTTGCTGGTGTTTTGGAGCTGAGACAATGTCTTGGCACTGGTAGGATGAAAGGCTTCTGTAGGATGGTGGGAGGCAGCACAACACATTCTCTCCCTACCAGTGTAACAGCATCATCTTGGTTTACAGAAGTATTCTTGTAGCTGATGATGCCAGTTATCCAGCTCAGATGTTGACCTTGAATATCAGGAACAACACATTGCTGCCCTGATCCTATGATCAGGGCTTGGGCTCAGCTCTTTCTGAAAACAACCGCAGAGACACACAAACTGAGTAATCCTACTGGACTATGTATTACTTAGTGTACTACCAAGAAGCCATAAATTCTAAACTGTGATGGACTCAAAGTAATACTACTTGACTTCAGACTTTCTGTCCCTGCCTTTTTGAAATCTACTTCAGTTAAATAATAATTCTTTGGCTGGGAGAGCTCATGTGATTTAAAGAACAATCAAAATACAAGTGACATCCGGCTGTTTCAGATAGTGACAGCCTACAGTGGCAGAATACAGGATTTCCAATGTTAAAGTGGCTGAAACACCTGAGTGACATCTACTCTGCTGCCAGTGAACCAGTGTGGAAAGTATTTGGTGGTTCCACACTTCAGCAATGCATGTAGCCAAGCCTGCCAGATGGGAGGGACTAAAACAGGCATCAGTAAAGAGATGTCAAGAAAGCTGTGCCGGTCCCTTCCAGCAGTCATCACAGTGGTAACAACTGGCTCCAAGCAGGCTCAGGGAAGATAAAAAACCAGATAACAACAGAAATGAATAGCAGCGTACAAGAAAGGCCAAGAAGTTCGGAGAGTGGTTTGGGAGAAGATAGTCTGCAACTGTAAATGGATGGTCCAGCAGTCCAATCACACATCCCTAGTGACATTACTAAAACCACGGGTCCTTTTCTGCACGCCTCGTTTTCAGACACTGCAGCCCAGACAGACACGTGGTGCTGCTTAATTCATTTTAGCTGGCTGCTGTTTTGGGGAGCTGTGCCACATCAGAGAGATCCACACTGCTAGGCTGGGTGCTCCAGGCCTTACTGGAGTTTGCATGTGTGAAATTAAGCTCAGACCGAGCATTTTTCAGGTGACTCACCACTTCCAAACTATGATAATGTTGCTGAGTAGAGTCAGAGCAGAATGTGATTTGCAAATAGGGGACCTGCTCACTTTCCTTGTACATCACTGTCAAAACTGCCCTGAACTTTTCTATTTGTAGTATCTGAACCTTTACAATCTGCTGAACTCTGAGTAATCTGTTCATGGCAATGAAAGTCTTACTCAGCACATCTGGAAAACACTTCACTGGAATAGTTTGGTAGCACTCCATAATTTCGTTGAGCCCTATTCCCTGCATTTGCTCCTGTGGTCAGTTGGAAAACCTCAAATGTAGGGAAAAAGGTAGTTTTTCCTTTTTTTCCTGTCTAATACACCATTGCATTAAACTTATCACCTTATTTTAAGGGGAACTGTGCTCCAGATGAAAATGGCTCTTGGGACTGTAAGTCCCCACTTAATGGCTGAGGAGGTTCTTATATTCCCCCTGGAGGCTAAATTGCCTGCTATTGTCAGAGAAGCAGGTGCTTCTATGCACAAGAGGTAGAGGTTACTGAGAGGACAACTAAGAATAATGGAGCTACTTGTGGACTGCATCTGGCACATGTAGCTACACATGCGAGGTTTTTTCCCTATGCCTTTCGAATTTCCAGGCAGCACTAGTGTTTTCTTCTCTCCAAACAAATGGTGGTTCAAAAGAAAAAAAAAATTAAAAGTTTTCAGTTCAACAGAGATCTCAGTTTTCTCTTTTTACAATAGACAGAGGTCTGAATATATAAAGTATAGCAGGTCATGAGTAAACAAGCTGCATGAATACAGAAGAACTGTCTATCATGGCCTGAGAGAAAACTGCCAAGTACTGATCTTCCTTCAAGTGACTCTTCTTTCCAAGAAAAGACTAAAAATCATACAACACATAGAGTGGAATGAGGAAAGGAAATGCATAGCTGTGAAACGTTCAAATGAAAGGGAGCTTCGATAGCTTGTAATGAATTGCCAGATTTCCATTGAACTTACATGCTCTGAATAAATGTTTGAGGATGTACAGAGCTATGTATGGCTTCAGAAGAATTTTAATCCATCAGGAATACCAAAATCTCATTAGGAGCTAAAAGACCCAGCAAACTCCTTGTTGTGGTATCTGCTGGGTTGGGTAGCAGAGAATAATTTACAGTTCATTCCAAAACTGCTGAGTCTAGACCATGACTTAAGGAGACTGTGTGGAAACACTAGTCAGCCCTAGCTGTGTTCCTACTCAGGATGGAAGAAAGGAAAGCTGCACAAGCCCAAGAGATTGAATAAAAGCTTCCCTCTAATGTGCATTTTTGCAGTGTGTCAGGCGTCTATGTGTCTCAGCATTTGCCATGGCACTAGATAAGCTGAGCCGTTCTCACCATGACCTTAAACAAGAACTGCACGTGTCCTAAACATGTCTGTGTGTCTTGCATGAGCATTTCCATAGGTCAGAAAACACCAAACTTAGCCTGATCTCATTGAATACTGAATTGGTGCAACAGTAGATGTGAGCAAGTCTACCCATTCAATGGAGTTTCCTGGAATAAGTGCTGGTTGAGAAAACAACTGCACTTCTGGAATTTAAAAAGAAATCTTTGTTATGCATTGCTGTTCATGGCTGAGTTAATGGTCAGATGAACAATTAAATAAGATCCAAAATGTAAGGTTAAGCGAGGATGTGAAAAGGAGGTTCCAGCCAAGGTGGGGAGAGCTATTGATTTTTGTGGCTTGTCACAACATGAGGATGGCTCACAGTCACCTCATCTATGGACAATTATGTGTGTAATAGGAAAACGACCCTGGAAGAATACCCCAAGAGATAGTAAAGAAAAAAGAGAAGACATTAAAATCAAAGACAGGCATGATAGCAAAGTAGAGATGGAGGAAGTGAATGTGGAAACATTAGAAAGAAAGAAGAAAGGGGGGAAATGAAATGGAAGCACTTCAGAAACTGTAAACTAAGGACAGGATTTTCAAAAGTGCCTCACTGTCCTAAAAAGTTGTAATTACTTTCCCACTGATGCTTGCAACAAAAGTGAATAGTGGTGACAATGTCAGGCTAGCAATGAGCACTTAAAAAACCCTCTGCTTAGAATTTCATTGCCTTCTTACAACTTCTGCCTGCAACAATGACATCAAGCAATACTCATGGCTACTAAGTTACAGCTAGTGTCCACTTAGATATTCTGGGAAACCTCAGGTGTCTGCGGCATTAAGACACCCAGCAGCAATTACCACACAGGAACTTCTTGAGGCCCTCAGAGCTGGTTGGAAAACTCACTTACTCTAACTAATGTAAAAATATTCATTATTGGGGAGCATAGAAAAATCTGTTTCTTGGGATAATTAAAATGAAATCCCTGAAAGTTAAATTGCATTTACAAACTGCTTAGGCTTGTATGTGCCCTTTCATTATTTGTGTTTCTGAAGTGTAGCACTCAGGAAAAGTGCCAAGTTTATGTCTCTGTGGACTGGGCTTCTCCCTGTTTATCAGAGGTTGATCAGAGAGGAGGGAGCGGCACTGTGCGCTTCCCGGCGCTGCCCTGCCAGCAAGCCTCAGCCCTGACCTAAGGGGACCATCACTGGGCGTGAGACGGCGGCTCAGGCTCCACACCTTTGAAACCTTTGGCATCATGCTGAGCCTCATGACAAAGCAGCCAGTACTGCCAGTGATGTCTGTGCTGTGTCCTTTTATCCCCAGGAGTCTATTGCAACTCATTTCTTTTCTCGTTTTCCTTAGGGTACTGAATAACTTGCTAATGGCGACTGGTTTGGTCACTACTACCTTGAACTCGGTTTAGTATCTCACTGCTTTAGTATCTCAGTTTTAATCTCTGGATTCAAATGAGCACCAAAGAATTTAGGGTCCTAAGACATAACTCATTTGCATTTCCACAGGGATCAAACTTTCAAGACTAACAAATGACATGTTGTACCACTAGGACATCTTGGAAAGCTCACATCCTTATGTTTATTAGTTCAGAGTGCAATAGTTATTAGCTAGAGAGAAGCACCACTGCAATCAAAAAGAAAGCCAAATACAACCCACCTACACAGATTTCTCACACTGGGCCCTGGGCATGACTCACTGGTTATGTATTAGGCGTTGTGGGTGGGTACTCTAATTTGTATGTGTTCCATTGTTTAGATGGGTTTTGCACACGCTAATTCCGACTTTCTGTTTTGGCAAAATCTTACAAAAAAACCCAAACCCACCACCACCCTCTTGGGTCACAATCATGAAAGGCAGCTGCATTACCTCACCCACCTATCCTGGGATCAGGGTGGGCTCTGGAGAGAAAAGGGATCAGTGCTTGCTCGGGATGCTGGGAGGAAGCACGTCATCTGCAGCCACAGATGCTGGCTGGCTATGGAGGAGTTTTAGCAGCCCGATACCCAATGTGTGGAGAGTCACTTTGCATTCTCTTCAGGACACATTTCCAAGACCAGAAATTTATTTTGGTGCTTTAAAACATCCACAGGAGAAATAACTTGGCCTATAGTTTGCAATGCATTTTTGTGCTCTAACATGCCAGCAGACAAGAATATATTAAATTTTAAATGGAGAGGACTTTTAACACTGAAGAAAAAGTGCATCCTTTCAAAATATTGTAATGTTTGTTCATGTCTAAGCGTAAGAAACATTATTAGAAAAAGTAATGAGAAAATGATTGGAACTGAAAATATTTTCTTGGCATTGGATCATCAATAACCACCTTCATTTGTGGAGCATGAACTAGAAAAAGGAATTCAAATGGTAATTATATAAATTATACAATATATGGACCATAAAGATACATAAATACAATACATCTATTAATAATAGAAGTGTTTATGTGGCACTTGTCACCATGAAGTGAGAGAAGCAAATAGGAGAGCTTGAAGAATGAAGTCTGATGATGACTAGAAAAACATGGTGATATATCTGGGAAGCTGACTAGAGCTGCTAACCATTTTGGTCACCCAGGAAAACTGTAAGGCTCTCTACCGCTTTCGCCTTACCACGTGTCCCTGTGGCAGCCCAATGCATGTCTGCCAATGCATTCTCAGGAAAACTCTCCTGGCTACGCCGTGACGTTTGGCAGGAACTGTTGGCTGTGTAAACAACCTTGATGTGTAAACAACTGTGATGTCAGTGTCGTCAGTGTTGAGGAGTAACCCTGCAGTGAGTGAAACAGACACTGTGACACTGTGGTGGCTATCACACATCCGTCACTGGGTGACAGGCGGGGAGAGGTCTGCCTTCTGAGACGTCACGCGCTTTCTGCTGATGGACGGCCTATTGAACATATGCAGGGAGACCAGGGGAGTCAAAAATCTCCCGCAGGACAGAAGGAGATGTCAAAACAAATGCAAAGCTACGCTCTCACAGAACATTTAAAGACCCAAATGCTCTGATCTGTGTGCACTTTGGCTTCTCAGGGCTTCCCACACCTCTGCATCCTGGCATCACCATGGACACCTCAAACTTTCAGGAGATCCCAGAGCTGCATCTGACCTCACTGTCATCCCTGACAATACTGATGTCAAACTTTGCAGGAGACAGATGCTAGATCAAAATCAAGCATAAGTCTTAATAGTCCACAGCTACTAAAAGGAGGTGCTGAATGCACCAACATTTGGCTGCCCTTGTTTACTTCACTCACAAAATATGCGACTTTCTTGACCTTAAGTACACTCCTTAGGAGTGTTCGGGCTGAAAGGGGCTCCACATCTGCCAAAAATAAGCATGGCTGACCTTAATAACTACTTTCCTTCAATCACAAGGGAAACACCAATGCTACACCGTGTGCATCACTTTTCCTTTAACGCCTACGTTTGCAGTGAAAGAACTGTGCAAGTTAACCCTTTGGCTGCTGCTACCAATGCAAAAGCTTCCAGGTTTCAGCAGGGTCCTTAAACAGCCTCTCAGGTTTGTTGTCAAGGGGTTACTTGTGGGATAATGGAAGCCATTCAAACTTTCCACTACATCACAAAATTACACTCATGCCTGTTCCCACTATTTGTTTAAATATAAACCAGCACTCAACTTTCCAGCAACAACTTCCTGTTTAACAAGTATTTAAATGAACGGCTGAGTAGGTTTTACCAAGCACACTTGGCAGCCCTAGAGGTGCACCGCACAGTGTCTAAACAGCAAACAGGGCTTGCAGGTGCTGGTGAGGCAAACAGCAGGTAGATGGGGCAGAGTGACAATGCTGTCCCGTGTGTGCTGCAGGCAGGGCTGGCTCGCAGTTGTCTGCAAGGAAACAGAGGAAATCACAGAAGCAAAAAGCCAAGGAGGCTAAATGGCCCAAAATTAATCTAGAAGAGGAACAGCAGACTTCCTCCTCACAGAACCACAGAATATTCTGAGTTGGAAGGAACCCACAACAGTCATCTAGTCCAATTTTTTAGTGAATCAACCCATACAGGCATCGAACCCATGACCTTGGCATTATTAGCACCGTGCTCTGACCAACTGAACTGATCTCCTCAGTCGATTTGAAACACACAGCCAAAGAACAAAGGTGCCTCATTGCTCAGACACCCCAAAGTAGCTGAGTGGGAATAAAATGTGGCCCTTTTTCTTGCTGCTCCCTATCAACAGGGGACATTGGCTTCCAAACCAGCCTCTGAGCTACACTAAATAGGCAGGGGAAAGAGGACATTTGGCCAAAAGGGACGGTACATTTTGGCTTGACAGGGTGTGAGTTTTCTGTGCTTCTCACTTTTATATCCAATGTGATTTCTGTGAAGTCTATGAAATTACACCAGAATTAAAGAGGTGCAATGCACAGCAGAATTTCATCTCTACTATTTAATACTGATTCTTCTTAATTAATTCATTATGCCAAGACCAGAAGCATGCTAGGTGCCTGTAACATTCTCATTTACCTCTCTATTTCTTATAATTTTATTTCATACTGCAAAAACATTTCCTGTAATTGGACCTCCGGATACCTATTGACTTTCCATAAAACTGGCTGAAAACTACCACTTCGTTCTTAAATTTTCACCGATATTTATTCAACTGTGTGTTCCTTAATGTTTTAATTGGTTGCAGAAGCTCATATATATGAACAGCTCTCAGGCAGAAAACATTTTTCCAATGAAATTTCATATCAAGGCAGTTACTGCACTGCGATGAGATCAGCAGCCTTGTTAGAGGTATATGAAATTCAATTAGATGCAAAATATATACCACTGTACTAATTGACGAAATTGCAGGGACAGTGCATGGCATTCCCTTGATGTGAATAAGAGTAGCGAATTGGCAAACAAAAACTAGTCCAAATTAAGATGAAGTGTCAGAATTTCTGGAACCAAAATGAGATGCAGCACAATACTAACATTAGAAAGCTATGGCAATTATTGCATTTGTCACTACAGAGTCTTGCAACTAATGATTTGCCATTCAACACCCCAGAAGGTAGAGCAACAATTTTATTGCATATCACTATGATGAACTTAAGCTGCTGAGAAAAAAAGGGCTATATTTGGGAAAGTAGCCACTGATTCAGGTTGTCTCGGGTGGTTTGATGCTTTTTTGGCCTGATATTAACAGTTTTGGGTTCTAAGAATTCCTCTATTAGATTCTGGAAAGAACTCACAAGAGATACTAAAACCCAAATGAGACTCCAGAGCTCCTGACCACATGGTTTGAACCTGCAGGATAGCAAAAACTATGAGTGAACTTGTGTTAAACTCATTTTGCAGTCAGAGAGGACTGGGTCTATTTAAAATCAAGCTGCAGTAAGTTCCTTACCACTGGTCGCACAGCCTAGAAGTAAAGTTCTGATTGCCTATAGCCTGCCATTCAAAATTTTGTTGGGCTACCTAAACTATCTGTATAACTGTCTGATTAAAATACATTAAAAACTCTGTGAAGGACAAAAACACCCCAGTCTTTAAAGGCATATTTTTAAAATCACTCGTTCCTTCTGTTTTAAGGTTCACGGGCTAAAGCATTGTTGCCCCTGGCCCGGCTGATCATGGGCTACTTCAGTTGCCCCACTGCAGAAGAGATGCTGGGGAGAGGAGAGTTGGGCTCAGGCTGCTGTTTGAAAAGATTTGCTGCCTGTGGTTAAAAAAAGTAGCAGTAATGTTTGCTTTTGGAGTTCTGGCAATGAGTGCCAAGTTATACTCTCTTTTAGTTATTAAGTCTTAACCAATAAATGATGACAGATACTGAAAAGAGACGAATGGAAACCACACACAACAATCTTGATAATGAACCCTTCTCTCTCTTGCTCTCTGATCAGCTCTTTTGGAAACTGTGTTATGGAGTTTCTGGCTACCCATTCAAACCCAGGGTGTTTAACAAAACCATTTCCTCACAGGAGGCACAGCAGCTCATACCAGGAGCCATTCAGCTGGTAACTTAAGGCTATGATTAAGAAAGCCCTGGTCACTGGTCCTGGGCTAACTGCAGTTCTTGTCCTTCCTGCCTTCCAGCTGCATCTGGTCAGCCCTTAACCTGCAGCTGCTCTCTGGAGGTGGTGTGGTGTCAGGCACAGCTTGTACCCCTTTCTTGCTTCATGTGACAGTGTCAGCAGCCTGACTTGCCTTCAGCATCTGTGGGTTTAGGTGCTGTGACATGAGCAGTCAGGAAATCAAACTGACTTTTCCAAACCAGCCCCACTGTGCTCCACTCCCCACTCTTAAGCTAGCCCCACTGTGTTCACCACTAAACCATGTTCCCAAGTGCCACATCCACATGTCTTCCAAACACTTCCAGGGATAGTGATTCCACCACTTCCCTGGGAAGCCTCTCCTAATGCCTTCCCACACTTTCAGTGAATAAATTTTTCCAAGGATCTGATATAAACCTCTCTTGGTTCAACTTGAGGCTGTTTCAGGTTCTATCACTTGTTACCTGGGAGACCAACCTCTCCCTGGCTACAGCCTTGTTTCATGTAGTTGTAGAGAGTGCTGAGGCCTCCCCCAAGCCTCCTTTTCTCCAGACTAAACACCCCCAGCTCCCTCAGCCTCTCCTCATCAGGCTTGTGCACATAGAAGAGGTTTTATAAGTATCTAGTGATCTTTCAAAATCTAGGTTAGGAATACATGTCATGGATTTTTACTAGAGTCAAAACCTCCTGACTCCAGCTTATCTTGCCATCCTCTAAAGCCTAACACACTGTTTGTGCCTTAGGAGATATTGCATTGACTTTTAGCCTCTAGGATACACCAAAGGCTGTTTGTGGATAAATCACAAGAATTATTATCGTCCATTAATGTTGATTATTACAAATCAGCTTTACATTAGCTGAAAGACCCCTAGGAATAATACATATATGAGACCCTAAGAAGATGCTAAGATTAATGAAGACATTAAAGACCGTGTGTCATCATAGAGACTAAAAGAATATCAAACAGGAAAAAGCATGTGGATTTAGAGAAAGAAAATGTAAAGAGGAAGAATAGGTAACTAGGAGAGTTACAGAGGGAATTTGAAGTTTAATTCCATTACTTGCAATAAAACTGAAAATGTATTGACTTGCATATATAGACAAAGAAATATTTCTATTGCTACTTCAGAACAATAAAATATTAGATTGCTTCATTTTTTTCTCAATTTTCTTCTTAAATCAGAAGGCTATGGTCTATTACCAACAAGCTTAAGCTGATTTTGCCTGCCATATGAAAGAGATCACCTGTCTTTAAGAACTAAAAGCTATGTATATAAAATCTTGAAAATGCCAGCGGCAACAGCAGCAGTGTCCTTGCATGGTGTAAAATGAATGAAGACATCATCTGCTAGAGCAGACAGATTGTAAATAAGCCCATTGAATAGCTTTATGTAGAAGCCCTGGCTACCTGTGCACCCTGTTGCTCTGGCAGACTCTGCACGTTTTACCATGCGGCCCCATTAGATGACCCCTGGCTATTTAGAGTCTGCCTAACAGAAAGGGAACATGAGAAGCATTTTTTGAAATTCCATCTATACCAACTGCCTTTCCCATTTCTCTGTATAATCTTCACAATACTACAGCTTTATAAATGCTTGTCTCTCCTTTACTGCATCAGAAATCCAAGCAACAGAGAGAACCAAGAGACCTGGCTGCAGAAAAAGGGTTGAGAAGGAAAGGAAGCCAAGGTAAAACACACAAGCCTTTCCCTAGATCATTCAGTTTGGCAACACCAGCACCAGAGGTAAAGTATATTCAGAAAGTAATTCCACTTGTGAGTTGACTGCTTCCCTTTCCATTTTCCCCCTGTGATATTCCTAGTATGGGTCAGAAGGCTTTAGTGAAGTGTTTCAGTTTTTACAAAGGCATTTATATTGTGCTCACTGGTACAGTACCTTCTGGCATGCCTGCTCCTGGTAAGCCCACAAGTTTCCTTTGTGCATGACAAAGGTGGGAAGGAGCCTGCCCAGGGAACAGGCTTTCCCACTGACCTGCCAGTGCCACCAGCAACACAAACCCTTTCCCTGGTGAGCTGGCTTCCAGAGATCTGCTCTCTGCCAAGCCTTTTGCTGTGGCCACATGCTGCCCCTGGAGTTTAATTACACCGTTCATCACACAAAAGCTGTTAATTCATGCCATAAATCACATCCCGACATGCAAAACTTCTGCTGTCTCGTTTTGTTCGTCTGAAATTGTTTAATGCAACTGACTTTGAGGTGAGGAATTCTTTTATGTTTTTGATGTTCAGAGAAAGATTAATAGATTATTTGTTACTGGTTTAATAAATGCACTCCAAAAACTACAATCATCTCCTGTTCATTTCACTGCTCCTAATTGGCTCAGGGTACAGGTTCCAATTCCAGTCTGAAGTGCCAAGCTTATGTTTATTGAAACATAATTACTTTAATATAATTGTTTTGGATGATTACATCTCCATTAAGTAGGACATAGTTAAAATAAATAAAACCATACCTTGACCAGAAGTGATGTTCTAACCAGTTATGGAAATGACCACAGGAAAAGAAACCAACAACAAACTCCATACTTCAAATGATGTTACCTTCCTGATGTTAATTAATCACAGTCTTTCTACTCCCATTGGGGCTGTACTTAAAAATTCTTCTTTTACATATAGTTTCTGCGTCACTCCACAAACTTCAAAATATACAAACTTAACAATTTTAGGGGTGTGAGTTCAGGATCTGCCCATTGTTCAAAAGGTTTTAACAGCAAAGACTGACTGAAGTGGAGGTCTTTTTTTTTTTTTCCGTGTCACCAACTCAGGACCCAAACCAACATCAGAAACCTCAAGTTCATGAAGAATACTTAGCAAGGAAAGTTAAAGTATTTAAGCACATCAGGAGTTTCCAAAAGCCCAAACGGGTTCCAAATATGCATTTTGCAGTTTGCTTCTATTGTTAATAATATACATGCAGGGGCCAAGTCTTTAATGGATGGCAGGAAAAAGGAAGAAAAGATAACCAACTAGACTAGAGTTTGAACTATTTAAAAATTGGCTGCAGTGGTACAGTTTGAGCTCATTTCTAATTTCCAGGAAACTTGTCAGACCAAATTCAGATGCTTTACATAAATTCTACCTTCCAATTAAGCTATAGTTGAAGGCCTGGTTGAATTTTCACTTGCACAAAGCCTAAGGAGTAAGGCTCACAAGCCAGCCTGTCTTACTCCTGCAATGAACCCATAACACTGAGACTTCAGTGCTCTCGGTTTCTCTGGGTAGAGATGTCCATCCAAAGAAAGGGGGGGATCTTCCTTTAAAATTTTTTTTCCTTTATCTTACTACATTTGCTCTTCTCTGCCCCCAAAGGTACAGAAACAAAGAGATTTTTCTTGTCCCATAGCCTATTTGGAACAAGCTCTCCTAGAATCACAGCCGTGATTTATGGCATTTTAGATATTTGGTGGTTTATTCACATAGTAGAGACAATAAGTATTGTGCCAGAAAGTTACACGTGCCAGCATCACACATTCAGGGTATCAGGGAGCAGTGTGATATGACTTTCCTTCTTCAACAAGAACATCAAGCAAAGGTCCCAATTCCAGCCTAACTTTCTTTTCCCAGGTCCTCTGCTCACACTGAAGATGGCACTAGGTAGCAATGCTGTGAGCTGGGGTGTGTGAAGCAATGTAAATTGTTGTGATTTCAAGGCTGACGGTGCTCCTGATTTTACCACAAATCTCCCCGTATTCAATTTCTTAATTAAAACTCCTGGATTCTGGATTTAATTCTGCCTGCAGACCTCGTGAATATGGAGAAGAGCTTTGAACACTGATCTGAGAGGCACCTAAAAGTAGAAAAGTGTAATAATTTTTAAAAGCAAGTAAAAAGAAACCTGTGTTTATTTTTATTAAATCTCATGATCATTAAGTGAGTTCCATGATTTTTCAAGACCTGATTCATGTGTTTTGAACATAAGGGTGTAGCCAAAGAACCGCTTTGAATTAGGTCTGCCAGGCTGTGCTGTCCATGGGCCGTGTACCAAACTTAGCTGCACAGTGTCTGTGTACAGCTGGGAAGCCGAGAGCTGACTCAGTGTTACTTAAGACTGAGCCATGACAGTTTTCCAGAGACCAGAAAAGGAGAGGCAGCAGAGGAGGGGACAGTGCTTAAAGCAAATTGGAAGGGCAGTGTCTTTGGGCAGGGTAGGCTGCTTCCAGCCTGGGAGAGAGAGGTGGGCTCAATGACGTGGCATGGGCCTGCTACACTGTTTAGTGCTCATATTTTCAGGAAGCTCTTCAAAGCTTTTAAGGAAGATTTAGTACACTGCCAGAATGGAATTTCTAATGTCATTACCAGTCCAATCATTCACACCCTTTTATTTTCCTTTTCTCCCTGAAGGGAGGTGGAGGAGCCTGGCAGGCATGGGCAGCAGTGGGTGGCAGGCTGGAAGGAGCCCCACGGCTCGTGGGGCAATGGACTCGCCCCTCACAGGGAGCAGTGAGAATCTAAAAGGGGCTGATGTGCCCAGGAAGGACCTGTTGGCTTCCTGCTGGCTACAGTGCAAGGGCTGTGGTAAGGCCGTGGGGGGAGGCAGGAGGTGACATGGAGTGAAGCAGCCCTGGGATCTGGAGAGTCAGGGGAGCTGCCTGTAAGCACAGTTGGCTTTGGTAATGTGGCCAGTGAGCACTCAGCAAAAGGCTTTTCCTCACGGATAAAAACCCCACAGTCCTATATTCCTATCTACCCAATCTACCTAGATGTGCATAAAAACTCCAGTTACTAAACTGGCTCTAAAGCTCTGGTTCAGCTGGAGCTTTCTGTATGCTTTCTGTGCAGTCACCAGTGATGCCTGGAGCAACAGAGAACTTGTACATGTGATTCGTGATATACATGGGTAGCTGCACTTCCCAGGTGTCAAACACTGTAACTGCAGGACCCTCAATACTTGCTGGGAAGGTACATAGCTCTGGCTGACTACCTGGCCAAACCAATTGAAATGAAGGTTTTGGAGAAAGCAGATGCTTTGGTCATTTTGGCTTCAGAACCCATGGCATCTGAGTGACTTACTGCAAGTGGGATGGTGAGGACTGCTCTGAAGAGCTGCAGTTGCTGAACAGCAAAACTGTTCAAAATTTGTAGCAAAATTTGGTGTAAATTCCGCTTAGGATAAAAAGACAAAAATTGTGATCTCAGACAAATTCCTCATTTAGCTGCAAGGCTGGGTGACTTTTGGAGGGGAATACAGGGAAACAATGGTTGAGCTGAGGCTTGGAACAGTTTCCTTCTTTTTGTGAAAAGGGGATCAGCAACAAACCTGAGGAGCTGAAACACCAGATTTTTTTCAATGTCAATGTAACTAAAACATAAGATGATGAAATGTAGGGAAACTTCTAGAGGAGGAAAAACAAAAGTTTCAGACTTGTGGAGATATGACAACTGATTATCAGGCTTCAGTGCAGCAGTAAGAAGTTTCTTCTAAATGAGGGCCACACAGTTAAAGATAGCTATCATTTTTCACCAACTATTGATACAAGAAAAGTCAGAATGAACCCTGAATCAAAGGATAAAGCTGTTCAAAGGAACGGGGTGGTCTGTATCCTTACATGTTTTGCCCAACATTTCCATAGTGAGACAAGAAACACCATTTAGGCAATCCAAAGAACCTATGCATTTGCTCACTTGCAGAAAACAGAAGCCAGCTAATATGCCAGCTAATCATCATGACCATTTTTTTTTCAACTTGAGCACCTTTAATTCAATATTCTGTAATTAAAATTTCAGAAGAGAGGCAACTGAGGTTGAAATCTGCTTAGAGGTTTATGTTGCCATTTGGTGATGTTACAGGCAACCATTTCAACCGCAGCGGTGGGGTACTTGACACTGGTTATATTTATTTGTTCAGAGAGAGGGACCTTCAAGAGTTTTAGTTTCTCAACTGCTGAGTGAGTGATTTCCCACTGTCTGGGACTGAACACTTAGCAAATACTCGTCTATACAACCACAACTCTCCCCACCAGGTCCTGAAGGACTGATGGTCAGTGGATGCCGTGCAGGGAAACAGGAGATGAGAGGAAGTGCCGAAGAGCAGGCTGAGGCTTTGCAGCCCTTTTGGTGGGGCAGTGGCCAACCCCTCTGACATGGGATGCCATCTTAATAAGGGAAATCTATCTGGATTAGACTACACTGACAGTTAAAGAAATGGCTTATCCCCTTTAGGCACCTCATAGATAGCCTTCTAAATTATTTCTTCTATCTGTCCTAAATGCAACAATGACTGTTTTTTCCAAAGAAGCTGTAAAATCATACACTTCATAAAGACCCATATCACTCTTGAATGGGGATGGTTAAATCTTCGCCAAGGTATATACAAATAGCTTAGCACCTTTTCTGACATCCATGATCCATGCTGACCAGACAGGGTAACCCCTCCAGAGGCAGGCCAAGAACAACATAAGGAGGTTATTAAATATTATTCATTACCTTCAGTGGAACAAAATAGAAGCCTAATTTGCAGTCTTGGTTCCAAGAAAACATTTGATAAGATCCCAAGGGATTTTTTTGCTCTTTGCTTTAGCAGTTTTTAATTTTGGCTTGGAGTTTATATCATGGATAAAAATGTTTTTCCTGAAAACTATCATGGAACCTTGGTGATAGCAACTTGAGATCTCTCCCACCTTACTTCTTGATTTAAGAGGAATGAGGGAAGAATGTCTCCTCTCCTCCCACTTTGTGTGCCATCTTAGCCATGCTCACCAGGTCATAGGTAACTGGGAGGCAGCAATGCCAAAAGTTGTTGTGTCATGTTGTCTTGGAAAATGAACTTGGTCCTTCCAAAAGCATTACCCGTGTCACAGCTAGGACTTAAATCCAATCTACTGTAAGTCAGAGGCCATTCCTTTGTCCCAATCAGTGAATTCTTAGGTGACATGAATTTGCAATATTTTAGTGTAAAGAGTTTAGTAGAACTACATCATACTTTTCAAGAAAATGTACCTACTTTGTTAAAAACAATCACTGAATGCAGACATCTGGCAGAAACTTTCTAACAACATTTAGACCTATATCGTACTCAAACCCAAAGCACATTTTTTAGCCCCTGCTCCTTCACTCATTCAAAATCACAGATAAAAAATGAAAAGTGAAACAAAGCAGAGAATTTCTGTGGAAAGCAAACCATAAAAATTAAGTATATTAAAAAAAGAGGAAGAAATAGCTGGGCCGTTTCACCTGCCCTGCCCTCCAAGTAGTTTTTGCACTTTCCATTACCAGTATTTTCCTCTTCCAAAAGAAAATGCCCATGCTCACTTGTGAAACTTGAGAAAAACCACTGGGGGTCTTATGAAGACCTTGATCCTGCAAATGCCCATTAAGAGAAGCAGCAGCTCATATGAGTGAAGCACTTTAGAGCTGGAATGTGTTGAACAGCCGTGGCTGCACCTTACACCTGGAAGTCACAGCTCTAGCTGCATGCTAAATTGATTCTTGGCTTATACATTTCTTTTAAACAAACCAAAAAATGTTAAGGCAGAAAGCCAATCACATCCTGTGGTGCAACATGGTTGGAAGAGTGAGGGAGGGGACTCTGCCCCTCTGCTCTGCACTGGTGAGACCCCACCTGGAGTGCTGCATCCAGCTCTGGGGTCCACAGCACAGGAAGGACACTAACCTGTTGGAACGAGTCCAGAGGAGGCCATCACGATGATTATAGGGATGGAACACCTTTCCTCAAAGGAAAGGCTGAGAGAATTGGGATTGTTTAGCCCAGAGAATTGAAGTCTTTGAGGTGACTGAACTGTGGCCTTCCAATACCTGAAGCGAACCCACAAGAAAGATGGAGAGAGGCTTTTACAAGGCCATGTACTGACAGGACAAGGGGGAATGGCTTCAAACTGAAAGAGAATAGGTTTAGGTAAGACACTAGGAAGAAATTCTTGACAGCGAGGGTGGTGAGGCACTGGAACAGGTTGCCTAGCAAAGTTGTTTCCATCCCTGGCAGTGTTCAAGGCCAGGTTGGATGGGGCTCTGAGCAGCCTACCCTAGTGAAAGATGCCCTTGACATTGGCAGGGGAGTTGGAACTAGATGGTCTTTAAGGTACCTTCCAAACCAAACCATTCTGTGATTCTAAGGTAAGTGCTAAGGGAGCCAGTCAGCTGCCACCAAAAGAAAACAGAAGCTATTCTTAGCTGGCATTTTTCACCTCAGGAATACTTTTGTTGCCTCATGTCTTGAGGACCTTTGTGGCATTACTTTTGAAAGCAAACCCACAGGGTTATGGGAAAGACTTGAAAGCAGAAAAGACAGAAAACTCTCCTGGAGACTGTGCTCTAACTGTAAGGCTAGCTCTATCCAGCTGACCATATGTTTCCATTACTGGAAACAGGTACTAAACTAGCACTTGAAGACACCAGGGTCATCTTATCCTGCTTCTTAACCAATTTGTGTAATTTATGCAAATTCTAAATGTGGTTGAGGTAAAAGATCTAGCACATGACTTAAGGCCTGAGTGGTCGTGGTTGAGGCAACATTTCATTACCTTTTAACTTGATTTTCATGCAAAATTATTTATGCATGAAATTATTGATATAATTGATTTGTTCTCAGGTTCACTAGTTAACATATGTTGACATATTCCAACAGTGATAGAACAAATGTACACATAGAAAGATTTCAGAAAATGAAGAGATAGCAGCATTATCCTCTTAGCTCTTGGCTTGGTAATAAATATGGCTGGATGTAACATTTCCAGATAGTACAACATGTTTTAGTCTCCTAAGCTTGTTAAACAAGGAATATTTGAAACTGGTGCAGAATTTAGAACATTAATTTTAACTGACTAAATATTAGGCACCGGGCTTTATTAATTGCTTTGGTCTGTGCTCTTACTGAATTACAGAGACATTCTTAAAGAGGACAAGTTGCCCAATATGATTCATTTCAGCATTGCAAAGTGGACATCTGAACTGTGGAGCTTTGAATGACTATCTCAGTGTCTGAGTGTGGGGAGAGCCCTGTCCTCTGCAGTCTGCAAGGCTCTGTCTGCAAGGCCATCCCTGCAGTCAGTGATATGACCAGCTGACTTAATCTTGAATTGAGCAGCACAAAATCGATGGCAGTGGGTAGCTCCCCATCATGGGACAGACAAAAATGTGCACAGCTGTCACCCCACATCCGTACAGCCACTGGGACATCCACTGCTCCGAAGACAACCTACCCATGCAATTTCTCCTTTCTCTGCACTGCAGTTATCTGTGATTATACATTACCTAGTCTGTTTCCATTTACCTTCTGGGTCCCAATCTATGACTTTGGTGTTATGATTAGAAAAGATATACCTGAGTTTTTTTGAGCCTAATTATGAATGAGATTAACTGTTAAGTAGTAACCTTGACTGGTAAGATTTCAGATATAAAAGCAAGCAAATGTCTGTTCTATTGAAAGCAATAGTTAACTGCTCAGAGTGTTTTGAACTACCAAAAGTAACATAACTACAAAGGGGTTATCTGGCCAGATTCTAAAAGACAAATTACCTTGATATGTAACAGCTAAATCCAGCAAACCTGAAGACTTCTCTATGATTCCACTGATGGAACCACTTTAAGAAGAAAAAACTTGTATAAAATTATGTTTCTACAGAGATCAGTAGAAGCCACCCTTGTGCCCACTACAGATACCTCAACCCTACAGAAGTGTATTGGCAGAAGCAGCAGTCCAGATGACCCACATCTTAGCAAGACAAGAAGCAGATGATAAGTATGTACATGTGTTGGGGGATGGATGTATTATTGGCTTAAACAAAGTGTCAAAACCCAAATCTTTACCTTACCAGTCAGATGAAGGGAAGGGGCAATTTCCCTTTGGAGACCTTCTCTGAAGTGATCTGTTTAGTGACTTGGTGTAGACAAGGCAGACCCCCTCCAAAGAGTGTTAGAGAAGATAATGGAAAGAAGATAATGGAAAGAAGATAATGGAAAGAAGATAATGGAAAGAAGATAATCGAAAAAGGCAAAATTTTGAAAGGGAGAAAAACAGTAAGCATTTTTATTAAATAACAGAATGTAAAAATGTTGAGGAGTGAGTGGGATGGAGGATAGCCTGAGCATCATAGTAACTCAGTTGCATGTCTCATTCCAGTGTGTGCGTTAGCAGAAGATATTTAGGAGCTGAAGTTTCCCCCAGCCAATCAGCCTGCAATTTATGGTATATTCAGGCACTCCACAGTGATGAGGAGTCTTAGGCAGGCATTCTCAGAGAGTTACTGCCCTCTCTGCAGCCCTTACATCACCATCCAAGCTCTGCAGTCATCATCTAGAAAGGTATACCTCACAGCTAACTACTGTTTCAGTGGAGCAAACACTACACTATTTCTTACCAAGAAGACAGCTTGTGATGATATGCAGCTTTTAAGTGTCTTGCAAGATCCTGCATATATGAAAATGCACTGCTGGCAGCTTGTCAAAGAGAGAACTGCAAAAGCAATCCTGTTGTTTTGAGGAAGAGACAGCGTTTAAAGTTTGGTTTCTGCGGCTTCATGAAGAACTGACAGAGAGAACAAAAATTATGAGGCCAAGCACATAGTTGATATTAAATTACCAACACTCCATTTACTTATCCTCAAAACAACCACTAGAGATCTCTTACTTACTGAAATAGTTAAAAATAAAACCTCTAAGAACATTTGATGCTGGCCACAGGCATTTCACAGAAGTCGGTGTTTCCCAGCTCCCCATAAGCCATTAGGGCTTCTCTCCTACACCTTGACATGCTTCAGTTAAAAACAGCTGAAGGCACTAAGCTTTTAAACAAGAATCTATTTACATGAATCTTTTTTTGGTCTGCAATTTTCCACTGGCAGTAGCAATGATGGGAGTCAGAGTAGGCAGGGCCCCAGGCAATTAAGGCATCTGTCTCTGCTGAGAGCACATCTGCACAGGACAGTGCTGGAAAGACCAGTGGCTCACAAAGCACCATCTGCCTCCCCATCCTTCTCATGGCTGCTGCTTCAGCAGGCAGAGGGCCAGGCCTGAGGGGAAATGGGCCTCAGGATTCGAGGCATCTGTGGAGACTGTAGAGCAGGTGAATCCTCTGGATATACTGGCTCTGCCTACAAAACTAGCACACTTTGTAGGGTTTATATTCTTTGAATGTTTTTTCCAGTGCTGGTGTAGTCATTCTCTCATATAACGTGAGATACCATGCCATATGCACCATTCTGCAAGGGCTAGGTGTGAAGGCAGGAGTACACATGTTGCTCTCAGTATCTTTGAATCAGACTGAGCAATTACAAACACAACTGCACTTTCTGTGACTAACACTCTTAATCATATAATATTTTTTGTGATGCTGACTGGGCAGTATCTCTAAATACACAGACGACCAAAGCTGGCTTTTAACACAGACAATTTTCAATCCGTTTGTCTGCTTTACTATATTAAATAACATTGTTGACCTTGCTGGTTTAGTTTGGCCACAGAGTGAACTGATTTGAAGATTTCTGCAAATATTTAATGGCCTAGCCCCACCTTAGCTTATGCCCAAACCTTTTCCTAAATATCTAAAGCACATAAGGGTGAGCTCCTGCTGGCCAAATGGGGTGAAAAGGCATGGGTATTCTAGTTTTCCATATATCTGTATCACCTTGTCATCCCTGATGACTACAGAGCACCTCTCCAGCAGATATGGCAGCTTGCCTCCTTCCATGTGCTCAGACTATGCAGAAGCTAGATGCAAAACAGCTGAGAAATTGCTGAATCCAGATGCTTTGCTTGGCCTGACCATCTCCTGTTCGTGACCTTGCTCTGAAACTCCCCAAACCACCTGACATGATCGATCTGTTTCTGGCTGAGGAGACTGGGGAAAACCAGATAGAAAAGGAGGAATGTGGGGAAAAGACATAGAAAAAGGATGGAGGTCATGAACAGAATCAAAATGTGGGAGAAGAGAAAAAGGCAGAGGGAAATAGGAAGAAAAAGTATTAATATAGAACAATATTCAACAAGAAGGAAAATTATGTGGAGGGAAAACAGACATTGGAAAAAACCCAAGAAAGGAGGAGATGAGGACTTGGCAGGGGAGATAAGCAACATCAACAAAAGCAGTCAATTACTTATTTTATCTTTCAAAAAAACTGCTGCCAAAATAAGATAATACTCAACTATAATCACCATTATTAATACATGAACGTGGACAATGTGAAGGTGAAGAGGAGATTATCAAAGAACGTAGCTCTGGCAGGATGCCAGGCACCAGGGAAACTCCCAGCAGGACGATGCAGCAGTTTTCCTGAAGGGAATGGAAGTTGTCTAGGGTAACCTGGGTAGAAAGTTTGGAGCAAAGGCCTGTTGCTTCTGCTCACCTGTGGAGGAAGAAGGGCCGAGCAGGTCATCAGAACAGCTTGCTGCCTTTTCCAGTCTCATGTCAGGTTTGGGTGAGGATGCTGCAGTCACATGCAACAGATCATTTTCACAACATATTTTGGTCAGAGAAACCCAATTTCTTTTGTAGGCTGAATTGCAATGTTGATGGCAATTCAACAGTGCTTCTGCAGCTGAATCATCATTAGCAGTTAATATGAACTAGCGGATTCATCTTTGCAGTGGCAGGATATTGTTGCTATTCCTACCTGGGATCCTGGGGAGCCTTAAGCATATGAAATTCCCTATCTGCTGCCCAGTTTCCCCATCCATAAATCCAGTAGTGGTACTCACTGATTCACTAAGGTGTTTTGAGATCTGCAAGAGAAAAACATCAAATAAGAGCTGGCTGTGACTGAAATTACCCTTTACCGCCCTGTACAGACAATTAATTTTCTTCTTAATTTTCATGCCTCTCATGTGTTCTACATTGCTTTTCTGTTCTGCTTAGTACCTTGAACACATCAATTAATTTATCATTTCTCTTGCTTTTCTTCTTCATAAAATTGTAGCTGTTTTATAGCTTAGTTCTAAAGTAAAAGAGTGAAGAATATGAAGTAGAAGAGTAATGTAATGGAAGACCTTAGAAAAATAAAAAACCTTTTCCTCCTAATCTAGGTATAATCTGCTAAATTCCTTTACCCTGCTTTGAAAATAGATACAGAGTTTCAGTGTTCATTAGGGAGTATGGAGAGGTCAGAGGCCCTCCACAATACACATTCCATTTCCTGCATCCATCTATCTGTATGAATAGTGGAAAACATGATGACCTGTGATATCTTGTTTAATTCTTAAATTTGAGCATATATTTTCCTACAGATTATGTTGCCCTAGCATTTTGAAGGTATTAGCTTTGTCAGGAAGCCTATTTTTAAAAACTATTTTAAAATATTCTCCCCACTATGCACAAGCACCTATAAAAACCTAATTTCTTGTACCCTGAGGCTTCTACACACTGCCAGAGATCAAAAATAATGCACCTGCTCACCCCTTATATTTGTAAGCATTAGTGAAACTATTTAACTCAATTTACCCAGTACAGCTATAGAGAGCCTTCCAGTTGTAATCACTTATAAAAATAGGGATGTAGCTCAGCCCAATAGCTGCTACATTCAGTAGGATTTTCCCTAGTGGTGGCTAGCCATTCCTAGGAGCCTATTAGGCTCCTCTTACACTGTAGGGAAGGAAATGACAGATGTCTGTCAACCAAATGAAGATCAGTCCTAAAATGGGGAGATGGAACTAAACAAGTCAAACAATAAAATTTGATAATATGTTTGTAATTAAAAAGTTATGAGCGACTTCCAGATATCAAAGAAGGGAAAAAAATTATTTTTATTTGGCATGATTTTCAAAGTTGTCATTGGACTCACAGGTTCTCATTGAAGTCACTGTAAACTGTGGGTACACAGCACCTTTGAAAACCTTGCCAAAATTGCCTTTAGACGGTAAGCTCCTTAGGGCAGAGACCTGTTACTCATTTGGCAAATTGTATTGCAAAGCTCCTTTGCCCAAACAGGCTGCTTGCGTAACAATAATAATAATAATAATAGATAACAGATTTGTGCTGGAGTTCAGAAATATCTGATGTGGTTCTATAGCCTTCTTATTAACACAGTATTTCAAAGCATTAAGTAAAAGCTCATTTTATAGGCAAATCAGCAAGGAAGTAGGACCAAAGGAAGCTGGCTGAGAACAATTTAGAATCAGAGAGGTGTTTGCTTGGTCAAACATGGAATTTCCCTTCCACCACACATTTCAGTTTCACATTATTTGACTCATAGACTGTCATTTGGGAGCCTTGTTGAACAAGTTGGCCATGAAATATGCATCTGCCTGTGGTTGGTTTAGAGTGTAGAATAGATTCATGTAAGTACATACACCAGTGCACACCCTCAGCCCTGGGGGTGTTGCTACACTCCTCAAATTCATGTGCATTCCCTCTGCTTGTGACAGATACAGCTATGAATGAGGGTTGACTCACTCTGCCTGGGAAGTGCCAGAGCATTAGGTTTCAAATTCAAAGGGTATCAGCAGAACATTCTGTATCATTCTCTGCTCTTCCTTCAGAAACCTTGCTCATTTCAGTAACTCAGCCTAACCCAGCTGTAACTCCGTACAGCATTTTGCAGATTAATTTACAAAGTAAACTAATTACACACCTTCTCAATAGATATATGAAAAGCCAGCAGTGACAGAAACATGACTCTCACCCCAGTACTTTCAGGGAAGTTGCAAGTAGTCCAGACCTTCTCAAAACCGTTGGCTGATTTCTCTAAGCCCGGCTTTCCTCCAGCTGTTGCTCAGCTGCAGAGTGTGGATAATGGTTCCCATTTTTCTGAAGGGCTTGGATGTGGATGGGGAAGAGCACTGCCCGAGGAAGGTGCGTGGTACCATCAGAGGCACATCTGTTGCACCGCTGGATTGGCACCACTGGGGCTCCAGGTTCTGGCTGTGTCAGCAGCCAGCATTGCAAAACCCCTTTCATAGTAATATTTATCCAGAAGATAATTGTGAGGAAAAGGAAAGAAAACTGACCAGTCCCAATAAATACCAGCCCTTTCAGGAATGAGTTTGAAAGCTAGCTTTCTATATATCAGATGATAGGAATCATAAAGTTAAGCATGTGCTTACTTTAATGAACCTGGTCAAAAGCGCTGTCTGGAATGTTTATTTATTCATTCATTTTTATTTGAGTAGACAAAGTAAATCTACCTTTGGTTTTCATAAAATCTTTCTTGCTACATTTTATTTAGTTTAAGTTGGCATCTATTTGATTCAACAGGGAAAGCCCAGCCAAATCCAATTAGTGTAATTGAAACTCATGGAGTTAATTTTTTCTCTTTTTTACTCTCACTTTAACAATCCAGAAAAAGAATTTTTCTCTTTTTTTGAGACCAAAATTTGAAACTGTTCCCATTTCTGACCTGCACAAGGGATGAGATGGAAGGGAGTAAATAATAACAATAATAATAATAATAATAACAGTAATAATACTGTCACAAGTACATGACCAGGATGGACAGGGCCTTGAGCAATCTGTTCTAGCAGAAGATGTCCTTACTCATGGCAGAGGGTTTGGAACTAGATGGACTTTAAGGTCCCTTCCAATTCAAATCAGTCTATGATTCTGTGAGAAGAGGAAAAACTCCTGTCTGTGTAGCCCATTTTTGCCTGGTGGCTGGTTAGTTGGTTTTCCCCTCTTGCTGCAATACTGCATTTATCCCTCTTAAAACTCCTGAGCAGCCCATCTCAAATCCCAGCGGACTCAGATGCATGTGGCAAGACATGGCGCTGCTGCTTTTACCCACAGACCTCAGTGTGCTGCTCACAAGCACAGAACATGGGGCAGCACCTGTTTCTCCTGGCTCCTCCCATCCATCCCGCTGCCGCTGGAAAGCTCCACATGGAGCCTGGGCTGGCGAAGGACAACAGAGTGTGGTCTGGCAGCCACAGGGAAGCATGCATTCCCCTCTCAGCTCCTCCACCCTGGCAGGTCCACAGGCCTCCCGGGGTCACCGGCAGCCCCCACAGGCACAACTTCTGCCTTGGGGAATAAGGCGGTTTCTCCACCAGCTCCCAGCTGAGGTGGCTTGCTCCGCTTCCCAAAAGGGTGTAGCGAGTGGCAGAGAAACAAGATAATTTTGCTCACAAAAGCTTCGGTGGCTCATTACAGAAATGGAGCCTTCAAAAATATTGCTAAAATATGAATGTTTTGCAGGGGTTGCCACAGAAACTTGTAGAGCATATAATCCAAAATAGGATGTCTAGACAAACTCCTACTGTCTGACCTTTTATGTATTTCCTAATCCAGCCAATCTTGCCAAGTAAATTGGTGACTAAGCAGCAATTCCCTTTACATGGTGTCGTAAAGGCCTGACAAGGCCCAGGTCACGGTTATAAATTTCAGTCTGGCTACTTCAGCAGTTCTCGGCTTCCTTTACCAGCACGGCTCCCGTGTGGTTTCTGGACTATGATGTGTGCTCTGGATCATCGTGAAGTAATTTTGGGGCTGTAAAATCCAAAAGCCACAGCTCCGCTGCGAAACAGAGAGCACTTTCATCCCGCAGGACCCCAGAGTTTACATAAAATTGTAAAATTGGGAGGCTGGAGAGAGTCTCGGACGAGAGCAGAATGAAAGACAGCGGCACCAGAGCCTGCAGCAGCTGCCTTCTTATGGGGGCCTGGGACTAGCTACATCCCTTTTCCCAGAACCCCAGGTGCTGACTGCCTGGAGCCAGCAGCACCAGCATGTCATGGAGGTCCTTCTGCTCCAGGTTCCCGTTTTCTCCTCCTTGAACAAGACCTTTTGTTTTCCTTTGTTTACCAGAAGTAGCCCTACACAAAAAGGCTTCCATCCTCTCATCACAGCAGAAAATAAACAAACTGCCCTTCAATGATGTGTCATTTATCAGCACAGTCAGATTCCAAAAGAATCCAAAAAATGGCAATAAAAACAGGAAAGGAGGCAGAGGGCGTTGACTCAGTTCGCAGTAGCCATTAAAAAATTGTGTAGTGTGTTGGTGTAACTCAGAATACTCTGGGAGTCGGTAGCAGTTTCTGTGATACAAAAGTAAGCAGCTCCCTCTCTCTACGTATGTGTGCACATGTGTGCATACATGCATTTGTAAACATACAGGTCACAGAACCTTAGAATATCTTGGGTTGGAAGGGACCCTAAAGACCATCTTGTTCCAAATCCTCTGCCGTAGATATGGACACCTTCCACTAGACCACATCGCTCAGAGCCCTCTCCAACCTGGCCTTGAACACTTCCAAGGATGGGGCACCATTCTGGGCAACCTGTTCCAGTGCCTCACCACCCTCTGAGCAAAGAACTTCTTCCAAAAATTTCGTCTTAATCTCTCATCTTTTAGTTTAAAACCATTCCCTCCTTGTTCTGTCACTATCTGCCCTTGTAAAAATTCTTTCCCCCTACTCTTTGGAGGCTCCCTTCAAGTACTGAAAGGTGCTGTAAGGTCTCCCCAGAACCTTTTCTCCTCCAGGCTGAACAACTTCAGATCTCTCAGCTTGTCCTCATAGGAGGGGTGCTCCTTTCCTCTGATCAGTGTTCATGTCCCTACTGTGGACCTGCTCTAAGAATTCCACATCATTCTTGTGCTGAGGACCCCAGATGCCGTGATGCACCAGTTTATAAAGGTGAATAGATTTTTACAACAAAAATAATCTGAAGCAGAAGCTTTAAATTTTTTTATATTTTGTTCCACATTGCCCATTCTTCTCTTCCCACAGAGCAAGATTTGGGGCTGTGCTTAGGCGGAAGGTGGGAAGGCTGCCATGGGCAGTGGTCTGAGACTGTAAGTATTGGTGTTTCTGAGTTAGGTTGTCCCAGGTACATGTTCTGGTAAGCTTAGGGAAGTCTTGTACACCCCTTAGGGACAGGGTTGCGCAGTGTGTTACTGAGCTGAAAGCGAGTGTGAGAGAGAGAAAAGAGAGCTATTGTCAGAAGGAAATACGATGGAATAAGTAAGAAAAAAAAGTGAAATTAATTTCAATTTAATTGGCACATTATTAGTATCGTGCTGTACAGTATTATGTAGTGGTAATTATGCACTATGTGTATTAAACAGCGGTAAGAATTAACAACTTAGTATCTGGCCTCTCCATATATCTTGTTATAGGGAGGTGTTGGATTTTATATATATTTTCTGTGAACTTTAATTTTCCATGTGGTGTTTGATCAGGAAATGGAAAGTCCCTCAGGTGGAGTGCCAGCAGAAACCTTCCTGAGGCGGATGTGTTCTGCAGTGTGTGAGGAGAAGATCCCAGGGGCAAATATTTAATCTTCGGAATGATTCACTTATGCACAATACGTTGTTTCTAACACAGAGGTTTCATTCTTGAGAAATATTTAAAAAAACAAAGGTGACGAAAAAGATTTCTGTGATGCATGGACAATTCATACAAGTGCAAAAGAAATTAATAGCTTGTGATGAACTGGAGAGAAACAGGAGGCATGTAAGGAAAAGCATTGCTTTGAATCCAAGTCCTGCATTGGTGATAAATAGTTGCTCCTTCCATCTGAAGCTTCACAATTTCTTCTTCAAACAAATGATTAGGCTACCACAGCAGGTGAAATCTGGAAAACTATCTTCTAAACTGGAGCACCAGGCAACACATGCTTTGTGTGTGGATCAGGAAGCTCTTCTTTGGATATAAACATACAAGAACTAAACAGCACTCATGCAGCCTGCACTGTGTGGTTCAAATTAAAAATAGAGGGGACAATAATGGGCATGGCAAGAGGGTTACAGAGGTCTAGAAGAACAGATAAACAAGCATTTGAAGAATTCCAGTAATGCAAAATATATAACATGGTGAAAAGTAGCCAGAAATTAGCAGCCCAAAGTGAAAGCAAATCTAGAAGTTTCTAAACCTAACTCTCACCCTTATAAAAATGAAAAAAACTGTAACTTCAACATTAACCATATGGTTAATCCTAACCTAAAAACTATAACCCAAAGTCTTACTCTAACCAACACAACCTGAACTCTAATGATCCTAACCCTAATAACCCTAACAGTAAGCCATAACTCTACATGCCCTAACCCCATATCTTAACCCTAATCCTATGTCAAGGCAAATTTAGAAGTGTCTAAAGCAAACCTTACTGCCTTAGCCCAAACCAGGGTAAGACTGAATCAGATTTTTCACATTAGAAATAATTCCTTTCAGCTTTTCTCATAGCAATTCCCCGAGGCCATTTTTCTGGCCAGATTGTGTTATGGTCTCTCCCTTTGGCTTGAATGAAAATGATGAGTGCGTGCTGTGGTCCTTTGCTTCAGGGACACTCTCCCTTGGTGGAACAGAGACTTGTGCTCTTCAATCTACACAGACATGGGTGAGCCCCCCTTGTTGGCAAAGCTGGCAGTCCCTGTGAGTTCATTTTAGCTGCTGGCTGCAAAGAGCTGCCTCCTTGGGGTGCAGTGATGCTGGCCTTCCTCAGGAGGTCCTGCCACATCCCTCCTTCCCACTTCCTGCTCTTCCTAGAACAAGGACCTACTTTTTTTTTTTTTTTTTTTTTTTTTTTTAAAAGGGCTTGTATTCCTTTCAATGGCAAATGTAAGCAAAATTACATTCTGATATATGGTTAGACTTCACTGAGAAAATGGCAGTCTGATCTCTCTCTGTTTCAGCCCCCTCACACACAATTATTTGTACTTGTGTATATGCCTGTCATTTTCTGTCGTATAGCTGTCAAACTGCGCAACAATCTCACCCATGAGAAATGGGTTATTTAGTTGGATGTTTGCTTTAAAGTCTGAGCAGGGCTGTTGTGTGTTGCTGGTTACTGGTTCTGGCAGGCTTTTGTCCGAGCACAGCACTCATTGCTGTTTCCTCTGTTGCCTATTAATGGTCACAAGATGATCCAGTCAAGAGACAGTACTCCTCTGGAAAATATTCATAAAGGAAAGACAAAGCAACATGCTAGACTTTTTGAACTACAAAATTAGTGGGCTCATAGTTCTCAAGATCTTCAGTTTCTCAGATATATTTTCTTATAACTAAACAGAAAATGCAATTGGGCAAAATACTATGGTGTGCTTTGTAACAGAAAGCATAAAACGTACCTTGATGTATGAAAGGAATGCACTTTCATCTTTTCAACATAAACAGGAGGCAGGTGGCCAGCAGGAACTATTGACACCATCAATCTTTTTCCTCTTTTTATATCTTAGAGAAATAAAACTTAACACCTACTGCAAAGTTACAAATTTTACACCCAATCTATATAGCTCTGTTTCCTGTCACTGGTAGCCTCATCATTTCTCTCACATTCCCTCTACTCATTTATCACATCTTCTTGTTGCATCATATAATAATTTTGATTTTCAGCTCCAGAGGAGACAACTACCACTGTAGGATGGTGCCTTGATATCATGAGAATGCCAGATGAACAATTATTAGATAGAGGACAGCAGAAGTCAGCACCAAGACCAAACAAACCCAAACAGAACCATCTTGATGTCTTTTTTTTTTTTTTAAGTAAAAATAACATTTTTGTCTTGTTTGAAAAACTGATTTTCCTGATACAGGCAAAGGCAGCTCCTACCTCAGATTTGGGACCTACATAACAGTCAGCAGAGTGGTGGAAATAAGTAATATTAATGTTTCTTTGGATTAACATAGGATTCGACAATGAAATTGCCCAAGCAACCAAGTGCTGACTCTATCCGAAAAATAAATGCGAACTCCAGGCTGACTGGAAGCTGGAAATCTTATGAAGACACTAACATTAACTGCTCCCCTGGAACACCTCAATGCTGTCTGCACATTCAGCTGGTCTCACTTTACGTGTTCCCCTGTCTGAGCAACAGCGAGCTGTAGGCAATTGAGTCAGCAAAAGGGAAGTGAGCGCTGCAGTGAATGCACACAGACAGCCCAGCACTTGCAGTTGCCTAAAGTCACTGATATCTTCATAACACCATTAGAGGTCCAATTGCTGTTGTCTGAAAGTGGGTTTTGCCCTGTGAGGCAGAGGAGAGCCTCATTTAGGCTGCACGTCACCCAGATGAATTGCCCTGTCTGACACAGGCCAGTAGCAGGTATTCATTTCACACTTTTCATCCCATCATCAGGAAAAGGACTAAACCCAGTGGCCACAGTGACAAGGAAACAACCTTCTTGTCTTTGAAAGATCCTACATCTTCCATGTGTCTTTCAGAGTCGGTCAATCCAGTCCACATCATCATTTTCTGCAGTCCCTAATTCCTGTGTTACAGTAAAAGCAACAGGATCATTGTGTTTTACAGAACAATTCCCTGGTGAGGAAATCTATTTGATCTTTGACCTTTTTCTGTGTACAATTTCAGGATGTTTATCATCACCTCACAAGGTACAGCAGTGACACTATTTCTAAAGCAAATATCACTGTCCATAAACATGGATGATGTTGCCAAAGGTTGGCTGAATATTTTAAATAAAAACTAGAAAATAAAAGTTAAAATGGGCACATTGTGGGCTCAGAGATGATAGGAAGAGCTATAATATGAAAAAAGAAAACATGGAAACAGAAACTCCTCAATTCATTTAATGAAAAAGTTAGTACTTTTGATATTTGATACTAATACGTAATTCATAAAAAGGGTGATTGGCATCCTTTTTATTATGCTGCAACTAACTATCTTTTGCATTTTTTGTTTCAGAGGAGCATCTCTGAAGTATTGTTCAAGTAAGCAAGGGTTAACAAGCTGGCCTGGCAGTTGGGAATTGGTCTTTTTTCAAAGCACCTTATCATTAGAACACATTAGATACCAAGCCCCATTTTTTAACAATTAACTTTTAAAAACCAAAGCAAGTACGAGAGCATTACTTCAAACACATTCAAATCTTTGCCATACACTTTTTGCTATATTGTTTTCCAATGAACAAAGAAAGTTTGATGAAGGGAATTTAGACATTCTCCATACCAAAGTAGGGACTTGTAAGAAAAGCTAATGAAAATTATAGAATGGCATTAGTCAAGGACAGAACACTATTTCATACAGCAAAAATTGGAAAAACAATGATGCTAACAAGCACATAAAAAAAGAATATCCATTGGGACTCACAAGCTTGCTTTTGATCAAAATGTCCCAGTTCTTATCCAAACGGGTTTCCTCTGGCATGTGTTCAGGGCAGAAAATGGCCACAGGGCTGCTTGCCAAGAGCCAGCGTAAAGAAAGAAGTGGCATGTTGTAGGAAACACCTCAGTGGCATGTGTAGGAAACACACTCTCACCTCAGAGAGCCCAGACACCATTGTTAGCTGGAAGACTGCCACCATTTACAGAGAGTGTCCAAGTACTTGCCCTCACGACAAAAAGGAGATGTGATTGCAGCCTGGAGAGACCCATCTGTGATAGGTTTTGTCTGGCAGCTCTGCAGGACAGCAGTAGTTAAGGCACTGATGCTGGCAAAGGCATCAGCACCTTCCTACAACACAGCACCTCCCTCAGGGCCACCAAGCCCCACAGACCTTGATTTTCATTGCTGGGTTGTGGGGTAGTCTTCACTGCTCTTATGCCCAGACTAGCTAGAAGCTGTTTCAGGCAGTAGTCAAGCTGCCTGCGTTCTGTGCATCAAGGCTAGGGGTTTCTTTTGCTCCTAGGCAGTCAGAAAGCATATTCTTTTCACTCTAAAACTATCTCTTCTTCTCTAATCTAATCTATTCTAATCTACTCTATTCTAAGGTTTTCTTTTTAATCTAAGACAGAGTATCTAGAATCTAGAATGAACTTGTTGCATTTAAATGGTAAGCTCCAAAAATCAGTCCCTGCCTTTGCATTTTGGGTAACACAGAGCACAATGCCAGTCCCACCAAAAGGCTTTCTGAGATGTGAACATGTGTGAAAACTACGCAGGCCTTATTCTGATCCTACTACTTTTACACTGTGATTAGTCTGAGTTTCTCAGGGTAATTGGGAGCAAAGTCAGGCACTGCACTCAAATCACGGTATTGTGCTGAGCAAAGCAAAGTCATTAGTTTTTCCCTTTTTACTTCCTTATTTCTAATTTTGAATAAGGAAGTTATCCTGGACCATCTTCATTCCCTATTTCTCAGTGTCATAATGTATGTTCCTCTTTGACACGAGTAGTTTTCTCAGGCTGATGATTTTCTTCTATCCCCTCAAAATGTTATTTCAAAATAGTCCAAAAAATCCACATCCACACAAACTAGAACAATGTAAAACTGGCTTAATTTCAGGATGTTACAAATTCAACATGCAAATCCTAACCACTTAAAGATTTTATGAGTTGAAGTTTATTCAAATCTGGAACTCAAGTCAATGTGAAGGAATGCAGGAAGAGAGTGGAGGCCAATCATACAGAGACACTCCCCCTCTCATATTTGCAGGAATCGCCTTATGCTAAAATAATCGACTTCTGTGTAGACTCAGATGTTTCTTCTATTAAGATGTCTAAAAACCAAGGGTTTTATAACATGCACAATTTCCTAGAATTGTGATTCTATTCCACTGTAAAAGTTCAGTACTTTACTTACTAACCAGTAGAAGCAGGCCTTTCAGGTTATTCTTTTTCTCTCTGAATCCAGCCTACAGGATGGTTCCAGCAGCCCATAGCACCCATGCAAGAAGAACTCACAGGACTGGAGGCATGCCAGGGGCTCAGAGACAAGGAGTTGCCATTAGCTCTTCCCAGCCCCAGAAGAGATACCAAACTGGTTTTAGATGTGCTCTGCCCATGCAGTTCAAGTAGCCTAATCAACTTGAAACAGTCAGTATTTTCCCTCAGATAGTCCCATCTGCTTTTCCACCTCCTTTCAACTTCTTTAAGGATGGAATGGTTGTTTCTGTACTCCTCTATATGAACATTACCTGAACACAAATTTACCAGCTCCAGCAGCCCTCCCTGCCAGAACTCCAGATCAGAGTATGGATTACAGGGTATGACATTTACAAAATATTGTCAAGAGGAGATTTAGACCCAAGGCAGCAAAGAATGCTCAAAAGACTCCAGAAACACTGCATGCATTTTGCAAGCCAGGTGAGAGAAGGCATAAAGCAGTGGGGTGATCACCCAACAAAAGACAGATTTCAAGAGGGGTTGGCCAGTCTTTGCTGGGACAAGGTGCCAGTGATGCCAGCTCTTTGCTGGTACTGCTGCAGCACTTCCTCTACACTTCGTTCTGTCCTTTCTGTTTGCAGCAAGACAAAATTTCCCCTAAATAACCACTGTATTATTTTATAGATTTAACCTTGTAACTCTTTCCTCTTATTTCCCTCTAAGTCACACGTTATCTCTTTCACTGTTAAATATTTCCTGTCTGTTCATTCATCGTCTTATTTTAGCTTCTTCCTTCCTCTTAATTGGCTGCCTGCCCTCTATATGTCTGCCTTACATGTTTATACTCCTAGCCATTGTTGCCTGTTTTCTTGGCCAGTGAATTGGTTCCCATTCTTTGCCATTGTGAAACTCTCAAAAAATAACTGACTTGCTTCACGTTCCCTATGTGTGAATCATGACTCTTGCGGTCTCCAACACAGTGGCCATCCTCAACCTGTGGCACTTCCCTGGAGTAGAGTTCCACAGCAGGAGTAGGCACTGTCTGGGCAGTAGCCCTTCATACCTCACTTGTGATCAGCAGGTCACTTCAAGCTTCATCTAGGTTTTATTTAAATTATCTTATTTCATTTCTCTACTGAAAACAAATGTTCTCTCCTTTCATAAGACTCATATGGGATTGCCAGGGACGCAAAGCCAACTTGAACTTTGGAAAGCTGTATTCCTGACACATCCTAGCAACCCATTGAAAAGAAGTAACAATTCACAGATACCCTCAGCCACTCTCCTTTTGTCCAATATAGACACAAACATATGGATGTGTGGGATTTTTTAATCCCCATGAAGTTCTGTGCAATAGCATACAACATTAAGATGCTCAGAACCTCTCAGTTCATGCTGATCTAAAAGGCACAAGGATCATATCCCAAAGTAGAATTCTTCAGAAAAAGGCATTTTCTTTTTCCATATCTGTTCAACTGAGTTGTTCTCTCCCAGCACTTTCCCCCTGCTCTTACTTAGGTGCTGTCTTGTTGTTTATATTAGGAATGGTAGAAAGAAAAAGCAGCAAGAGGGGGAGTAGGAGCTCTTATGTCTCAGATTTGTTTGATTAGCAAAAAGCACCCAGTGAGCTCTTGAGAGCACAACTGAGGAACGAATGGGATAATCCAGGATTAAATTTCTCTACTACTTTTTTTTTTTTGTTAAAATGAAGATTATTGCTGTGACTGAAAAGTTCATTAAAGTATTGAAACTGGAAAGAAAAATATGTTGAATATGGCTGAAACACAGATCACTAAGAGGGAGGTCTGTCTTGCAGCCTTGCATACGTAGTCCACACTATTAGAGACAAGGAATGTGCATGGCAGATGACCTGGTGCTGTGCAGTTGCAGGGGCCACAGCATTCAACCCCACTGGAAAGTAATTCTGATTGTGAATGCAGCATTTGTTGGATGTCACTGTGCAGTAAAAATAAAAAATGGCAACCCAAAGTGTTATGTATATTTACTAAAATAAATAAAATCAGTCTGATTGTTTTCCATTAGTATTTTGACTTATATTAGCTTTACATTAAGTTGCAGACTCGCTTTGTAGTTATCTGAGCACAAAATAGTCCTAAAAAGAGGAGGAAAGGATCCTTCTTACTCCACAGCGCCTCAATGCAAACCTTAAAATAAGTAAATGTAGAGGATATTCACCCTTAGAATCTTAGATGAATGCACAATTTCCACCAATTTTTAAAATTTGCATTTCTCACTTTTTCTAGGTATATTCCCCAGGAAAAAAAAAAAAAAATTGATAGTTTCCAAGGCAGATGTTTCACGTACAAGAAGATTTGTTGCCAAGGTATACACAGGTTTAGAAACACATTTATGCTTCTACATGTACCTTGCGAAATAAATGTGTAAGTACTGCCATTTTTGGAGACCTTTCTATTTCCTCTCTTTCTTTGTCTCAGCATGGCTTCATCATTTACTTGTGGTTTTTCTCCTAGTCACTGGATTGTAGTGAAGAGGCACATGTTTTTCAGTTTCTTATACCTGTACTGCTCCTCACTTAGATCACCAGAACCATGTACTACATGGTTAGTTAGTGAATCTAAAAGTTCAGGTTCACTAACCACTTCTGGAGACATTGTGAGAAGCTGACACAAGGCTACATCAAAAAACACATTCAGTGGGAATCTCAGCTATAAACAGCTTACCATATGTGTACACACACACTGGAAATCTTGCATTTTTAACATTTGTAAGTTGGACCATATTAGAGGAGATGCTATCACAGCTCAACAGCAATCTCTCCTTTCATGCTGCTCAGTTTTCATTACAGGAGTGCTTATACCACTCTTTAAATAAATAGTTATTAATAGATAAAATGCCAAGAGAGACACATCAGAAGTTGGTCTCTATCCTAGACAAGTCCTCAGTTTTGCAGGATTAATAAAACACCTTATTGTACATTGCAGCTGGGTACCCTTTGTATCAACCCTTGGGGACTCACTGCAGTTGAATTCCACACTTTTGCAGGCAAGTCCTTATGGCACCACTAGGGCAGAGCTCAGGCCCAGCTCATGGCAATTCCCCACTGCACCATCTCTCCCACCAGCAGGGTTTGTTGCTTGCAGCATGTGGCTCAGCAATCTCCAAAGTGCACTGAGATGAAGGGTTAGCTCAGCACCAGGCTATTCAAACTGCTTTTAAACAAGTTCTGTTCCAAGCATTATGGGTTTCCCCATGCATTACCGCTACTTTGATTATTGTGGCCTTCCCTGATTGCTTAGATAAAGGCTTCCTGGAGTTAATGGGGAACACTGTAACTCTCAAAATGGGAACCCACCTCACTGACTGATATAGCTCTCAAAGGGAAGCTCATTCACTGCACTGATAACATGGACCCTCCTGCTCAGGCCAAGCTCTTAACTCATGATCTTTCATCACTACCCCACAGTGAAAGACAGGATGGCTGGTCTTAGATGCCTGTCGCCACCTAAGAGGTACTGCAGCTAATTGTTACCAATTCCTGTCGAAGTCTATTTCTGTGGCTCCAGTATTAGCCTAGGCTTATTCCTTCCACAACACTTAAGCTTGTAGCAATCACTGATTTCTATTTTGCTGTGACTTCCTGGCATAATCAGGTTATCTGTTCTAGTTATTCACCTCAGAGATAGGGATGCCACATTCAGATGCCTTCCTACTCTCTCTTCATCATTTGAAGAGAACATCATTTGAACAGCTCAGAAGTTAAACAACCTGACTGACCTTCAGAATCACAGACTTAAACATATTTCATGCAGTTGTTCTCTGAGTATTTAAACTGCCAGGGATTTCCTAGAGCAGGAAACCAACTTGGGGATTTTTAGGTGTTGGGCTAGCACTCAACTGTGATGCCCATATTTATGACTATGTCAAAATGCACATATTGGGTAGGCATATAGACAGTCATACCTCCAAAGCAGTATTTTTAATTCCTCACAGAAAAATGCCACATAAAACCTTTCAGGCTGAAAGTAACTCTGCTTACTGATTCTCATGCTCTAAATACTCACATAGTTTCCCTAACTATGTCTGTTGTACACTCCAGCCATGACGAGCAAACCCATTTGCACTTTAATTAAAACCAAATATGTTCTGAAGAAAAAAATATCCCCCTTCAAAAGTGCTACGTAGTAAAAGTCTATGAAAGATGGACAGGATTTTAAAGAAACGGGAGAGATGAGGAGCCACTGCCCAGTATAGGCAAAATGCTTTGCTCTACAGTCATACATGGAGTCACACATCCTGACTACTACTCATACCATTTCCTCCAGACATCTAATTTGAGTGCCATGCAAACCCACAGTCAGAAGTCCAGGTTTATTGCAAAGGGAAAAAGAAAGATATTTCAGCCAGCAACTCAGAGCCTAGAAGCATGGACACTTGGTCTACAGTCAAACTGAAGGATTCATCCCAGCTTGGATCTCTCTTGATTTTCACAGCTTATGTATGGGATGTGATAATTTGCAACTTAGGTGGATCAGTTCAACCCAGTCCTAAAAACAGGCAGATCAACAGGATCTGCCTTGAATCAAAGCTGCTTTTTGTACAAAATAGGCAAGTCTCCTGTAACTGAGAAGCTGAATTTATCCAGATTTCTAAGTGTGTCGAGACTAACCAGGTATTTGATTTTTACAAATTCATAACAAAAATTTTGTCTGTTTGCAAAATCATGTAAGTAACAACAATCCAACACATCTAATGTTTTCTCTGTTAAGACTGAGCACAGGAACCACATCTTCTGATGGCACCTCTAGTGCTGAAAATGTTGCTTTGTAGGGTAACAAGTGAGGCTGCACCTTGACTCCTGTTTTTAATTCCGGGTCCCTCACTTCAAGAAAGGCATTGAGGTGGTGCAGAGTTCCAAAGAAGAGCAACAGAGCTGGTGAATGGTCCAGAAAACAAGTCCTATGAGGAGTAGCAGAGGAAATTGGAGTTGTTTAGTTTAGAGAAAAGGGGGCTCAAGGGAGAGCTTATCACTCTCTAGAACTGCCTGGAAGGAGGTTGTAGGCAGGTGGGGGTCAGTCTCTTCTGCCATGTCTCAAGTGAAAGGACAAGAGGAAATGTCCTTCAGTTGTGCCAGGGGAGGTTCAGATTAGATACTAGAAAAATAATTCACTGAAAGAGTGGTAGACACTGGAGTAAATTTCCCAGGGAGGTGGTGGAGTCATTGTCTCTGAATGTGTTCCAGAGGAATCTGGATGTGGTACTTGGGGATATGGATTAGGGGTGACTACAGTGGTGCTGGACTGATGGTTGGAATACGTGTTCCAAAGGTCTCTTCCAACATTGATGATTCTGGGATTCTGTAACCCTTTGCTCTGAAGCTTTGCTATCCCCTGCTCACTGGGTGAAACAAGTTCCTGAAATTGATGCTGAAATAATTGCTGTCTCCAAAGGCTTAAACACCCACCTTTTTATCTCCAAAGACAATGAACCTACAACACCACTAGAACAGCCACCATGAAGGATCACAAGACCCCCCTCATCTACTTAGAATGACATCTCTGTTGTCAGTGATTTCTGTATCCATGGATCACACCTTGTTGGCAATCACCTTGATAGTGAAAACCAGAAAATGTTCTTCTATCATCATGTCAGTCATTTTCCATCTCATAATTGATTTCAAGCCCCTGGCAGCTCTGAACACATGGAGCAACACCTGCAACAGAGAACAATATACCTATGGAAGCTTAAAAATACCCAACCAGCTACAATTGCTTGAACTCATGGAGTGAAAAATTAGAATCAGCTATTTAGCATAGCCTAAGAGTCTTCATGTTACAGGAGCTACTGCACCTAAACTGAGAGAGAGCCAAGAGGGAATATATTTTGCCTTGACTCTTTACAACAGCAATAGTAAAAGTCACTTTGAATTCATGTCTTGCTGTTGCTTTAGAAGAACCTCACTTGCTGTCTAGGTATTCCACAGGTGGAAATGGACATGATGTGGGAAAACAGATTGTTCATTCATTTTCTAAACCTGTGTTTTCCTATCTAAACCAGAATTTTCCAAGGGCTGTTGCCACCTCCAACTAAAAGCACAGCTTCTGAAATACCTATGACAGCAACACTGAATAGCTACCTTTCTACCAAGTGACTTAGAAAATAAGTTGCATGGGGCAAGTATAACTTGAGAGCAGACAACATGTCTTGCATGACTCATACCAAGCCCTGCCTGCTATTCTGGTAGGCGGGAACATGAACTGGCTTCACATCCGAGCAGTTTTGCCTCCCCAGACCCTGTGGCACTTATCATTGGGGTGAAATCAATGTTTGTTTACTGTTTCTGAG
Source organism: Nicator chloris (assembly GCA_013400495.1). NCBI lineage: Eukaryota > Metazoa > Chordata > Aves > Passeriformes > Pycnonotidae > Nicator > Nicator chloris. Next base: position 85,957 of record WAAE01015487.1, read on the forward strand.
TAAACTAAGGGTGTGGAAAGAGGAGTCCCAAACCACAAAAGCTAAAATGAAGAATTCAAGGAAAGTTGAAAATTGCAGCAGTCTGTTTACCACAGATGAGAGAAGAGAGGAATTTTAAAGAGAAGTTGGGGGGACTTTCCTATCACTGCTTCCACCTTTGTCCCTGGTTTCTGCAGCACTGTGTATCAGCTGCCAGCTGGAGGAGAGCAGTCTGTACCTTTGTGCACACTTACAATAGTAAGTGCCGTGTCCTGGGATTGCTCTCTGCCTCTGCGTTCTTAAGAAAAAGTATTTTCACTTCTTGACATTTTTAGTCAGAAATGAAAGCGGCCAAGTGCATTATTAAATTTGGCCTCAGTTTCAAAAAAGGGATGCTGTGGGTGTTTCTGACCATGACTACAATGAGGAGATAACTGTTTCTAGGAGAAGAGTGTCAATTTTTGGGACAGCCAAAGTAGCAGATACTCTTGGCTCCTACTGCGCAATTCATGTGAAATGCAGAAAAAAAAAAAAAAAAGAAAGAAAGAAAAGAAAGAAGAAATTTAACTAGTGCTGCCCAAGAAAACCAGACAGACACACATGAAAAAGGAATGATGTACCATATAAAGCATTAAATACACGCACACACAGGACTCTGCTTTATAGGATTTGAACCATATGCACATCTACACATACACACGCACTAACTCACACCAATAAATCATTTTAGCCAGACTATCTGTCTGGTGTGTGGAACAGAAACACACTTATGAAATCTATTTTCTTATTTTAGCAGCAGGCTAATAATTGATTAAGAGCCAGAGCGGGGGCTCTGAGTTTTATATGACAGATATACAAGGCTGCCGTTCTCCTCCTGTGTGCCTTGCCCCCTCTCTCGCCTGCAGCAGCTCCAGCCTGAGACCAAGCAGAACCCCTTCCTGACTGGCACAGGCTGGGCTCCTCAGCAGCTGCCCAGCAGCCCTGCCAGGGCAGGGCAGATCTCCAGTTTTAGCTAATGCAACAAGAAAGAAGTAGCCGGTGGTGTGAGTCAGTAGAGGCAGGAGTCAGCCATGTGTATGGGCCTGGCCTTGTTTGGGTGGTTGCTGCTGGCTCAGTCCTTTGGGTAAGGTCTGGACACAGGAATGTGCTTCCAGTATGGTCCCCAGCCTCCCCCAGCAGCATCCTGGCAGACAGTATTGGCATGGGGTTGGCAGTGAGATCTCACTGTAAGGAGAGTGTGGGCAAAGCAGCAGAAACAAAAATGCCCTGGTGGCCCTTCTGAAGCTGCCCCCACCACCTCTGGAGACACTTGGAGACAGGGAAGCATGGTCAACACTAGTGAAAAGAATGGATTACTCTGTGCACCAGGGCTTCCTTCCCTCCTCTGCATGTTGCTTGCATTACAGTGCCAGCCCCAAAAACTGTATCAATGAGATATTGTCTGCAGTTTATTTTTCTAGGCCTTTTCCCCCTCTATCTCTTTTCTGTGTGGACTGTTCCCTACCCTTCCCAAACAAACTGTAAGGCAAAGAGTAGCATCTCTCAGCGCTAACCCATTTCTGGATGTTGGTGTGACTCCTCTGGTCTGTTGGCTTTTGGCAGCTGCTGGCAAAGGGGCAGGTCAGGTAGAGGAGAGCCAGTCTGGATCTGGGCCAGGTGGATGAGAGATGCCACACCATGGGATGACCCATCCCAGGCTGTGTACCGCCCCTGAAATAACTTCTCCTGAATGATCCTGTGGTTCCTCTAATTGGTCAGCTCAGACTGGATGCTTCTCACAGCTTTTTACACTGTCTTCTGCTTCCCACTTTCCCTATTAACACACTAGTGACTCTTCATTCTTTTAATGTACAGTCAGATCATGGGAGAAAAAAAAAAAGGAAAACATAGACAAAATATATTGATATTGTGGGAAAAAATATACTGAAACACAACCCACTCTCAAGTTATTTCCATATCACTTGTCATAACTAAGGGGCAACCCTTTTTCAGACAGTTCCATTTTTTTTGGCCACTTAATACCCTTATATTAAAGGGCCACAACTGGGTCCTCAGACTCTCTTGAGAGGCAGGACAGGGATAAGCCCCGCTTTGCTGAATCTCACAAAACAGAGGGTGTGTTTACTTCAGTGCCTGGAGCCTGCCAAGTAAGCCTGCCAACTGGAGGTGTTGCTGGCTTGGAAAGAGTATTTACCAGGCTTCCCACTAACAGAAATACCTGATGCTTGTAGTGATCTTCCTTCTGTTAGGCTGTAAGGAGTCCAAGGCTCAGGGGAGGCTGCCTTGTTTGTGCTGAGCCCTACACAAAAGCAGTGAGAGAGAGAAGCTCATCTGCAGGTTCTGATTTTCACTAATTGCATCTGCCTTGATTTTCTCCCCTGCATCATTCCTGTGTAAAAGCACTGGAGCTGCCTCAATGATATGCCTCCCTTTTTGACTCCATGACAGCTGGAGTGTAGTGTTCAGCTTCAAGAATGCAGTTGTACCATGCACACCCTATTGAGTAAATGGAAACAAATCTGTGAGTGCCTCCAGAAAACTGGCTTCTCCCCTTCCCTACAAGTTCTTCTGCAACCCATCAGCAAAGCAAAAATAAGTGAAACTTCAGCTTTGGATTCTATTTTGAATAGAATCTTTGAAATAGAATCTCCCACACACATCCTAGGTATCCAATTCTCAGTGAAACCATCAGGATTTAAAAGTTAAACTGCATTTAAGATAACAATCACTTTGGATTATGCTTCCATTACAGTGGCACCAAAGTGCTTGAAAGCAGCTCTGAAGGATGCAGTTTCTGGGGGCTTTTACTTCCAGGGGCAGTACCACACACCTCAATTCCCTGCTGAGCTACACAGGCAGTCACCACTTCTACTAGGTGTGGTCAGCAAGGTTTGTTCCAGGTTAACTTCACTTTTAAACCCCATCATTTGTGAAATGATGACTTGTGCCCAACAGGTACAGCAGAAAGAGGTTCAGTTTGTAACTGGAGCGTGTTTGTGCTCCTTTGGGTATGGGAGGTCTGTACCATGCTGGGGCTGCGGGGACTTGCCAGCTGAGTAGAGATACCACACACTGGGATTGAGGAGAAACAGAATTCCATGCACATTGGTGCTGACATTTTAATATTAAATCATTGCAAATTATGATGATTGCAGAGTGCAGACCTTGGCATCTGCTTTTACCTTGGCATCTGCTTCTAGCCCGAGAGGAAAGGGTAGAGAAGCAAGACTCTGTCTTTAGCTTGTGTCCTCTGGGCTGGAGTTATTCTACCCAGTTTTTGACTGCCATCAGCAGAGATGTTACACTGAGTGCCTGTAGTTGGTGCAATGTCTACCACCTTCATCTGACTTCAAACCTAGTAACCTGATTTACATCTTCAAACAGTTTGATCCAGGAATTTAAGGGGAGCTTTACCTTCTAATCCCAAACTACATTTGGTTGAGTTTGGCCCTGTATGCGGGAAAACCCCCTTGGAGAAGCACAGTAGTTACTGTACAGACACGGCTGCTGTTTTTCCAAATGAAAGACAGTATTTCATCTGTTTCAATGCTGTTTTAAGTCAAATCAATTTGGCACATGGGTTGCTCTCTATTTATTTTGCCAGATTTGAATTTTGTGTTTGGAGTTTGGGTTGGTAAGTTAATAATGACAACAACATTTCTGAAACGAGAATAAATTAACTCTATTTATACCAGCACAAGAAGAATTATGAAAGACTCGCAGAGCCAAATGTCAAGCAGGCTTTGGTATGCATGGAATACATTCAGGAGACTGTAGAGTTTGGCAACAAAGAAATACCAAGGAGCTGGGAGGAAGGCTGGTTGGAAAGTAGATTCAGGCTTTTGCTGTGGTGGGAAGATTTGATGAAACCAGCCATCTTTGGAGAGGACTAGGTCTGGTGTAGGTGCCTGGACCAGTGACAACCATGTGACCAGTGCAGACCCCGGTGTGTGGCACACTGGCTGTGACACGTGGGCTGGACTGCAACCACCCACTTCAAAAATGAAAGGGTTAAGACAACTGCAGAAATGTCATGCACGGAGAAGTATGTGACATCTTACCAGCTGAAATATTTGAGGCCAAACATTGTTACTTGTTGGGAACTCTGCCATTAAGCTCCCTCTCCCCTGATATTTATGATTAACACTTTGGAACATGTTCATTGCCTTTTTGACTCACAAGAATTCCAGTTAAAGGGAACAAACTTTCTGTAGCAAAGTTTCTGACTGCCCCAAGAGAGAAGACTTACAGAGCATCTGTCTCTTACCCTGTTGTCTTCCCAAGGGAGTAAACAGCCTTTGGAAAGGAGGTATCTTCCAGTGCCCCAGCTCCCAGCTCTGTGCCCAGAGAGCTCCCCACACCCGGCCAAGCAGCTCCCAGGCTGTGTGAGGGGGTGGTGGCCTGACATGTCACACACACACCCACACACACCCACACACATCCACACACACCACCCTCTTTGCAGCATTAGCTTCAGGATGCCTGGCCAGGCTGATGGGCTCTGCCTTAGAAAAGCTAGGATGGAGGCACTTCCCAAACTCAAGTTTTGGTCAAAGCTCGAAAGAAAGGGAAAGCAAGGTTTGTAGAAGATGAAATAGAGACACATGAGCACAGAAAACACACGAAATGTAAAATCAAATTATTTTTTTCTTTTAACAAACTCTTCCCAATTAAAAGAAGCGGAAAGCAGAAAGTACTTGAAAATAGGTCCCATGGTTGCAGAACCACATTTCTGAAATACAGATCTCTCAAGTATCAAACTACACTGCAGGATGACTAATTGTGGGGTGACTAATCCCTGTCTCCCCTCCAAAACTATTAATTCACAGTGGCCAAGAAAACATACCATAAAGATGCTGTTATTGCATCACTCACATTTATTTGCATTGAGAAAGAGTGAGCCTTTTGCAGTACTTGTCTGATTACCAAGAGAGATGCTTGGTCAAGAAAAGACCACTTAGTCTTCACAATTCATCCTGGACAGCTATAAAGGTGCTTGGTTAAACACCTCGGGGCTCGGGAGATTGCTTTCAAGCAAAAAACCCCAACAAACAGCAGAACAAAACAAATGAAAAAAAACCACAAAACAACAAAAACCCAAACACCATTCCCCCCTGAAAAAACTAGAGTGTTGTGATACGTTTTTATGTTAAATGGGTTATTTTGTTGTCCCCTATTTTAATGGTTTAGTCCCAAAATATATTCACCCTCCTTCCCTGTATTGTTGGTTCTGCCCAGATTGTATCCACTTACTGAGTTGTCAATCTTTCCCTTACCCTGCCCCTTCTTCCAGACTGTTCCCTATCAATCACCCCGATCTTCGACACCCTACTAGTGGTTTAGGTTGCTCCCCTCACTCTGTGTTTCCTTAGTGGCCCCTGTATTGTAATTCCCGCCTTGTTCCCCTCTCCCTGTTGCATCCTTACCCTGAACTCTACCCCTAAAGCAGTCCCTTAAAACCCACTGCCCTGCCCTGAGTAGAGTGACTTTTTCGTTGATTTTTCTTTTAGAGATTCTAGGTCCTAGCCTCTGCTCTTTCTTTGGGTTAGGCTGCGTTTTATGTTGCTTTTATGATAAACGAATCTCGGAGCTGCCAGCTAGGCCCATCTCACATTCTTTACCCTGATCCGCCGGCGACTGACTGGGACACACAGGGCCCCGGGGGAACGTGTCGCGTCCCCGCAAGGCGCGGTAACATCGAAACGCGCCGCGACGCTGGGGGGCAGGGAGATGGCAGGAGAGATGGGTATTCAGATTGACGGAAAACAAAAACCTGCCTTGGTCTTGCTTTCATTAGTCTTCATTATATGACCACGACAGCTTTAATTGCTGCCCTGCATACATAAGTAATAAAAATGTAAAATGTTTAAATGAACTGTGGCTCCCAAAAGCCATTATAAAAGATTAATGATGAGTACTATTTGCTAACTTAAACTTCTTCAAGAAACACATCTGAGCAGCCCTTGTGGCTAAGACGATATTATTTGCCGGACCACTTGTCTCAACCCATTATGCACCAAGCATTGATGGTTTTGATTATTCCATTTTTGGCTAATCTGAATTCTAGACATATTTGATTGCAATTTACTCATTCCTGACAAGTTATCCCACTCCTGCAATCCAACGAAAGAGTCTTCAGGTACTCATAGTCATACTCTGTCTTCAAGAATTGCTGATGCTTTGATGGCTTTTACTGCCAAAGTTGTTGAGTATGTAGTTTATTAGTAGCACTCCAGAAATTACTGTGCTAATTAATACACTATCCAGCTGAAGGGAAAATTACACAACCTTTTCTATTTAAATTGGAATCAGTACTAAGACCCAACTTTGAACTACAACTTTTCCTTGAGGGGCACAGATTTGACTCTGAATTCAAATGTGAGAGAGAAGTTTTATTTTTGGCACCAAAGCAAAGCCAAGTTTTGACACAATTTTGGCTATCCACCTCTTATTTAACTTAGAAACTCATCTTTAGGGTAAAACAAATGCTCAAGCAGAGGTGAAGGTACCAGCTCTTGTCATTTCACTGCTACCATTCAGACTTCCTTTCATGTTTTACCAATAAATTTACCACTGCATCTACTTGGCACCATGGAGTATCATGCAAAGAACTGTAAGATAGAGACAGCCCATTAGCTCCTGCATCAGTGCTCAGTACACAGAGCAGAACAGGTTCCAGAAGCCGTACAGCCCTTGTCCACTCTGCCCACTGGAGTAAGTTACACCTCCTGTCAAAGCTCAGCTTTGGGATGAGCCTGGCTAGCAGCTTTTCAGTGTGCCCCTCTCCAGATGGAGCAAAGGGTCAGATCATGCCTGAATGTTGCACATGTAGCCAACGGAGCAGGGGCAGGATGACAGAACTAAGGCAACTTTCTGATTTTCTGTCTCTTCTGTGCACAGATGACCACCAAACTTCTTTAAGAAACAGACACCAACAGCTTTTCCATGGATAAGCACCTCCTTTGTGAAGTTAACTAGACTCTCTTGACAGCTACACATCTATAGGAATGAAGAGATCTGCACAGGGAAGTTGAACTTCTGTGTGGTGTACTCTGATATTTAACTTCCAACCCAATTTTTGGGTAATACCAACAAATTTGGGAAGACTCATAAAACTTGATACTTTGTGACATAAGCCTCTTTCTTGCTATTTAGGATTGCACTAGGATTTTCACAACTGGCAAGAATTTGCTGGCTGTAGAGCCATCCTTTCCAATATCACTTGCGGAGGCCAAAAACTAGACTGATGGACCACTAAATGATATATTTCTATGTTCCTTTCTGCTTTAGTGCTCATCTTGCTATATTGCATTCAATGTTGACTTTCATAACACAGTCTCCTCTGCCAGAAGTGGATTATACTGACTATGTAAGATCTTCCAAGCCTTCATCAAGTCTCCCACAAAATGATGCCCAAATTTTCCCATTTCCCATTCCACTCCCATTAGTTCTCTAGGCTCATTTCTGTGCACATGGTACCATTTCTGTTTCCTGATCACTGTTTGGAAGCTGCCTCCGTAGTAAGGCTGGCTCCTGGACTCTCGTCTCTTCCTGTGCAGTCTTCTGGGCTGGCCCCATTCCAATCTGTGGACCAGAAGCTTTTCCAAGACAACTATGCTCTCTTCAGTCCTTATAAGACCCCTGCCCAACAACCACCAAACCCATTGTCTGTTCAGCATCACAGAATAGACTGATACAATTAACACCGCAGAGTTAGCTATTTTAGGGGAGAGCAGAATTGCTGCTGTTCCCAGGGACAAGAGAAAGGTCCTGGAGAAAGAGGAATGTGGCTTAGTGTTGCTGTTTCACAGCTGGCTGAGCGAGAAATTGGCTCTACTCTTCCCAGCCTCAAAAGTAGGGACAGGAGCCCCAAGGCATGGAGACTGGCTTGCCAGGTCTTTTAAATCAGTGATGGAAGGAGCTCCTTCCCCTCTCTGCCTCCTTTGCCTGTCAGGAAAACTCCTTGGGGTGGTGCTTGGTCTCCTGCAACTCTTCTCCTGCTGCTGCAGCTGCCCTGGAAGCCCCCAGACATTCCCAGCAGAGTCTGGACGGTTGCTTTGGTGACAACTTGGGCTCAATTTAATGAGAACGTTCACGTTCACTTGCTACGCTGGCGGTCTGCCAGCATATTTTCTTGAGGCACATAAGAGAGAGAAGGGAAATGGTGATCTTTAACAGGTTTTTTTGTGTGTGTATTTTTTGATTTTTTTTTGTTTTTAATCCAGCCAAACCTGACTGGAATTTCATGGATGAAAGAAAACGCACTTCTCTAGCCCAGGGGCTTTGTCCCTGCCAAATTATAAGGGCCTACTGCAAACAATGGAGGTGTTAGAGCTTCTAAAAAAATAAAAATGTTGAAAGAATCTTTTATAACGGAAAATATTAGGCAACCTAAATTTTGGGCCAGCTGGTAGCAGGCAGTATAATATAAGCTCTTTGGAGGAGAGCTGTGCAAATAATGGATTTTCAGAACTTCTAGTCTCCCACTCCCCGCTCCAAGTTTGAACTATTTTAGCTATTTTCTCCAGCTGAAATGATTTGCCAAATTCAGCCAGTCGCTAAATTCTCCTCAAATTTTTCTTTTCTCCGTCAACAGGTTTCTTGTAAAAACAAACCCATTCTCCCACCTCCGGCTCGGAATTACGGCGTTCACCACTGACACAGTTAGGAAGAAATCTGCCTGTGGTCAGCTCTCTCATTTTTTGCTGCATTCTCGTTGGAGCTCACACGTTACAGGAACCAATCTGGCCTGATAGCTGCCTGGCAGCCTGCAGGGGAGGTTTTCCAGTAGTCTCCACCATCCCTGGACCAGCCAGCGCTGGGCTGGGAGCCTTTGCACAGTGTGGGGCTGGAGGTTCATTAGGCTGTGGTTTTCAGGCTGAGTCTTCACCGGAGCAGTTCATAGTAATGATGTTTCTGATGTCAACTGCAGACCAGATGTTGCCCATTGGTGCCGTGCTGCTGGAGGGGAGAGGCGACACAGGAGGTGGGAGGCTCTGAGGAGTCAATGATCCCGTGTTGTTCCTTGTAAACATGCAGGTGTTAGCTGTGGTGTCCTGGCCAAATCCTGTTCTGGCACTTCACCAGCTCTGGCAGTTTACCTACTTACAATCACCTCTGTGCTCCTAATTGCAGGAGTTGTTTCTTACCTCCCTTCCTTAGTGGGAGATTTGTGCATTCACGGCTGGCATTGCTAGATCCCTACCCTGCTGCTCCAGGGGATGGTGAAGACCTCATCCTGATATCCCCCATATCCTTTGGGATAAGCAGCTGCCCCATGCCCAGGGCTGGAAGACAGCTGCCCTGCAGAGCCAGACAGAACAGACAGACACCCAAGGTGAAGCTGCAGCAGGTCTGCCATGGTGGTGGGGCACTATAAATGTAATTAAACAAGCTCCCTGAGCCCTAAAATGTGGCTCCAAAGTAATGAAATGTGGTTGTTTGGCAGTGGCAGACACTGCCTCACTTTCAAAAGCTGCTTTATGGCTGTTAGTGTAACACAGCCTGTCCAAAAACCTTGTCCTCTCCTCTCCTCTCCTCTCCTCTCCTCTCCTCTCCTCTCCTCTCCTCTCCTCTCCTCTCCTCTCCTCTCCTCCCCTCCCCTCCCCTCCCCATTAAATCTTTTCTCAGAGGGCCAAATTTGCAAACAGATTATTCAGGTCTTCTGTTAGGGCTTTAAGTGAATGGTGAAGTGTGAGTATGTGTTATTATAGAGCCCATAAACTTCAGGACCAGACAGATAATGTAGGTACCCAATTTCAAAAACAAAACACTGAAATTTTTGCCAAGAAAGAACTGGTGGTGATTAAAAGTGAAGCAAAACTCCTGGTGTGAGTATAATCTCCTCCTGTTGTTGGTGGTGTTGCATCTCTGTTGGCAGCTGCCACTCTGCACAAGCTCAGTCAGCAAGTCCTCTGTTAATGTCTTGTGCAGCATAAACTGAGCTGGGCAAACTCCAGCTGGGGCTACAGCCCCGCAGCCACAGGGATTTCTATCAGGGCAGGCTTGAATCCCTTAATTGTATCAGCAGAGCAAGGAGGACCTGAGACCACCGGGAACAAGGCACGGCTCTGAGCTTCAGTAATGTCTGTAAAGCCACAGGGGAATTGAGGAGGGTTAACCCGAAACCTCACGTTCAGCAATTTGGCAGCAAACATTCAAAGAACCATAGGTTGGTTTGGGTTGGAAGGGACTTTAAAGATCATCTTGTTCCAACCCCTCTGCCATGGGAAGGGACACCTTGCACTGGATCAGGTTACTCCCAGTCCCATCCAACTTGGCCTAAACATTGTACACAAGCAAGGCTAAAACACTGTTTTTCCATTGTCCTCACACACAGACACTTGAAACACTGTCAACCTTTGCTTTTCAATCTGACAACCAGGATGCATTCCCTATCCGAAGCTCTGTACAGAACACTCCTTCTGAAGCTTCCCTTTTGCAATTTGAAATCATGATGGAAACTCTACATTTTTACACAGCACAACTGAAAAGTTATACGTATGAAACCCAACAAAAAATGTCTTCCTAAAATAAGGAGCAGAACCAACTTCAAGTATAAACAAAATAAAGTAAGTTATTTTGGGGCATGTTTCCTTCTATTTATTTTCTTTTCATTCTTCTATCATTACTCTATCTGTGAGTAAAGCACCAACACATATTTCTTTGGGAATCTTTGAGGCTGTGTAAATATATATTGTTGCTAGGTTGTGAAGCATCCTAGCTTCACAGCTCCATGAGACACAAACTGCACACATTAGCAGAATGGGAATAAAACTGTCAAAGGCCACAGGATCTGACTGACCCAGGTTTCTGTCACAACAGCCTGGAGATGGCAGCAGCAGGCAATGGCCCGATTCCTTCTGGTAGGAGATGCACCCCTCAAGGAGGTGCATCCATCTGTGGCAGGGACACTTGCTTTGGGTAGTATCTGGTCTAGGAAATGCACTACTGGTCTAGGAACTTGAAATGCTGTAATACTAGAGACAGCAGCATTTATACTAACAATATTTGTAGATAGTGGTTTCCTCGAGGAAGAAGAAAACCCTGGAATAATTCCCCAGGAAACCCAGTTTTAAGTGCAACAAGCAAGAGGCTGACTCACATGCTCTCTATGCAAATGGTTGCTAGAAAGTTCCTAGTTATTTGTGTTACCATAGCTTGATAATTGGTGTGGAAATTTTAATATTCCTAATTGTTCTCCCCTATTGGACCCTGGCCTCAGACCCCGCCTTAACTCCCCTCCCACACCGAGATATCTAACTACCCGTCTGACCCTGGCCTTTGGCTTTTTGGCCCCTTGTTACTGCCTTTTTCCATTTTGAACCAAATACAGCGCACACCTTACTATTTGTTATTTTTGCATTATTAAAATTCTGTTTCTGGACGATTGGATCAAGGCTACCTCTCTCTATCAAGTCCCTGACAGGTCTGAGTCCTGAGGAAACCGAAAAGGGTTCGATCATCTGGGCTCAGACTCTTGGAATTTTCAAATATTGCTCAAATTGTTCCAAACACGATCATCGTTCCTGCAGTGAGATTTTCTCTTCACTCTGTTCAGTCCCCTCCAGGTTGCAGGCTGGGCCATTGCAATGAGAGAAGGACATGATTTGGCCTCACCAGTTTGGTGCGTCTGGGCAGCAGAGAGCCTTCTTCAGCCAACTAAGAGCCTGTACAGCAAGGTCTCCCTGACTCAGTGCCGGCTGAGTGACTCACTGGTCACTCATCTATTGCCTCCCTGGCAGCCTGTGTTAAAGCCTTTCACCAGATGCTTCTGGCTTCCCCCTTGCACACATCCCTCAGTGCTTTGCACCGTCCAAAATGAGACCCTCTCCAAGACCTGGTGCGCAGACAGCATTTTCCTCTCTCCGAACTTGCCCGTCTACGATTCCAATCAGCAGCAGGCAGAAACAGGAAATTATGGGATTGCCCCTGCTGTGCTTCATGTGCCATGCAGCTAAGTCACTGACCTGCTGAAGAAAGAGAAACAGATTGGAGGCTGGTGGGAGCAGGCATGACCTCAGAGGCACAAGTTCAGCCAAACGTCCCCAGTCAGGACAGATGGCTAATGGGGCTTGCACTGCTGATAATCAGCATCTCGGGGTCCAAGAATGCAGCCAGACAGGGCCTGGAAATCAGCTGGGGTGAAAGTGATGCAACTTCACCTTCTCTGAAATCAGCTGGGATGAAAGTGATGCAACTTCATCTCCTTTAAAGATCAGGATGGGGCCGAGGCACATGAGTTTTCCCTTCTGCAAGGCAGCCAAAGGGCAAAGTGTGTAGCACAGCTGATGCGCTGACCCTTCTTTGGACTGCAATAAAACTAATTGTCTTCTATTCCCTTCACCCTTTCTCTGTTTCTTGCACAACATAACTTTGATCATAAAGCTCTGGAGAAGCAGGATTTTGAGCCCAACTCTGATCTCACTTATTCTGGCATAATTCAGGAATAACTACAGTCGTACTTGTAGAAGATCAAAATCAGTCCAGTTCCTTTCAACTGGGCAAAATCACTGGTCCACAGAAAGAAGAAAATAATAAAAATGTCAAAAAATAATCAAAATAATAAAATAATCAAAACAATAGAGCCAGCTGAAGAAGGAGACTGTTTTCCTCCTCAAAGTTCAGTTTTTTTTGGCTAGCTCTTTATATGATGCAAAATTTTACAAAAGAAAACAAAAAATTAGAAAATTGCCATCAGCTGAAACTATTCCTGATATTGTCTCCAGTGGCAACTTGTATTTTAAGACAGGATATGGCACTGCTGGGATGCGTGATTTCACTTATTTCAGAGCACTGACTGAACCCATTGACCAAAGTCAAGCGGATTTCAGAACACAGAGCTGAGAAAACACTGCTCTTTTCCCATCCTCATGTGTAAGGTCAATGCTGAGGAACAGCACCCAGCAGGCAAAACTTGTGTAAGCAGGCCTTACTGAGCTACCATGATCAGTCAGCTACAAAGCAACCGGGAGCTCAAAAAGCTCTCCAGGGATCAGTGAGTGTCCTGCTGTGACTGCCATCCCTGCAGGTTTGGTTTCAATGCCAACAGCACCTGGCAACAGCCGGGGTTCAAATTCCCTCTGCTTTCCAAGGCTGCCGGGGCAGCTGGATCCTCAGGAGCTCACTGGGATGCACGCACAGCACGCGACGTGCTGACAGCACGGCCAGCGAACAGGGAAAGCTGTGGATATGGTGCCTTGCCAAAGGGTGTCTGCCTGCCAAGCTACAGGCAGCCGCACCGGGAGAAGACGGGAGGAGAGAGGAACCCCAGGCACTGACTGGGTTTATCTTCCAGCTGAGAATCGGTCCAGATTAGCTGCATGTGTGACCACAGAGGCTTAAACTCATTCCTCGTCATGGTTATGAAACATGGCTGTGAAGCACAAAAAATGCAAGAAACAAAGGTATTTAGAGCCTTCACATAGTGCAGCCTGGTGCTGCATTGTGTGACTCACCGGGTTTAGCAAATGAGAGGCTTAATGTGCAGTCAGCCCTCTTAAGCACAGAAAAGGCCCAGGGAGGCTAAAATCTCAATTTCTTGAATCAAAAGATCCCAAAGGATTTTGACCAAGCACCATGCCAGCTGCTGGGTCCACACCAGTTCTGCAACAGCTCAGCGGCATCAGGAGTGTGTTTGAGAGAGCCAGTGGCAGGAGAGGTCCCTGGCACTGGGACACAAACACAGGTACCCCTGCTCTTCTGAAAACTGCCCTCAAACTGGGGAGGTCCAACTGAGGCAGCTGCAAGAATCCGGATAAAGCACCAGCTTTATGTAAAGCACAAATCCCAGGGCCAGGCTGCCTCAGTGTCTTTCCTTTCAAGCTGAGCAGTTCAAATACATTAAACTGATACATATCTGCCTTGAAAGAAAAGGCCTCTCAGTGTTTTCCATCACCCAGCATGGCTGGCCGGTGGAGGTGACGCTCTGCAAAACCATGCTGTAATCTGCATCGGGTCTGAAATGCGTCAGCAGACACGCACAGCGTCTGTTATCCCACACTTCGCAGCACAGGCTGTGAGGAAAGGAAATGGGGGGTTTTGGGTCAACCACTGGACCAGTAGGCAGCAGTGATGAGTGATGTGCCCTTCCTAGGCTTGACCACTGCTTTAGAGCTCAGATTATGCACTTGAGTCACCAAAAATGCACATCCTTCAGCCACAAAAATGTTTTAAGGACACAGTGTGTTATAGAAGAAGTTATTTAACATTATTAGTCAATCAATAACTCCTTAGACTTGTAAAACTCATACAGATCATGTGCAATGGAACGACAAATACAACAATAATTTTCCATTATTACTTTTAGCACCAAGTTTTATTTAATTACTGTACACACACATATTTTAGAAAGGGTGGGGTAGACTAAACATTTTTTGCTGGATCTAAGCCTTTATGATGCTCTTTACTATGGGACAACCTGCTTCACAGACACACCCTGCTAATGCAATGGTCCTGGCCCTCTTGGTTGCTGGCAGCAATACCAAGGGGCTGGTCTGCTAAAGGCACCATCCCCCTCTGCAAGCTGGAATCACTGCTAGAGATGTCCTGGCACCCTGTGCCTACAAACACTATCAAAGGTCTCTGGTGTCTGCCAGCTTACATTGAAGCAAGAAGAGTGTTGCTATTGAATCATAGACTCATAGAATGGTTTGGGTTGGAAGAGATCTTAAAGCTCATCTAGTCACAAACTCCCTGCCATGGGCAGGGACTCCTTCCACTAGACCAGGTTGCTCAGGGCCCCATCCAAGCTGGCCTTGAACACTTCTGTGGATGGGGCACTCACAGCTTCTCTGGGAAACCTGTTCCAGTGCCCCACCACCCTCACAACAAAGAATTTCCTCCCAATAAGAGAGAGGTTCAAGCAATCACCTTCCTTGAGGCTGGCCCTGGGATGAGCAAGGTGCTTTGCTGCTGTGCTTTAGCAGGCACGTAGTGCTCGAGGGGAGCAGCTTCCAAAGCGCTGTCTCATCCCTCTGGCACACACCCTCACATTATACGGATTAAACCCTGAAATTACTGACTTTCTAATTTGTGAGTATTCTCATCTCACTTACCTCTCTTGAAACTGGCTTTCTAAAGTGTCAGTGGCAACATGCACTGCAGGGAAAACCGACCCAGAAACTCCTACGCTGGTCTGAGTGTTCGTGTAGATGCTTGGTTGTCATTTGCATGGGTGGGGTCACCAGTCACGGGAGGGCTTTCACCAGAGAACACCTGAAAAAACGCAGTGACTCCTTCTCCCAGGGCACTCCCCTGATGAAAGAACTTTGCTCTTGAAGACTAGGAGAGACAGGGAAAGAGTGCTGGGGTTCCCCTCTCCACACCTCCTCTGCCCAGACCACACTGCTGAATTGGAAAGTTAAAGAAAATAGATGAGTTTTCATACACCTACCTCTGCAGACTCATCCTGCAAGTCAGGCAGAGTTTGTTCTCCCTCCTTCCCACACATCGCCTCTGCTGCTCAGCCTTGGGCCTGGAGCCCCATCTCCCCCCCTGCTACTGGGTGGAGAAGGCACCATAAACCCACTTTAATTGCTCTGACCAGCATGGTCTCCCTGGGGCACGTCCCAGGGGCGTGCTGGCACCGGGTTTGTTTCCACAGGTGTGCTGAATTGTGGCTGTTCTCAGCCCACGCTCAGCCCCGGTGGGGCAGCGCAGCCAGGGCCCCATGGGCTGTGCTGTGGTGGGTCTCCCCTTCCTCCCTCCCTGCCTGGCTGACGGTGCTGGGTGGGAAAGGCTGTGGCTCCTTCTGCCTTCTCAAGAAGCTTGCTGCTGGAGCCATCACGATGTGCTGGCAGGGCATGTGGGGTTCAGCACCAGAGGAGTAGCTCTCTGTGCGTGGGGTGGGGAAAAAGCACAAGAGTAACTCATTATATACACCAAAAGGTGTGGGCTTAATTTAGCGTTGTCATCTGACCAGGGCTGATTTATTTTGTAAAATGAAATGTAAGAGAAACCTGTGGTAAAAAAGAAAAAAAAAAAAAAGAAGAGATTGCCACGAGGATGAGAGCTGGATCAGCTCGGCCCAGCCAGGAGCCCTGAAGGTGTCCAGGGAGGCCAGAAAGATCCATGAGGAGTTTCCTGCAAAGAAACTGTTCAAGAAATTGGGCAGAGGCAGTGTACGTGTGACCCCTGTGCGGCTCTGCTTAGTGGAGGGGGAGCCGCTGTCTGGGAAAGCAGCCCATCCCAGAGATTTGGAGGGGAGCGAGTGGGAAAGAAGGTGCAGCCTGGATCAGCCTGATCCAAAATAATATGTGGTTTGTATTTTCTAAGTAGAAAATGAAAGGAAAGAGTACTCCAAAAAAGTAGGTAGAGCAAATGATTTCATGGAGGAAATGTAATTTTTCCTATTAAACACCAAAACAAACCAGACCAGAAAACTCCCAGATTTTACAGTTAAAAGATTTGTGACATGCACTGAAATATTTTCTGGCAAGGCCCAGAGGTCTCTCCTACCCCCTAGTACCATGAAGCTGGTGTTATTGGAATGTCCCCCGGCTGGATGGGAACACCATCACACCCCGTTTTGGGACACCACATCAAGTGTGTTCTTGGAGGTTTTGCAGCTCTGCCACCAGTACCCACTGCCAGTGTTTGCTTTGTTACTCTGGACCTGAAAGCTCTCCATCAGCTGGATGAGTCCAGGAGCTGAGTGCAAAACTATTTCAGGAGAGGTGCTGGAAACTGACACCAATGGCATCTTTGGAAACTCTTTCCCCAAGCTGAAAAAAAGGGATTTCCTAAAATGACTGAAAATGAATTTGCCACATCTGCAAAGAGCAGCTTGTGGGTTATCTGTCCCTGAAAGTAGTAAAGGAAGCACTACAGTCAGCAACTTTTCAGTTTAAATGACAGCTGCTAATGTGCCCATGGGTGATGGCAAGTTCCAGGTACACTACTAGTTGTCTTAAATCCTGAAAACACAACCATTTGAATTGTTAAAGCTCTGCTAGTTTGCACGGTACAAAAAGACAGTCTCTTTGGCCAAAAAAAAGCTAGTTTTGGATTCAAGGACAACCTGAAATTAAAGCCAACAGTTTGAGAATCTGTAACTGATCTGCTCAGAACAAATTATTTGGCTACCTGAAGAGAATCAAAACATTTTAATTTTTTTGGAAAGAAGTGCAAAGAAGAAAAATATTAACTTGTTGAGAAAGAGGAAATTTTATAGGCAAACTAAAACAGGCAAGAGCTTGACCTCCATGTTGGGCAAGTGTGTGCAGAGGTGGAGAAGAGAGGACTCGATTTAGTTTGATGAACAATTCAATCACTGCTTATAACATAAAATTAGACTCTATGTTTGAAAAAGAGCTACAGAAACAAAAATGATTTTATGCCATTGACCTTAACACTCCTCTGTAATGTACTTGATGAGGGGGATTTTGTTTTATTATTACTGAGACAAATTCAATAGATTTACAGTGATGAATGCAGTAAAATTATACACATGGTGAAGGAAAGCTTAGCTTCAAGGCAGTACAACTCTGTCCAAGAAACTTAACTCCTCGAAATTTGCCATTTTCAGCTGGAAAGGAAGGATCTCAAGGCATGACTCCAGCAAGGCTATTTAGTCAAACAGCACCAGATGGATGTGTGGGATTCACCTTCTGCTTTGGTTATGAATGAGAGCAGTCAGTTAGGAGTTTGCTGAAGGCTATTTTTGCCTGGACAAGTCTGGTCAAGATACGGTTAATGTAGCTGTGCTTGGGTCTGCTGTGCTTTGAGTGAAGGATGTGTGGAAATGGGAGGGAAAGGAAGCTCACAGGAGGCCAGGTAACACAATGACTGAAGTACGTTGCTTGAGTGAATTCAGTTCATGACATTTTGCTGTGATACAAAATGTCATGGTCTTCAGAAGAATTTATGACTGAGTTTTCAGTATTTTCCTTTTTCCAGGAACCTCACCAACAATACAGCTCATGCTGTCCGTGAGGCATAAATATCACTATTTCCGCCCTCCGGACTGGGAAGCAGAGGAAGAGTTCTTTGACTAATCTCTGAAGAGCTGGGCCCTATCTGGGTTTTGAAGGGCTTGGAGCATCTGCCAGTGGCCAGGGTTTGGGTACCAGGGTACCAGCACCAGGGAAGCCAGGTGTGATGGACTGAGCAGGGAGTGACACTTCATACTTACAGGAAGAGAAACCCAAGGCAGAGCAAGGTCTTTCAACAAAGACTTCAACACATATTTGTGTCTCCTTCTCCTTGAGGAATTTTTGAATGGTTTTTAAGTGCTTATGCAAACTCAGACTACTGTGGTAGGCATGCTTGTATACTTTTCAACTGGCCTTTGGTCCTGAAAAATTGAAGCAGCTCAGGTTTTCTCAGCACTTTGTGGCCCATCAGGTGTCAGATGTTGGCACATACAGAGGCACCACCTGATGAGCTGACAGAGGCCCAGAGCTGTGTTCAGCCCAGCTTTAACTAAGCTGACACCCTCCTGTTGCCCCTTCTCCTCTGGGGCAGAGCAGTGAGGAGGTTCAGGGAGCAGGACACATCATACAGATCAGATCCATCGATCACATCAAAGGCAGCTGGTGGCCAGAGATCCCCTCCTGTCAGCCCATGGCCAGCCCTTCTCTCTCAGGGCTACCAAAGCCTCCAGCCTAACAAAACTGTCTCATCTATCTACTTCACTGAAGGCCACAGATCCCAAGCCTACCCTTAGCAACCCATGCGTTTCAGAAATAATTCCAGGAAGGGCAAAAGAAACTGTTGTCCAAGCAATGCATACAGATTCCAAGTACTTTGTTGCACAATTAATAAGGTAGCTTGTTTCACCACTTAAAATTCATCCAAAGGGCTCTTTTTAATAGTCAGAATCACCCCAGGCAAAGGTATTTTTGAACGTACCTATTTTTGAACATACCTACGCTCCAAGTTCTGAGTGTTGTGGCTTTTTGGTTTTGCTTTGTTTTCAAAAACGTTGATGAGAACCATTTTCCTAAACTGACAGCAACAACCATAACACACATACAGAAATAAGATAGCAGTCTCATACAGGAAATATTTCTGCTTTCATTTTTATTTTATGAGTACATATACAACAGATGCATAATCCTCCATTATCCAGGCTTAAAAGTAACAGGTTGGGGGTATTTTTTTTTTTTTTTCCAAAACAGCTTAAAGAGGAAAATAAAAATCAGAATGAAGGAGCTGCAACAAACCATACATTTGAAAACTTTGCTAAAATTACTGCTGAAATGTGCCTCTGTGTGTATGTGTGCATTGTCCCGCATGGTTAAAGCCTCACCCAAAATATTTAGTATATGAATAAAAAAATGCTTTGGCATAATCAGAGATTCTTCCATGCACAGTTTATTGACATTTCTGAAATAATGAGAGAATAAAATCTGAGGATTATATCATATTTCATTTCCTCTTCTTGGGAGCAATGTCTTTTAATGCAGTGGGGAAATGAAGAGGAGTCTGTTGACAAGAGAATTTGCTTCCATACTAAAATGGTTATATTAGCAGGATGCAAGCAGCTTCTTATAGAAGAGATGGATGGATATATGTATATAATGTAAAAATGCTATTTTATATGAGAAAATAAGATTTTTCAAGATAACATAAAATGAACCACTCTAAGACTAATTCCAGCAAAACATTTTGCTTTATTAGTTCTATTTTCTAGCTACAAGTCAAGCTGACATCTGTCGAGCTTTTAAACTTTTCATATGGCAGTCTATAAGAAACGTTTCATGCAACGTCTACAATGCTAAATACAGGGTAAATAATTGGGATTAAACAGATGAGGAATAACAGACTATTATAAGGACCAGTAACAGCATATTATGTACATAGAGCCATATTATATTCTCATGTCTTCACAGTAATGTGCAAATGTGACAAATATGGCTTTCATTTTTTTTTTCCCCTAAAGAAAGTAAGACATAATTATACAGAAGAAGGTTTTAAAACACTTAGTTGGATTTCACCTTTTTGTGAAAGCTGTTCAGTCTTCATTGCATGGGGTTTAAGGAGCCACCCCAGCTGGGGGTGTAGTTCGGGTTTGTTTCCAGGAGGGGGCACAGATTCCTAAGGCACAATATTAACGTTAAATATTTTTAATTTAGCCATGCTATTTTATTTTAGTTTTTTATTTTCTTTTTCTTTTTTTTTTTTGGTTATGTCAAGTAATAGGTGGTTGCTAGTTATATAATAGGCAGTTGATTGTAAAAAATACAATGTTGAAGGCTACACTACATGCCTACCTGTAGCTCCAGGAACATTAGCTAATCTGAAGACACACTATACAGCGCCGCATGTAAAACCGAGGTGGGTTTTTGGTAACATCCTTTTCCATACACGTAGCAGAGAGTTATAAGGCTTCTGTGGAATAATAATATCATAACTGAACAAATATTTTACACTCTTCCGTAATGGTATTTACAGTTACTGTAACTCATATTCTGACATTTGGTAAATAACATGTATCTTGTATGCATCCTTCTTGCCTGTCTAAAGTGCTTGCTTAACTGCGTGAGGAAAGAAAATGCATACCTGCTTTAGGTGCAATAAACCCTCAAAAGAAGTAGCTGAAATATTTGCTGTGGATTTGAAATGCATTCTCAGAAATTGAAATTATTGCTAAATTCAGTGCCCTTACTAGGCAATCATCTATATTATTTGTCATATATAAATATATGCATATATACTAGTATGTATGTACATGCATACACATTCATCTATCATGTAAAAGATAGATTTCAATTTTTTGTCCATCAACCTTTTTCATTTTGTGCTATTCAACTCACTTGTGCTATGACAGAAGCTGGATCAAAATCAAAATCTTACCATGCTACTACTACCAACCCTATGATTCATTAGCATGTAATAAAGGCAAAATGCAAAAGAAAGCTGAGATGATGACGAATCAGGAGGCTTTTGAAATGCACTGAGAATAAGGCAATAGGCTGTACATTACAGCAGAGGAACAGCTGAGGAAATTCCGGAATTCATAAACATGTCTTACTGGAGTCGGGATTGCTCTCCCTACTCTGCTGCAGAGTCCTATGCTTTTTCCAGTATCACTCTCCAGAATTCAAGCTCTAGAGTCTCTGCACCTATCAACACTTTTAATGGTAGCAAATTCAAAGCTTATTAAAAATGCCCTGATGCCACAACCTGGTAAAATAAGGCACTTCCAGGGCTGTATTCCAGCAGTGCCATGCCAAAAGGATCAGCAACAGGAAGAAGTGCTCAGATTTTGCTGAGTTTCCTAGTTTTGTCCCATGAAGTGCGCCGTCTTGGAGCGTACTCCCTCTTCTCTCTTTTGAGATGATTTTCTTTAAAAAAAGGTCTTTCATCAGTTGAAGTTGAGGAGCTACTTCTTTGTAAGCAAGAGGTAAATCTTCAGTTCCTGACATTCATTAAGGTGGAAGATCAGAGTGGTAACAGGCAACGTCTTCAGTTCATTCGGCATCTCCCGACTCGAGGTGACGTGCCAGCCAAGTCAAAAGTGTGTATTTCCTACCAGGCCCACACTGAAAGCTATGAGTGGACATTGGTACTGGAAAGGTCATTCCTTATAATTTCATTTACTGCAAAGAAAGAAGACAAGAAAAGGAATCGATTAGCATCCCGCTGCTGCAGGCAGTTGTCCTCAGTCCACAACCCCCTCAAACTCGCGCTTGTTCCTTGACAGCTTCAGTACAGCTCTGAACAGTGAGTGTGACATCACCAGGTAGCTTGGACAGGCTGATCACAGCACAAAACCAGCAGGATTAACCAAGGTTATTAACATGCTAAATACCATGTAAAACCAGGCATCACAAAACCAGTAGCATCCTGGATCCCTGATTGCATCAAACATACTTAACATTTCAAATTGGTTACAGGTCAAACATCTCATTTGCTCTAGAACTGCCTCAGAAATGTAAAGCCCGGAGGACCACAGGAGATCCTAGAATAATCTACTCCTTCCACAAAAAGAAGGAAAGTGTGTTAGCCATGGTAGGCACTGGTGGCAGAAAGCTGACAGTCACTGAACCTGGGTATGTGCAGCTGCAGTGCCTAGATAGAATACAACTTCACATGCTGATTTTTTCCACTGTGGGTTGATATTAGGGCAAAAAAAAAAAAAAGAAGAGAGGAAAATGCTGCATGCTTGCCTATTCCCTGGAGCAGGTAACGTGTTTAAATATATACCCTCCCATCGTGATGACCAACACATGTGGACATTCATGCCTTATTTCTATCCACACAAACAGATGAGAGGGACAAACAAGTTAAAAAAACTCTCCTGGCAAGAGTCAGAGAAGAGAATAAGCAGAGTCTGCTATCTCAGCATCAACCAGTCAGACTGCATCTCCACTGATAAAGTGTTGTTTTCTTTATTCACAAGTCTTCTTTCTTTCTTTTCCCCCTCCCCTGAAGATCATCAAGCAATACAGTTTCCCACACTCCAATTATGTCCATGTGATTTTTGGCAGATGGACAGGAAATGACTGAACCTGGCAAAGGTCATCAACAGTGGACTACACAACATCCCTTTTATTTCCACTCCACCTCCCTACAGCAACTGCCACCACCTGATTTACACGGAGATAGACAAAATGCCATCAACAGGGCTATCACTGCTTCTGAGTTTCTCTAACATTGCCAGGACTGGGAAACACGTGCCCACGTCATGGAAGCACCATGAAAAAGCCTGCATTTTCCTTTCCTTGTGGGCTGCTCTTCACAGTAATCCAGATAACTTCATGTGTTTACTGGAAAAGACCAAGCCTGTGTAAAACCAGCTTCCTGAAGCAATTAGGTGAGTACGTTTGGTGTTGGTTTTTATGGCTTGTTTTTTTTTTTTTTTCCCTGCAGACCGATTGCCCACTTAGTAATTGCAGCACATGAATCAGTCAGGATTTGTGTCACAGGTCCTGGCCACCAAAACCAATTCTACCAATGGATACACACAACATACTTCAGAGAGGAAATATCAGCTGCATTCGTAACTTTTTATTTACAGCACCAAGTTAAGAAGTATGGAAATAAGCTGTGAAAAGACAAAGCAGTTCTTCCTCTTCAGAGTGCCGTGGAGTTCATCGTCAATATTACCAAAAAGCAAAAACAAATTCAGCAGCAAACCCTGCACTGAGGCAAAGACTGCTCTGCACGCATCCAAACCCAGCCAGAAATGCTGCCCCATTTACATGTGGCCAGACTCCAGAGAGCTTTAGGGACTGAGTCTCTGCCTTGAGTGCAAACAGCATACTTCTGTGGGATGATTCTGCCGTGATGCTTTTGTAAAGATCACTTCTGTGAGAAACTTCTCAAGGCACTCTTGGGTCTGCAGCAAAACCACACAGCGATACCTTCATGTTTTATGTGACAATGAAAACAAATCCTCCTACTGGCCAGGCAGCATCATAGTCTTGCTAACTTTCCCTCAAAGCTTCTGTTAAATCAAATAAAATTAAGATATTAGTGAGGGGTATCCTCACTCTTTGTACAGTTACTTAGTGCTTAGAAACACTAAATAATGAATCTTCACAGTGCTTCTGTAAAATGTGAACATAAACATCACTGGTATTGCATGGGGACAGGGAGGTGGAAATGTGAAAGGCTTCCCCATCTCAGTCAGGATTAGCACCAAGGCATCTTAAATCTCTGACTAATGCTGTAGCACTTGCTGAGTTACTCTTGCTTGATTCTATCAGTAAAACTTTCAAAAGCAACAGCCTCAGCCTGCCAGCTCACGCTTTCCCTATTAACACATGTAGCAAAGGTATCTTGGAAGCAACTTGATGACATAAGCTGAAGGTCCATCTCCAAAACCAGCTTAGGCACTCAAGAGGCTGTCCCTTCCAGTCATTCCAGGTACCCTCAGCTGATCCTCTGTCACTCGATGGCTGTAGGACACGTCTTACTCCAGATATGACACAACTTTTCCTTTCAGCTGAGACCCCACCTGCCTTGGCTCAGGCCATGAGACCACAGTGCTCATTGAGTCACACTCTCTCCGTCACTCAGTAGCCAAATCAATTTGTCCCCTGCTGAAATCACTCATATTTTGTTATTGACTCACGGCAGTTTATTGCTTGTTTTTATTTTATATTACTTTCTTAAGACAGGTGGACTTCTGATACCTTGATGAGTAAGCCTGGTGTCCTCATGCAACAACATCTGGCAGCTGTTCAACAACAGTCACTAGACAATGTCACCAGGGACTTGGGAAACAGCTGAACCTCAACCCAAGTACATCCATTGCCACTGGACGTCACAACCAAACAGGGCCAAAACCACCAGAGGGGACAGTCAATGTTCCTCTCTTCCACAGTGGTCTATAGACAGTGTGGCTCACACACAGCTCTCTTTATTTCACTATTTCACTTGCTGTTTCCCCTTTACCCACTGCAGTGTCAAAAATGCAAAATATTCCCAATAATGCAGTGGAAAAAACCTGCAGAGAAGGACAAGGGTGCATGCAAAAGGCCCAGGTGGGGGAATATGTGGCAGCACAGCTGATCTTGCAGCAGCAGACTGCTAGCAGAGATGAAAGGGGAAGTGTGATTCGAGCGGGCTTTCCCTCACTGCCCGCTGAGACACCTGAGGCTGCAAGGAAAACCCTCTGCTGGGTGGGAATGGGGGCAAACCAGGAGGCAAGCGTATGTGAAGTGTGCTGGGTGATGCTCGCTGAGTTTGGCTAGAAGCATGCTCCCCGCCACCCTCAACTGCATGGTCCAGCACTCCCATGAGGACCCTTCACATTTTTTATTTCTGGTTTCTGGAAAATTTGCTTCCTTTTAAAACTCCAAAACGTGTTAGCATTTTTGTTGCATGCTAGGAAATGTTTTATTTTGCATCAAATGGAATGTCTTGGAATGTTTTGTTTGACCCCAAAGTGATTTTTCTTTTGTTTGGCAAGAAAACATCAATATTCTTGTTGTAGGCTGACCCAAGACTGTCCTTCCCAACAGCAAATCAAGCCTCTGTAACTGAAGTATGGTTCTGCTGAAGCATCCTGTGTGCCCATCCACACCAGTGCTACAGCTACCACTACTGTCAGTTCTTTGGGAAAGAGCACAAGAACCAGCAGACCTCCAGTGGTGCTTTCTCTAGTACACCTTTGCTCTGCCTGAGGGCTTCTTGAGCCAGAGGTCTGCATCCTTGCTTCTAATGAACTTTGTGAACTTTCTTCCATTAAGTTTTCTAATAACCTTCTGAACCTGTTTTGGCCTTCACGGTTTCCTGTAGCAATGGGTTCCGCAGCATATGGATGTGAGGGTGGAAAAAGTATTTTTTTTCTGTTTTATATTTGTTTCTTGTAAATTTAATTCATGTTTCAAGTAAATGAGCAGACTGTTCCCTCTTCACTATCTCCTTTTCCCTTTGGTATCCTGAGAGCTCCACTTGGTCCTGTAGGACCACTGCAGAACTTCCCAGAGAGCCAAGATCTGATCATGCACATAAAGTAATTGGCATTTTTCTCTTGACTTCCACATTTGTAACAAAATATTTATCATATAGTTAAGGAAAATCAGCTGGTTGCAGTCTTGAATGCTCAAGTTTTGACTTATAAACCTGCTACTATTACAAGAGGATTGTATGTGGTCCACAGAACAGCACTATTCAGTGCAAGAAGTATTTTGGCCCAAGTTTGAGTTTCATTCCTAAAGAAAACGCTGGTCTTTGATTCCCCAGCTGCTTGGATACACATCCATTCATGTCTGCAGTACCATTCCAGGAATAGCTGGGTTTTGAATAAGCACAACATTCTTCAAAGAAAGGTTGCAGTGGCTTTACACTCATTTTTAAAACAACATCATCGGAGTACTAACAAAGACCCATTTTATAACCAGGACAGATGAGATCCAAATGATTACCCAGCTTGTTGCAGGCCCTACGTACAGCTTAGCAGCAGATCTGGGATAGCATGCAAGATGTTCAATCTTCAATGCCTAGAGTAGCACAGCACTTCCCTTAAAGCACCAGGTTGATCCCTATCAGACCAAACAGCTGAGTACTATGATTTACAGCACCTTTGTCATCAGATTTTTGTTCACTGTTTTTCTGCTGGTGCGGGGAGGCCACTGTCGCTTTCATAGCTAACACCTACAGTTCCCCACAATGCCTTCTCTCAACCGGTATTTTCCATTGTCATGTTCAGCTTTTCCACTGACAGAAAAGTCAAAAAATAATAATGCTGAGAAATGCAGGTAACACATGACCTCTCTACCTGTCAAGGCTTTTGAAAGAGGAACCTTTCCTTTGCTAAACAGCAGATGCCACAGTAGCAGGATGTGGTGAGCTGTTACCCCACATTTTAGTTTAATAAGGAGCTTTTTCCTCTTGTATTTAATTTTGCTTTGAAATGCCCTTGCAATGGAAATTTCTGCTTTACTAATTAGCAAAAATCAGTGTCTTACCGATGAACCAGTTTGGGTTCCTGTATGGAACAGGATAACCAGATATATCTGTACGAATGTGGGTTCCATATATAGATGTGAACTTCATAGGAAATGTAATATTTTTAACATTTGGTGGCTGTACATGGATTCCAACAACCGGCAAGACTAAATTTCTGCAGATTTTTGCTTTCCTTGCATCCGATCACTAACACGGATAACAATGTAGCGTTCTGTTTTAATAAAATTCCTATTCTTCTGAGACAAAGTTCTGCCTTCCAGCTCAGACACTGATCCCACTCAGAGCAAAGAAGTTACAAGGTCAGTGGTGCAGGAAGTTGGGAGAGGGCACCTGCAGAGGGTTTTCTCAACTGGGGAGCTTTTTGGGGATACAAATGATGAGTTTGGAAGACTTCACACTCCTAAAGGTGAATGGCCTCCCAGAGTCTGCAAAAATGGGACGTGAGCCGAGAGCCATGGTCAAACTCACAATTATAAGGAGCTGAGTCTACAGTTTTGTGGGTGAGTGGTATCAGTTTGAAAACACATCCCATCCCTTTTCACTTGGCAAGCAGTAACATTAAATCTCCAGCTTCTGGCTAGGTGCAGTTGCTGTCTTGTCACACGTGGAAGTCAAAGACCATTGTTGCCATGACTTCAATCCATGTCAGCAGGAGCCCAGAAAGGCTTGCACAAGAAGACTGAGTAGCGGAACTCTAGGTTGTATTTACTGTTGTGCCCTTTTATGATGCACTCTTCTCATCCACAAGTGAGCTTTGTGGCTCTTCACTCCACTCCTTTTTAATAGGCAGAGAGGTGTGATAAGAGTTTAGGCAAAAGGACACTCAGACGTTTTGCACTGAGTTAGCACCTTGTGATTCACATGCCCCTGTTTGCCCTGTAAATAGCAATGGCATCAATTCAGCTCCTTCAGAATGGTTTTTGGTTTCCTTATCAATGGAAAGTGCCACATGGCACGTCCCAAAACATCCAGGCATACAGGATAACATGAAGTTTCTATCCACAGCTGACTAACCAACCTTTGCTCATTGCTTCATGTCCACCTGTGTCTGCTGGGGACCACTGCCTCTAACATGGACCAGAACCGAAGACAAGAGGCTGAGATGCCGTAACGCTCTCTTGATGAAAATGAACAAAAGCAGCCTGCTCTGACTGGTTCACATGGCGTGGAAAATACAAGTAATATCAGGTGCACCTTTCAAGCTACGTGTGTGGAAAACCTGTGGTAAATCACACTCCGATTCTGCCATGTCTGGACAATAACGCTTCGTCTTTCAGATGGGTGTAACTGCCCAAGCAGTACGATGCCATGACTGGAGACCTCATTTAAATGGTGTTTGACACTGGTCAGACTGCATAGCTTCTGTGTCACAGCCTCCAGAAGGTCTGTGGAAGGTCTGAGCAACCTCCAGAAACAAGTAGCAGTCCTGAAAGCAAAACTGCCTTGATTCGGCTCGTTGTTTTTGCCTCCTGGCAGAACTCACTAACTCAGGTCAAGCCTTACATGGGTACAATTACAGTGACACCCAAGTCAGGGATCTCTCCACACAGCTCATTACGCAGCATGGATATACCCACAAGTGCTCTGAATTTCTGCTGTCACTATTCAGCGCACGAAGAGAGCCGGGGACACTGGAGTGACTACGTGAGTTTGACGCTGACACCACGCTACCTATAGTAATGCTTTGTAGTGTGACGTTCACTTTGCTGCCTATAATTATTGCCCTCGGAATTTTTTCCACCAGCAGTGATGCCATATCTTGCTCCATCAGGCTTCTCTGCTCTCGTACGCCCTTCTTTTAGATGAAATGCCACATATTAGAATCACTGAAGAGGAATTCAAAGTTGCAAATGAACGCAGAGGAAGCCGAAATACAGGAGGAAAGTTTTTTTTTTTCTTATCTCCATGTAGAGATTTTATTTTAAGAGGAAAAATGGCTAAATATAGATGCATATACAGTGACTAAAAAAATTAAGCTCCTAGTGTAAACCATCCCATGACTAAAATTCTACAGTTTTTATCAGGGTACCTACTTCCTCCCTCTTAATAAGCATCACTACTTTTTGACATATGAAAGCTGCAACAAACAACATAAAATTGTTACTCAAATCACAGAAAAAGGTTTTTCTTACAGAAACTCTTCTCAAAGCTAGTAAGTACTGTCCTGTGAGTGAGGCAAAACATCAGAAAACAGTGATATAAATTCCTGAGGTGCCAGACTGTAATGCAAAACTATAGATCACATGAAAGCTTACTGAATTAAAAACCAAACAAAACAAGTCTTATGAAGCAGTGGAAAATATACCTTCACACGTTCCACAAAGAAGTCAGATCTTGTATTACCTCAGGTGTCCTGGATGTGTTTAAACCTTAAACTTATTTTTATCTGTTTGATCATTATAAGCCACTACCACAGGGCATGCTATTTTTGGAGATCGCGAATAGGACAGTGGAGCAAGTGAGTGACAGCAAGTAGCAGGTTTTAATAAAACATGATCCTCCCATAAGAACGTCAGCTTGGCACGATGGAAGGCATTGTTGTGCATGACAGTCATTACCACGGAGTCATTTTCCTACCTGCTCTACCCTCTGCCTTATTTAGTTTAACAACTCCAAGTCTCCCAGGGCGGCTGCGCTGTGGAGGGCTAATGGGAAAGGTTCCTTGTGGTGAGATGACAGCAGTGTACGGCAGCAATTTAACTGGGGCTCTTGAATAGGTGCCCAGACTAAATGAGTCCCATCCTATTGCACCAAAATTTCTGGGTTTAGATTTTTTTACCCCTCCCATATGCAGCCCTGGAAATGCCCTGCATCTCTTGCCCTGCAAACATTTAAGGTTGAATTCCCCGGCTGCTGGAAATGAGCGCAGAAATCGGCAGAGCTGCAGTGATTTCCAACACACTGGAGTCTAAACTTCAGCTTGTTTTTACTCTTAGTCTGAGGATGGCTGTACTCAATCTGATTTGCCCTTTTTAGCAAAGAATCAGAGACTCAAAAGGAATTTCAGGTAGTCCTCACTGAGGCCAACCTTTCCTGGGCAGATGGGGATTTGGGCTGTGCAGAGGCTGCAGGATCTGCCCCAGTATGATGCAAGCCTCATCTGACACACACATACACACATGTGTGAGGGTAGGGCTGGGCAACGAACAAATAAACCACAGTTTAACCAAAATGATGTGTTTACGTTCCTAAGAGCATCTGTAAGGGAAACAAAACAGACATATTTTACGTTTTACACAAAATTTCCGCACAACAGACAAACTACAAAAACGTTACCTAAGGCAGCCAAAACCTGAGGTCAGCGCTGCTGGAAGCTTTGTGGGTACCAGTCCAGAAGAAGTAAGGAAGACCACGTGCCCCTCTGCCACTGACAACAGGAATTTGCCCCTATCATGAGTAATACAGTAATGCAAATTGATCCTGGTGAAGCATTCTTCCTTTTCAATCTAGTGCCCAACAGTGAAACAGCGCTATCAGACCCCAGCATTCAGAACTCATGCCCTGAAGCGTGACAAGTCTAGATTCAAAATCGAAACAAATCTTAAGCAAGTCTGCATTTGCCTATTTTTCTAGCCTCCAGACGTCCCTGGCAGTGTTAAATCCTGAATGTAACTGAAATGAAACTTCCTTTTTCTGCCTTTTTACGCTCATATTCGTGATCCCATCTCTCAAGGTTTGCTGTACCTCACAACCAGCTGTCAACTGAAGCATGGATAACACTCGAGACACAAGACTCTCAAAGTATTCCATGGTTAGAAAAGCAACATTAAAGCCCACCTGATGGCCCCAAGGGCTGGCTGCTTCCAAGGTTCACCAGCAGTCAATGGGAGAGGGGGAGTGGGACTGGACCATGTCACAAAGCTCTGAGCCTGATGCTGATGGCTGATGCTTGGAGACTTCATGCCCTGCCAAAGGAGCATCCCGTGTGCAGGCATCCAACTGAACACTGGTGATTTCTGTGGCAGCTGACACCAACCTTTAAGACCTCACATGACCATCTGTATCAGGCCAGATCTTTCTACATAACACAAGAAAGGGCTTTTCTCCACATGCTGGAAAAATAACAGATTAGCTTTAGAAAAAAAAATTCTGGGGGTACAGGAGGAAAAAAAGGGAGAAAGAGAAGGTCCATAATCTCTATGGCTTACTGATTTCAGAGTTAAAAAAAAGCCAAATAAAACTGAATTTCTCTATACAATTATTATACAATTATTAATCTTTTTAGAAGCTTTTCCAACATTGCACATAATGAGCAATTCATCAAAGCATATTAGGTGCCACAGAAGTTGCATTCAATATAAAGGGGTCATTAAGTTTCTTGTAATTGCACATTACTGAAGCTTTCGTTAGCTCTAAATCAAATCAATGGGATGTGCATGTATGCTCTTTAATTGACTTTATGTAATAATAGTGTGGTCCATAGTGATCCTCTGGAATCCTCCAAAATGAGCCACCTTGCACTGCTGTTCATAAAAAAACAGCTTGTGTGCAGCTGGGCATATCACGTAAAGCAAAGAAACCATAAATGGAGGAAAGAAAGAAGCACCTTTGGTCACACAGCAGTATTTGCTGAGTGCCCTTTTCTTTCCATGGGTAGAGAATGGCCTAGAGACTTTACTCTTCTTCCACTCAACCAGCCTCAAAGTCTGATGGACTTGAGCAGGAGTAACATGGTCTCAAGAACGGAAGCACCCTGGAGATAGATTAAAACAGGGTCTATATGATCTGTTTCTGAGCAAGAAGTGTTTGATTGTGTTTTTTTTTCTCTTTAATGGACCCAACTTGCCCTATTATCATCTCCCTATAAACACCTCTTTCCCTTATAGCCCTTTTCATCAGTGAAGTGCCAAACAGAAAAGAACAGTGCCATTATTCATGCCGATCAAAGAGGGCACCTAGGCAGGGGCAACAGGAGAACAGGGGCAACAGGTCTGTGTAGACCATACACAATGTGCCTGTGGCACAGTGGGTGGCCACTGCTGGGACACATCTGTGCCTCGCCTGTGTGAAGGCTGAGTCTTGTTTGGTAACCTGTAATTCACAGGAGTTTTGCTCAGCCAGATAAAATGATAACCATGAAGTGACTCAGTGAGTGGCCACATGCTGCTGAATGGAAGAGCAAGGCTGGGTGGGGCTAATAAAATTTTAATGTGTTTGATAAGGAAAAAGAAATCCACCTATGAGCCTGCTGGGGACTGGGCTGGGAAAGGTCACGCTAGCTGGGGGAAATCCTTAGGTGATGGAACACAGCTGCTAATCTTCAGCACTGGGCAAGAACCTGGGCTGGCTCTGGGAATCTGAACTGGTGGTTGCAGTCGGCAAAAAATGGATGCAAAAAAAAAGGTGTCATGTAATAAATTTGCTTTTGGCATGATGATCTGGTCACCACCATAATGTGAGCTGTAAGTAATGCCACAGGATTTCATTTCACCCATGGCAACATCTGTTGCTGGAGAACACTGCAGTTCAAAGAGGAGTGCATGTCCTCTTTGTCATGGCTCCTTGGACAAGAGCGCTGGCAGTGCTTAAGAACACTCTGGCAGTGGCTTTGTACCACCTTAACTAGGGACAGACCTTTTCATAACAAAACCCCCATCCAGTTTGGCTGGGAAGCTTTGATCCAAAGGCTGATTTAAGTGGACTCACCCTGGGGACATACCAGTGCAGCTTGGGCCATGATGTGGAAACCCCCAGGGTGTTAGTGGATGCTCTCCCCAGTGTGGAGATGTGGCTGTGAAAACCACTGCACTCAGACATCCAGTTCCTGGATTCCAGTACTCTTTGGACGCTAAAACCACCTACAGCAAGCATCTCAGATTATAGCAGCTGGAAGAATACTCTTATTTGTATATGGTCCCAGTGTGAAAGAGCTGCAAAGATGACAAAAATGTCTTTTCTTCTTTTCTCCTTTTTTCCCACATGCTGTGCCTAGCTGCAGAATGGCTCAAGCTCTGGCTGGACTGACAGCAATGTCAGCAGTAAAATCATCACATGCAGTTGCAAGAATTCAGTAAGAATCACAGCTGGGCTCCCAGGGAAGACAAAACCTTCCTCCTTGCAGCTCAGTGCTCGACACAAGAACCCTGCTGATGCTCAGTGCTCACCACTAGAGCGGAAATTTATTCTGTCCCAAGAACGAAGAACTGTAAACCTGCAGCCAGCACTGGAGAACTAGGAAAAAGGCACTTGAGAGCAGGTGTACAACACTCATCTCTCAAACACACTTAAGGACCTGAAATTTTATTCAAAATGTTTGCATTACACTTTCCAAACAACCACTGGCAATATGCAACAGGCTTCTTTTCTGCCTGTTTTTGAGTACCTGGACTTCAAAACCCTTGCTTCTCAATAGCTGAGAAATGACAGGGTGCTTCCATGCCCCAGGCTGCGATCTCATAGCACATCCAAACTCCAGCAGAAGTTGGCCTGCACTTTTGAGAGGTGCTCCAGGAAACAAAATGAGTGGAAGAACTTTAACAGTAATTCAAGAGGAGCTTTAAAATTTTAATAATGCTTCAATAAAGAAAACTGGCTGCTTTCGTGAGATTCAGTCAGGTCAAATCAGCTAATTCAGAGCAGGAGGTAAACACATGGAGGCTGGAAAATTTGGAAAATCCACACAACTACACATTGCTTGAAGGGGCAAGCAGGACCCCACTCCCTGGGGAGCTCACCGAGGACATGCAGACCACAGGACCCAGCTGTGGGCATGCAGACGTGCAAGAAAGATCTGTCTCTCTCTTCAGAAGCATCCTTGCAACAAGAGCAGCCCAGCAAGGGTTGGGTCTTGCTGAAGACCCTGTGAACCAAACGCTTTTCAGTCTAGAGCTCTGGGGACATCAAGGACATTCTACTGACGAGATTAAAGAAAAAAGTGCAACAAAGGTTTTGATGAAAGGCTGCGCAAATTGATTGTTTGCTCCACACAACAGCCCTTCTGGTGCACCACACCTTTTGTAAAACACAGTTCCATGAAACAAATTATTATCTCCAGTAGCTTCCGTCTACACACATTTCTGAAATACTTTCATTCCGAACTGTTTTGAGAGGAAACATTAAAAAGAATGGAAACCTGGCAATTAATCAGATGGAAACCTTTGATTCAGTTCTACAGAATAGGAAAAAAAGAGGAGAGAATTATAAAAAGAATACCTAACATTAACTGCTAAGTAGGGAAATGAAAGATGAGCAGAGGCCAGGGACTGGGAGCACTGGTGTTCTGCCTATGTCTACCTGCACTTGGATGTGGTTCTAAAGGGTGGGTAAGATCTGTGTTTGCTGTTCTCGTTCAAACCCACATAAACACCTAGTCAGTAACCGGGTTTTGACAGATGAAAATTCTATTTCCTTAAAAACTCACAAAATAAAAACCTTGAAATTTTTTTTCAAAGCATGGACTAAAGGCTCTCCTGGTCAAGACACAGAGCAAATATTTACAGGTACTGGGGAGACACCATTTCCTCCCTTTAGGCTTCAACCTGGTGTCTGCCACATGATTTTATCCATTCAATGAAGTTTTTTTTTCCAGACATCTGCCAAGAGGAAATAACTTTCCTGTATTGGGAGTCTGGGAATCCTAGAAAACAATCTTAAATCCATAAAATAATTGAAGTGCAGTTTTACTGAGCTCTTCAGTTCGATTCTGATTTTTACTACAATGTCAACAAGAGTTTAATTTGTTTTAAAGTTTAGGTTCTTAAATCTGAGTGATATACGGTAGTTTACAGCTTGCTGGCA
Organism: Nicator chloris; assembly: GCA_013400495.1. Taxonomy (NCBI): domain Eukaryota; kingdom Metazoa; phylum Chordata; class Aves; order Passeriformes; family Pycnonotidae; genus Nicator; species Nicator chloris. The sequence continues at coordinate 120,040 of WAAE01015487.1, forward strand.
ACAGCTACTGTGGAAAAAAAAATGGAAAGTGCATATAAAGGCGGTTCTAACTCTGACATTGTGAAAGCAGAGAGCAGTGCCAAGAGCAGCAAACAGCATGGCTTTCCCAATCCTGGCTGGCTTTAGGGACTGCTTGCTATTGACATCAGTCGCTATGGGATACATTTCCCTGCTGTAACAAATCTCATCTGGAGCCTGTAATTAAAAAGAAATGTCTCAAAGTGTAATTTCTTTCTCTAAAACACTTACAGATGTTAACTAGATTGCTAGTAGTGTGAGATGTGTGTGGGTGGACATCTTCCTCCTTATCTGCTGTGTCAAAGGGGACAATTTATTCACTAAAACCAGTCCTAAAGGTAGTCATTTTTCTGCATGCATCTTTGTGTATGGGGGTGGTGGTGTCTTCTTCTCTAAACTGCTTGCTGAATGAACAATTTGGAGGTGTTTTTCTTTATAGTTTTTTTTTCTTTTCTTTCAGAAGTCATCTCCAAAGTCACCTGATTTAAAAGGTACTTGGAGTGACTAAAAATGTCTTTGCTGAGCAGATTAAGAAGTATCCTGTCTGAGCTGTAAAATTATAATAAAAATAATAGTGGTATTAGTAATAGCAATAGTAGTAGTAGTAATAATAATAATAATAATAATATTAATAATAATAGTAATAGAAGTTGTGATGTAAGTTTCCTGCTCCAGTGACTTTCCATCAGTGTCTTTTGCTGGCACCCTTGGTAGGTGCTGCTAAAAGCATTTACAGGAGCCACCGGATGGCCAGGGAAGCTGATCTGCTTCAGGTGCACACCGGACACGTGAGGGGGAGAACATGAAAAAGGGATGAGAAGCATGTCTCTGGGGAGGCAAGAGGGGTTTCTTTGGCTGTTGGAGAGGGTGGTAGCCCCAGCTCTGCCATGGAATGCTGGTCGCAGCCAAGCACTGCCCATCCCACGTGGCCACGTAGAGCATCTCCTTGGTACTCCGCAGGAGGTGATGGCTGAAACTCTCCTTCCTAACACAGGCAGCCCAGACACAGCTGTCTGCTTGGGCCTTTCCCTCCACCACCTTCCCCCCTCTCACTTTTCATTTTCTTTTTTCAACCAGCTTTGATTGGAGACAGAGCCTGGGGCAAATCAGAGGAATTTCTAGATTTTTCTGAGTGCTGTGAGCTCTCGCTGTTTTCCGATACCTACTTCCTGCCATATCTAAAATAACAGCAGCTGCAGGGGCCTGATAGAGAAGAGCTCCAGGGGAGAAATTCTCACAAATGGGGTGGGAAAAAAAGAAGAAGAAGAAGAAGAAGAAGAAGAAGAAAAAAGACTTATTAGGGAGACGATAACACAGAGAGCCAGCATCAGATTCCTTGTTGGAGTTGATAGCACCATAGGCTGTGGATGTTGTTGTCAGAAGCAAACAAATCCTGTAAAATGGCCATGGGAATGATGTCTACATGTTTTCTGGGATAACAGAGGTAGCTTTACAGCACTTGTCCTATTGTATGGAGTATCATGCCTCGATTAGCTAATGTCTCTGAGGGCCAGATAAGTGAGGATGAATGTCCTGCCCTAGAAGCTTTCATGCTTTCTCTTTGGTGTGGCTATCTGTGGAGAGCTGCAACATCAGAAATCTCTGTACACACACAGAAGGCCCCCTCTTTAGAGAAAAACATCAGAGAAAATGGAAAATTGTTGAAATTACATTGTTTTCCATGGAGAACACATGGTGCAGTGTTGTCATTGTCTCATTCCAGACCACATGAACGAGTACGGCCACTCAAGAGACTTCCAAAATGGTCCCACAAAGGGACATTATATATTTGTATGAGAACTACTCCAGGAGAAGAATGTCTCTGTCCTACTGGCATAAAAGGGGACAGAAACAGACATGGTGCACTCATAAAAAATATACTTACTTACACACCATTCAGTGTGCAAGAACACACTGAGATCTCCTTGAGATCCCTTGCAACTAACACAAACATTGCTTTAAATATCAGCACATCCAAACAACCAAAATTAGTGTGCTTGAAACACTGCCAGTCAGTGCAATACAGGCAGCATCTCAGGTTATCGAATGTGCCATTAACCTTAACAAATTAATGTAATTCTACAGTTACTCTGGGAGCTATATCTTGCGTCTGCATCGAGTTTTGGGTCCTGAAATTTTCACCCAATATTAGAGATTTTCATGCATTATTTCTTTTCAACATCGGACAGAGTATTAAGTGAAGGTTATCATGATTGTGAATTGGAGCCTGATCCAAAGAGTGCAGGAGACAACTGAAGAATTCCTACTCGCTTCAATGAGCTTTGCATCAAGTTCCTATCAAACACAGACAGACATCTGCAAAGGCAGTCTACAAATGCGCAATGTACTGGTCTGATGGCTTGGCAGGAAAAAATACCAGTCACTGTATTGTAAACACTCTATTTTGTTCATTATTCCCAAAAGATCATTTGAACTGTTTTAATGCTGATATGCAAAACAGGCAAGTAGATGTGTTCTTTTATTTTGCCTGAGTTTTGAAGCACGAAAGACTTCCCTGGGGTCAGCAGACTTCTGATTTCCGCCACTCAAACACTACAAGCACATTTGTGTGTTTACTTCAATGTGTTGGTTTTACTGCATATGCATGGGGGTTCAGTGTGATTCTAGAGTCCTACCCTCTTTTAAGGGAATAGTGGAAAATCATGCACAGGGTTTTAGTAGTAGCATGTAGGTTTTCTTTTCTAGATTTTAAACTAATTCTCTAGAACTAAAAATCTTCGCTTCACTTGAGTACACAGCACAGCTGCCAATTTTTAGTTGTTAAAACAAGATCATGTTAAGGTACTTGGTTCTTCCCATCCTCAAAAGAGGCTCCTTAATCTATGAACCATATTTGGTTCATATTCAGGTAATTAAACAAACTGGTCAAGTTTAGACAGACTAGACAATATTCTGGCAAAAAAACCCATAAAACTTAAACTAGCTAAACCATTTTTTAAAAAAAAAGTCACCCTGGACAATACAAAAAGAATGAATTTGTATTCCTGTACAAGTAGACTAGTTAGAAAATGTGAGGCATTGCCTAATCCTGTTTTAAGCATTGTTATGGCTGTGCTGCATTACATATGCTTATAGAGCAGTACATTTATAGTGAACTGGGTAAGGAATTTGGGAGTAGGACTAATGAGCTTTCCTTTCACACTAGACCAGATGAGATCACAGTAGGAGATCAATCTGCAACAATTCCCGACTTTTGTTCAAGAAAAGCGAGCGTAGTGAAGGTCAGAGACAGTCTAAAGAGCAGCATGGCAATTATTTACTGACATGAGACTGGAAAGAATATCACATGGAGCACAACTTGGACTTTAGACACGTAGGAAAGAATGGTTCATTTTATGCCACTAATCATAGCCAAGGATTAAGATATTTTGGAAAAGCTCTATTATTTCTCATTCTGCAAACCCAGATTTCATTACTGGTAAATCATGAAGTTTATGAAGTCCATTCATACAAATTAATTTCCTTTCCTGATTTTCATTGGCATGTGAGACACAGATATACAACAGAAAGAAAAGTTTGCAAAGAAAATAAAAAGATACACAGAAAGTCTGTGTCTGATTTTCTGTGTCACAGAAAATCTTTGTCTGTTAATACTTAAGAGGAAGGTAATCTCAAGTGAGGATGTAGCTACAAGAATCGTCCCTGCAGCTAGTGCATTCGTTCTTAAATAAATTGGGTTTGGGTCTGAACATGTAGAAATCGGTGCAGCTGCACTACAATTAGATGGATCTATGCTGACTTACTCGGGTTGCCTCCATCAAAAATACCCAAATGTAAGTTCTCCCATTTGTAAGATTCGTAAGATTTCATTTTGCAGCAGCAATGTAAAAGCTCGATGTCTTTTCCATATGATGAGAAATATTCCCACCTACACATCTCAGCGAAGAATTCTGACAATCATTTTAGTGTCACAAGATGTGGGGATTTCCCCCTTAAGTGGTGCTTCCCCGCAATGAAAGTTTTTCATATGAAATGTAAATCCATCTTCAGACAGCTTTCTAAACACAGATATTTTTCCAAAAATAGGCAAGGGAGGTGGTGGCCACATCCCTCAGGGGATCGTGCACGACAGAAAGCATGATACAGACTCATCTGGTGTCCCAAGCATCTGCCACCTCCTCCCAGAAGCAGGCTCTTAACTGACAGCAGAGAAATTGTGTTGGTTGCTGCAGAAATCTAGATTTTATTATCAGAGAAACCATAAAAATAGCCCTGAAACATCAAGTCTGACTGACCTCTGGCTGGCTGACCAAATATTTTTAGCGTCACATGTGATGTAGACAGGCCTGTATCTTACCCCCTTCCTCACTAAAATAAATGACAGTAGGTTTTCTGCAGATTTCAAGATTTAGATTTTTTCCCTGAATATTCATCTAACAACCAAAGAAAAGGTCCATCCATTTGTAGATTTCTTGGCAGGAGATCTGGCATCTCTGTCGAAGTCTGCTCACTTTTCATACACTCTTCTGTGCTGAGTGCTAGGATCCAAAATATTCCTTATAATAAAAAAAGTCTACCCTACAGTTAACTAAGGGGACTTTATGCAAGGGCAGGCCTTGGTTCCAGCAAAGTAGTTCATGGCAGCAGAAGGTACTCTGGTTTAAGATGGTGATGATACCCATGACAAAATTCAGTGGAAGGGAAGGGATTAGAGAGGAGTTTTCTCTTTTACTTTAGCAGATGATTGTTTTTTACAGAAGTATCCAAGTGATTTTGGTCTGGAAACACTTAAAAATTTTTGATGAGACACTACTCAGTCCAGGTGCTTTTCCTAAGATAATATAAAATATAGCTTTGGAAATTTCAGCAGATGTTCTGATTTTTTCTAGTTCAAAATTTCTTTTGCTACTGCTCTGCCTTTAGGTAAATAACTGACTCTAATTCATTCTTTAACACAGTGATCCATAGTCTGTTGTGAATCTTCTGTTAATTTATTTGAGGGTCTGTTATTATTTTCCTGATTTAACACATCCTGTTTTAGAACATCCATCGAAGTTGATGGAAAAAATTTTCATGGCACTTGGATCACATCCTAAACGTAACTTGAATGCCATCTTTTGCAAAGCAAGGCGATTTCCTGCTTTATTCTTCAGTTGTATATCTTTGAAAGTGAGCTTTTACAAATCCTCAACTGCCTTGTCAAGGTCTGATCACTTCTACTCCTTCTAGCACTGCTTTTTTGGGGTGGTTTCCAACTGGGGAAAAATCAATGGATAATCTTATTTTTCTCATTTTAATCGAATGCCCTATCACGCTCTAAGTCTTAAAACTGATACGAAAATTTCTCACTAAGTTCAGGTGATGGGACTATATTTATTCAAAGACTTCTTCCCAGCCCCTTCATTTTCACCATATTTCTGAGGGTTTTTTGGTCTCCCTATGGGAGCTTTCTCCACCCAGAGGCGACTCTGAAGCCCTTTCCTTGCGCCTTAGAGAACCTGTCTACAGAACACGGAAATAAGCCATGGGATTATTTGAAGGTCCTGCCCTAGGGGAGATGCCCACCAAACCTTTCCACTTGCAGGCAATGCAGCCATCTCACTGCATTGATCAGCACAGACTGAAAGGCTCTTCTACCTTCTCACCTTGGATCTGTATACGTTTAAGGAACACAATGCTCATTTCATCATCTTCTCTCATTTTTCTCTATACTTAAATTATTTGGGGGCAAAGTGAGGTATTCTTTAGACACACTTCTCCATGGCAGTCAAATCCTGGGCTCTTACTACTCATTTGTACCATTTCACTTTTAGACAAACACCTCTCTCTCTCACACCCGCACTCATCCCTTCCCCTCTTCTTCCAGAATTCATCTGTGCTTTTTTTTTTTTTTTTTTTTTTTTTTTTTTTTTTTTTTAAATGGGGATGTTATATTTAACCCTCCTTTCATTTCTCTTTTTCTCAGGCCTTCTTTCACTCTAATTACATCATCGGGTAGTTTCACAGCCATACTTGAAATCTGAAACTTTAAAATGCTTGCTGAATATGCTAGAGCTTTATGAGACAGCTTCTATTTTATTTTCTTTACTAAGTTTCCCAAATAGACTGAATGTATATACACACATGCACTTGCCTGTACTTGTCACAAAAGGCCCCATTCCCTCATCTCTTCCAATGTGCTGAATCTTTTGCAGCCCATGCAGAGCCCCAGCTTTGACTGGGGGTCCTGGAGTCTTGCAACACAGATCTGCCTCTGCCAGCAAGCACACACCAATTAAGCTGAGGGCTGCAGCTATCTCTGGAATTGTGCATTAGCTACTAAAATAGCACCAAGAAGCTGCTTTCACATTAGCATGTCCTTCTGGCAAACCTTTCCTTGACTTCAGCACTACTGGTTCCTCCATAAGACTTTAGTTTACCATTGAAATGGCATGAAATATCTGGGATATCAGATTGCAAACAGGTAAGTCTGAACCCTCTAACCCCAAAGACCATGGTCACCTTTATGTCTACTTTCACTATGTGCTGAATAGGGCAGAAATCTACAGTTTGTCTGGTAACAATGGAGGTTTCCAGCTCCTACCAAGTGGTGACAGCTCATCCAACTGTGAATCTGTGGTTTAAATAGATGGTAGTGTGCTCTTCTGGCCTGTAAAGGTCCAGCACAGATTTTCAGAAACAGTGGGAGAATTCCCGGAAAGTTTTCTGAAAGAGCCATTGCCCCTGGGTTTGTCTGCTGATGCAAAAAGCATAGTCTTCTCTCCGTGGCTGATGGCACTTTCTGCCCTAGAATCAGCTGTGTTGTTTGTTTTTTTGGTTTTTGTTTTTGTTTTTGTTTTTTTTTTTTGTAATTAGGTCTTTCCTGATCCTAACATACTCTCTGTGGGGAAGAAAAAACCAAGAAAAAAATGCCTGAGAACTCCTTCAAAGTTACCTAGGAGTTCAGGGTCTGGAATAGAACAGCCATCTCCATTTCTGGTGGCCCTTCCACAGAGATCTTGTGCCGTGTCTGGCTGAGGTACAACTTGGCAAAACTTGGACTCATTACAACACTCTCAAAACTGGGATTTGTGTGGCATCAATTCTAGCAACTTGAGGAAGCTCTAGCCTTTGACTGCTGGGGCCCACCGTGTGTCATGCAGCGGTTAACAGCTAATGAGTCAGGGAAGGTTCTCAGAACAAAGAAAACAAAGAGTGTAATTGAAAAGAACCAGAATCAGTTTCTCTTTTTATATGACAATATCATACAGAGTCATGTCAGATTGAGAAGAACATTTGAACCTCCCAGTACTACTGATCCAAAGACATTACTATAAGAAGAGATGCCTGGAGAAATAGTTAATGCCTCGTGCAGGTGGTCTGAGGTGAAAGGCCTCAAGCCAACAGCTGTGTACAAGTCCAGCCTGGAGCTTGGTGGAATAGAGTCATCACGGAGGAAAAAACCGTAAGTCAACTAACACCAAAGAGTTTACCAGTCACTTCAGTCTGCCAAAGGATAACTGGATAGCAAAAGCTCAGATGCTGGCACTAGTGACAATCACAGCTCAGAGGTGAGCAGCAGTATGGAGCTGCAATGGTTCAGGAACTGATTGTGCACAACAGAACCTCCAAGGGATGGGCTTCTCCACCTGACCTCATGTTTCTAAAACGCTTTACTCAACAGGCACCTGCAGGATATTCAGAAAAGTCAGTCATGAGTTCAAGAGACTTAGATCACTCTCACCCACCACAACTACAAAGATGTAAAAGAATTAGGACACGAAGTGTTATAGATAATTTCAGACACTTTATCTCTGTATGGATTTGCATATGCAGGATAGAAATAAAGGTTAAAATAAATATTCTTCAGTTTGTTATTTTTGGAGGCTTCTCTTGTGACCCAAAATAGTGATTTTTCTACTTCTTAAGTAATCTGCAGAAGATTTTGCTTATGAGGTGGCACTGAAACATGTATTTTCCCTGAAGCACTAGACTGCTGCTCCCAGGATATCAAAATGGATTCATAGTATCTACAGCAATACCTATTTAGCAACCCCAAAGCCATGAGAAAAGTTATGAAATGGGAAAAATCTTCGGCCCTAGCTCCCACAGAAATCTAACATCAAAAGCAATCTGGACAGTACAGACATGAAGAGTAAAATCTTGACTTCTGCATTCTCTGCAGCAGTATGGCTGCAGAAGAGTCAAAATTAAGTAGAGAAACCATGTTTTAGTTGTGCAAAGGAAAGGCAAGTGAGGAACATTCTTGTTTTTACATGATGAGCTGTAACTACGAAAGGATCAAAGAATTAATCCACTAATTATGGATTTGGATAGCCTGTAGCATTGCTTTTTCAAGACTGGTCCAGTGCTCATACTGCAATTTATGTGTTCAGGAACAATATGGTTTGGGAGTTTTGACACACTTGCAGCACCATCTCACTCAGCTTTCTGCTATTTGTCTTGCAGTAGGTTTCACAGTGTGTAAAATGTAGAAGACCTAAAAGTGAAGCCTGTAAAGGAGACAGAGGGCTGGTCCAGCTCCCTGGTTTGCTGCCAAACCCAGCCAGGCTGGCCATCAAGGAACAGGACTGCATTTTTCCTGCTGTATTTCTTACTCACCGATTGTTCCCAGGTATTTTCAATACCCGGGCTTTGCAGACTTCCTCAGTGACAGAGGAGGAGGGGAACATTTTGAGGGTCTGCTTTTTTTCATAAGCTTCCTCCCAGCCTGGTGATAAGGCTGTTGTGGAAGCCTGTGCCCCCTTTGGTTGCAATCAGCATCAGCTCCTCAGAGAGGAGGAAAGACCCGGAGCCAGGTTATCAAGCAGCCTGCTCTCTGCAGCCGTGGTCAAGCCCAGCTATCAGGCCCCTGACCCAGCCCCCAGCTGTCCAGCAGACACAGAGGAAACAATGAGTGGTGCAGAAATCTGCTTGGAAAAACTCCCTCTCTGCCTGTCTATCAGGGACCAGGCTTCCATGAATGCAGCCATTATGTGTGCTTTAACTAGCAGCCACGCGCTTGGTCCTGTTCCCAACGAACCCAAAGGGAACGGTGTTGTTGACTTAAGTGGGAGCAGAGGCAGCCCCTCCACAGCTTGGGGATCCAGCAGCTTGCCAGTGCCTCTCCAAGAGCGCTGTACGTGAAGTCAGGGAGGCTGCTCCCTCTGACACGGATGTGTTTGCTGGGCTGAGCTGCCAGCCCAGCTCTGTGGAGGTGCTGCGGGGGCCTGTGCCATATTCTGCTCCCTCGAGAAGAGGGGCCTGCTACCACAACTTCCCCACAAATGTTTTGACAGAAGGGGTTCAGGACACAAGAGCACGGAGGCCAAGGCACAAGGCCACACCTAAGCAGCTAATATTGCTCAGCTCAGCAGAAACGATTCAAACAAACAACATATTCCTAAAATAATTTGCATCGGAACAAAGCTTTCTCACGAAGCTTGTGCTTCTGCAAGCCATGTATTTTCCTTGGCACTGCTCCAGGCTTAAAAGCAGATGTAAATGTTACCAAGGCTCAGATACAGCAACTTCTTCTCTCCCTACTGCCAGGGAAAGCTTACAGAAAACAGCCAACAAAATCTTTACCATTTGAAACGGCAACACCAACAGCCATTGATATAGAAATAGAAGAATGAATCGGGCATGGGAGTGAGAAGTGACTTCTTCCAAGCTGCTTTCAGCTGGAAAGAGGGGGAGCAACGCAGCTTCAGAGAAATACTCAATAACTCCAAGTGTTAATGTGAAGGTGAATGTGCAGATGCACATCAACCAAAGGCTGCTTTTTCAACACTGCTTTCTGCAGTTTTGCTGTCACTTGGTCAGCCTCCTGCTCCCTCCACCAGTGTCTGGCATCACTGAATGGGGCTGGAGCCACTAAGGACTTCCCCAAAGGGACTGGACACTTTCTGTAGAGCCTGAGACTCAAGGAGCTCCCTGGAAATGTAAGTGCCGACGTTGAAAGAAAGCAAAGTTCCCTACTGTATTTCACAGCATACCACAGCTAAGAGAAAGGCAGATCTGCTCTGTGGGCAGCTGCACACCTGGGGCTGCAGAAAACCAGGAAAGACACCTAGTCTGGTCGTCTGTGCTTCTGGGGGCTTTCTTCTAGTGGGCCTCTTGGGAGACCCAATTCATCTAACTTGCTAGACGCAGCAAAATGCATTCCTGTGGGTGTGTGGTTTCGTGTAACAGGATCCCCCTCCAACCCAGACGTGCAAGTCCACCGAAGGTCTGACTTGAACGCATTACTTCAGCCCTCCCTTACTCATCGCCTACAGCCCCAGCCCCAAATGTTAACGACTCAGCATGTTTTATCACAGTAGCATGTACACTTTCAATCATCATTAGAGATGAGGAGGGTCTAGGCACAGGCACCACGCCAGGTTAAGTAAAATTTTCCATGAGGAAAGCTATTTGTTTTCTCCCAGAGCTGTGAGGCTTGGCCAAGAGGGAGGAAGCGAAAAGCTCGCCCAAGCCAGAAGTGTAGACAGTGTTACTGGACTTTGCAGACTACCTGCATGTTGTTCTAATGACATTTGGACTACTGGAAATCACTGGGTGAACTCAGGAGTTTTCAAAGGCATAATTGTGGCAGAAGCAGACTAAACTTAATGCCTCAAGAGCCAATCGCTTTAATCATGAAGCTGAGATGTATGAAAAAGGATACATTTCAGAGAAAGAATAATTCTGTCTGCTATGGTTCCTGTTCAAATAAACTATATCACCAAACCACGTGCATTTCCAGAATATAGAGGAGTAAAAAAAGAACATATGGTTTAGACGCAAAAAACTTTCATATATACTGTATAGGAGATATATGGACTTGTCAGACATCTAACGGTTCAACACTGTAAGCAATTCATGGGAATGACATTAGCAATAGCTCATATTACATCCAGGAGTTACAGCTTTTACTGCAAAAGTTATATTTAAAAGAGCCATGTTTAAAATGAAATGGCTGGCAGGACTGCAGCTTTCAGTAACACTTTACCTGTGGTTTTGCCACTTTTACATACTTATTGGGAGCTTAATACTCCCAATTTACCTTTTCAGAGTAAAATACAAGTCGCAATGAGTGCATTCATTGGCATGGTGCTATAAAACTCACAGCTGTGCAAAAACAATCACAAGAACAAAAGCTTCCTTGTTTTAAAAAAGATGATTATGTGGTTCTGATACATTCTGCTAGCCACATATCCAAACATCAGATACCTTTGTTTATGGCCTGTGTATTTTCATCTTACTATGCAAAGATTTATGGATCTGATCAAGTCAAGATCAGGATAGAGACCTTTATGAAAGCTCTCATGTGGAGAGGAGGAGGCTGAATTAATATACAAAACTTCAGACAGAAGATCTGTCTTTCAGATACTGTTATTTCAGTTCTGGCTCTTACACAGGACTCAGGACATTCTGGAAAACATTTTTTTCAACAGCATGTGGAACCCTGGCCTCATGACCAGCAATGGGAGTGTGATCCTGATTTCAACAAGGCTGCTACTGCATCTCAAAAGTTGAGGTTAGAAGCCAGGCATTCAGTACTTAAGCACTGAGTAATCAAGTACCTTGATTAAAGAATCCTCCACAATGCCGCTTTGCTTTCAATTAAAAACTACTTTTGTAAAGTTTTGTGCATTAATATAACAAATGGGATTACAGAACGTACAATACATCTTAAAATCTGCTGAGAATACAAGTCATACAGTTTTTCCTGCTGGTACCAATGTGTTTCCCCTTTGCTTTTTCAAAATACCTTCATTTTTATCTGCAACAAAAACGACATTCTTTGATGTTTCTAACATCAGGAAATAATTTCACAAATGAGTGTCATTCTGCTGCAGGTAAAATATCTAATAGCTCGTGAGAGTGCCGGTTACAACCTGAAAAATATTTCTTGGCATCATCCATCCTGGTGAAATGAAAGATTTGGAGCTCAGTTCTGTGTTCCACACAGGCTACACTAGGTCCAGGAAAAGGAAATGGGGATGAGGAAGGTGATTTCAAGTCACCTACAGCATCTCCTGTTGTGAGCCTGGCCAGCTCCCAGCTGCCTGGACATCCGGAAAGCTGTGTGAACTTCCACTCTCCTGCCTCTGGCTTCAGGTTTCTTCTACCACTAAGAAAGGCAGTTAAAACTCTGAAAAATTGTCTGAGCTGCCTAGTCAACAGAAGAGGAAGAGGATTAGTTCAAGACAGACTAGCATAGCTTTTGACCCAAGTACTAGTAGTCAGATAACTGCAGAGAGAAGCACACTGAAAATATAAATATAAATATGTCAAAGATATAAATTGGGTAAATTTTCACATCTGGTTCAAGGGACCTGGAAGAATTCTCATCAGCTTGTAGTTTCCCCAAACTATCCATCTCTTTGGGCAATACTAATTCCAATTCATGTCCCAAAGGGCTGTATAGCAGACCCATCTATACCTAAATAACATGTATTTCCTTAAAACAAATTACAGCATGGACTTGTACTGAAGAGGTCCCTCAAGCCTGCCTGCCTAATGATCTTCCATGAGCTCCAGCACTCTAGCACCCCACACTCCTCCCAGGTTAGATTTGAAGGGCAAACATCACTTATCCTTCACTGCCTAGTGGCACATGCACATGGAGACACCATGAGTCCCAGCATCACCTACCAGGGTGCCCCAGTGTCCTGCAGGTATCTGCAAGAGCTCCTGGTGCAGAGGACAGGAGACACTCCCTCTCCCCTTGCAAAGGACCATGGACTCTTGCAGAGGACCACAACCAGGCATGAATGTCACAATTTCAACCACTTTTAACCAAATTTTCCTGCGAAAGCAGCAAAGGCAGTCAGCCATAATCTTTGCTAAGAGGCTGAACTCAAAATGATTTGAAACGAGTGCTGGTATCCAAGCCAGATACCTTTCAGTATCAAGAGCATAACCATAATATATCAGGTATCACTTCATGGCGTGAGTTTTAAATACGTTCTATATGTGGAATCACATATTCACATACTGAAATGGACAGCACATTTAATGAGTAGTCCAGGTGGCTACTGTAGGTTTTGATTTAAAATAAGATTGCCAAGACCAGAACTTACTTGCCAAAATGGAATTCTCTTTGTGTGTTCCCTTTATGTTACTTCAGCTACCCACCTTTACCAAAGCAGAAAAATGTCATATAAAGGATCTCTATTTATATAAGTTCATTGACTGTTTTTTTCCATCTATACTTTGCAGTGTAAATGGCCTATATTTGGACATATTCCAGAACTAAAGGAATGAATTTTACTTTGAACCCATAAGCTGAAACCAAAAGATTTCTGCTTATACTGGTCCAAAAATGCTGTACATATATTAGATACATAAATCAAACCTCTCTAAAGTGGTAAACAAGCAACCAAAATTTTATCAATTATAATCTGGGAAAATCAATTGGATAGTTTATTTTTCTGAGAGTCTCTGAAGTTTAGATGTCAATACCTCACACTTCTTAAATACTTTTCAATAAAACTGGAGGTATTAAATAGCTACAAGATGCTGTGAAGATATACTCATTAAAATGAGTGATGCTTTGAGAATTTAATTTTTAATGTCATCGAAATATTTCATTAATCAGGGATGAGGAAAAGAGTTGTTATACTTGGAGCAGCAGGCAAGGAAAGCAGTTAAGCACACTTGACCTGTCTCTGGCTTTCATGTTGTTCACAAGTGCTGCAGATATGCTACCCACTCCTCCAACAAGAAGAACGCTTAGAGGTGGATATACTAGTAATTCAAAATGGTGATACCTTCAAAAAGCTCCTATTTAAAAAAAAAGCCAGGCACAAGGGAAAACAAGTTGCTCCTATTTGGTGAGAGCCACTTCCCAAAACTCATGGTCCCTTGTTCCACTGTTATGGTCAGAGGTATGAATGAAACAGTACCAGGCACAAAGGCACTGCATATCTTCTTTGCCTTCTCTGTGCTGATCTCAGTAAGCAGCACCCCTTGCAACACCAGGAGCAAGCACTGGTGGTTTCCAGGCAGTCACCAGAGTGGCCAAACTGCCCTTTGAGACTGTGTGGCGTCTCTCTTCCGTAACTGGCAGTGACAGTGAGCACGAGAAGAGGATTTTAACCAAAACAGGATGAGTGATTAGATAGTTGCTGAGGAAGACAAGATCACATCAGAATTGGCTTCAGCTCACACTTGCTCTGGCCTATTGGTGGGCTTCTGCCACCCGGAGTGACCGTGCAGCACCCCTCGACCCACAGCACCAGGCTTCTTGCCCCCTTCTTGAGGGCTGGATCCAGCTACTGAACATGGTTCCATGACCTGATCCAACAGAAAACTACGTGGATTTTGCCATTTTGGGCAGGCTCATTTTCCATTAGCCTGCTCTGCTGCTCCATAATCGATTGATAAGACTCGAAGGAAGCAACAAGAACATGACAGAGCAATATGGATTGAGGCAACCCTTTCCAAAGGAGCCTGCAGTTCCATCAGATTAAATGTAAAGTGAAACCAATGTCTGCAGTGGTGGTGAAAATGCTACCTTCATGAAATGCATATAGCATATACCTAAACAGGCTTCCAGCCTGACTCACAGCTTCATGCTCCTGTGCTGCGTGTCTGAAGAATGCCAGAGCTGTGCATGGTTTGAACAGGGTATTTTGGCCAGCACAAATCCAACAAGAAACACTTCCTGCCTTTAGCCCCTTGTCCAGATACTGAAACAAATATAAAGAGGGTAGTGGTCCACTGCAGATATACACAGAGTGGATGAGCTTATCTTCAGGCAGTGAGATAAAGTTAGGCAGGAAAAGGCAGCTCATGTGGGTTGAGCTCCATCATTGTGACCTTTGAGACAAACCTAATGATCATTTTAGCCATTTCTGATTGACCCTCTTAGAGGGAACTGGTGGTATTTAATTCATTGAACTACAAAGGCTTGGGTTTCTTCCTACTATATTCTGTTATCAGGACTGTTATGTCTTGGTCTATAGTTCTTGTGGTCAGCCACAGAACGATTTTGAAAGCCTGCTGGATGCCAAAAGGAAGTATATCTGGATTTGGCTAGCTGAAGAGATCTTCAAATTCAACCTCAAGTATCAGTGCAGATGTACATAGTGGCTTCTACAAATACTTCTGATCATCTGTTAGAAGACTGATGTGCATGCTTGTCCAGGGGAGAGTGATGGAACAGAGATGAGGTTAAAGGCTAAACCATTTACGCTTTGTCAGAGAGAATGAGCATTACTGAAAATACTAAAACCTCTCTCTCAGACCACATGGTAACAAAGTTCATCTCTTCCTCCATGAGAAACCTAAGGCAGACATGGCTGAAGAGCTTCATTCACCCTTCATCCCTGAGACACAGTCCCATCTCTCCAGTAGGGACCAGCCAAAGGCAGCTTTCATGGTTCTGTCAGAGAAGTGGTTGCTGGATTTTTGAGAGGTAAAGCAGGAAGGCTGCCCCTTTCTTGCAGTTTTCTACAAAAGACAGCTATACACTAGGTTTAGATTTATCTAAATTCTCCTCCTTACATAGATAAATTCTGTTTTTTCTCAAACCCAAAATTCTGGCATGGCTTTTTTTGGCCATTTCTCATTTAGCTTGTTGAAATCATACTCCTTGCAGCATAGGTAAGTGATAAAAATGCACACTGTATGAAGAAAACCTTGTCAAAAAATGCGTTGTGCAACACTAGTGACCTTAACTCCAAATTAGGAAAAGTTCCCTAGACTTCTCTATCATGTAACCAATAACAACTTCTGCTAAGAAAAACAATTTTCCTAGAGTTGAAAAGCAAAGAGCTGCTACTCAGGCTCCAGGACATTAATTTGCAATCCTAATTCAGTGAGTAGCAAGCTGTTTACAATAGAATGACAAAATGTCCTTTTTAAAAAAAAAAACAGTGCAATGAATTGTCCTTAAATTCTCCCTGAAGGACAATAACATTCAGATGTTCCTTGGCACCAATTAGTTTCAATGCAGCCATTTAACTGGCATTTCTTCTTCACCTAGCATGATATGTTATATAAAGTTACGTGGCTATTGGAAGGCAATTCACATCCTGCATTAAGGTAAGGGTCCAGAATACTACTGGAATACTTA
Organism: Nicator chloris; assembly: GCA_013400495.1. Lineage (NCBI taxonomy): Eukaryota > Metazoa > Chordata > Aves > Passeriformes > Pycnonotidae > Nicator > Nicator chloris. Next base: position 136,067 of record WAAE01015487.1, read on the forward strand.
GCAGCAAATGCTAAATTGCAGTTCAGTAAGGTCACATAATCAAATTCCATATTATCCCTTTTATTACATTCAACTAATAAGTATTTGAGAACTAGAGTCTTACAGGTTTGTCACAGCATTTCGACTTTTCAGTGCTGCAGGTAGAATATATATGCATACAGAATCTTACAAAACCAGAAAAAGAAAAAAAAAAAGAAAAGAAAAAGCAGCAGCAAGGCCACAATAAAAATGGGGAAATAAAAGATAGTCTTAACATCAGATGCAAACAGACTGAAAAGTGACGCCGAAAGATACGCCTCCATTTTTAATTTTAACCCTCTCAACTGAAGTAGAGCAGTTTAACATTTAGTTTCAGTGAACAGATTTGGCACATCAGACCTTTCACTGCATTATGAATGGGACAATGTTAAATATGTTTTCACAGCAGCTCCACAGGTCACTGGCATGGGCATAAGCCAAGAACATACAGTTAAGATTATTACCACATAGCTATTGGTCATGCAGCTAGAGCTCTACGCTAACTAACAACGTTTAATGCCTAGATAATGTGGTTTCATTATTGCAAATGAAATGAAAGGGCCCTTTCCTGTAAAAAGACAATCCAAGCAAAGTCCACACCTTTCCACCAGGCTACTACCGGAACTTTTTTCCACCAGGATTCAAAAGAAGGGGAGGTTAAGGGAACTCACTGGTAGAGCAACATGGTGAATGCAAACCTGTGCTGTGGAAGACTTACCATCATCCAGGTACATCTGGTCCAATTCCTCAGGTTCTCGCTTGATCGTTACAGGAATAGGGGCCAAATTATGATTACTTTCCTCATGCAACTCTGGCAATGACAGTGGTTGGGTTGTTGGAGACTCATTTCTGTGAACCTTCGGCAGTTGCTGCTGCTGTTGACCCATTATGGATGAGTGAGTTGGACTGCAGGACTGCAAATAGGTTGGCTCTTGGGTAACAGATGGAACTGGAGAAGAGGGACTGTTGGGATAGAGTGTTTGTTGATAACCAAGGGGACAGCTACTGCTCAGATGTTGACTCACCTGCGGCTGCAGCATGACGTGAGATGATTGCTCAGGGGGGCTTGGGTGCACAACTATAGACCTTGGCACTTCCTGTATGGTGGGGACACCTCCAGCGGGCTGCTGAAGTCCGAGGTGACTGTGGCTCGGGTTGGGGATGCACTTGTATGGAGAGGATGAAAGGTCGTGCAGCTTGGGGCTTGCGTTGGGAGAAGGTGACATCACAGCGTTTCTCTGCTGACAGGAGGCAAAGCCGGCCACGAGGCACGAACCAGGATCGGGGGGCATCATGATCTGCTGACTGTAGTACGGTTTAGAGAGAGGGCTTAAGCCTTGGTTCATTGGTCCACAGGTTTGAGCAGGCTCATAGTCATCTGTGGGTTCTGTTTTTATAATTGGAACTGTTAAAAGAAAAAAGGTTTTAAATAAACATGAGTTGCGTATTGGTATGATCAAGTTGGCTTGTGGCTAGGATACCCTTTGCAAAACAAACAGCGTTGTGAATAAGACTCTGTGTGTCTTTTGCCTAGTTCTCCCACCCTATAAAAAAAATGAATGAGTCATCAGCACAAGAAAGTCACAGCTGGTTCTAATATTGAAAAGGACTATTTTCTTTGGACTCTCCTCCAGCACTAATGTGCTATAAAAATCTATTTGCAAATAGCTGTGCTTCAGTGGAAGCTTTGGACCCAAGGGCTCCATGGATTTGTAGTAATCAAGGCAAGAATTTTAACTTGGATAGACTACTGCATTTCCACAGCTACCGATGGCCCATTTGATAAATGTCTGTACACGCAGTAAACTGGAGCCTAATAAGGTAGAGATGGGGCTTTTAAAGTTCAATGAAAATAAAGTTGCAAAGATACATGACAAAGGGCTACGTACAAGAAGTTTTCAATTATGAGGATATTTTTGAAAGAGTAGCATCTGATTTGTTTAGTTTTTATATCACTGCATTTGATTTTTGCTAATGCCAGGTCCTAACAAATGTCAGTCGGTCTCTGGCTACCAAGAAAAACTGATTCTCTTCTAGACTTCTGCTTGCTCTACCCATTGTCCCAAACAATGCCCTAATTGAGATATCATGTCTCTAAAAACTACCAGAATGTGGACAGAAATGATTGTCAGTGAGCATCAACTCAGTCATGACAAATGCAGAGCTGCTTTCTCAAATCAGAGAAGAAAGACCCTTTCTCAAATTTAAATGTCTTTTCAACATTTGCTTTCTCTCTCAAATCAAAGAGAGGTGTCTTTGAAGCTTCTCCTACAACAGATCCAGTGCACAGGTAAAACTGGCCCACTTTGTCTAACAGGAAAATTACAAATGATAGGGCCAAGCTAGACTGTACATGTATTTTTTTTCTAAACAGATGAAACTCTAATGCATATAACAATCAAGTATGGATTAGTGGCATTTATCTTCTTTCTAAAAAATTTCTGGTGACACCAGAGAATATGTTTCATAAGATTGTAATAACCAACCCATTGTGGCACAAAGTTAATAACGAAACATCTTTTTACAACTCAGCTCAGATACATGTGTGTTGCATGAGTGTCTGATTGTATTTTTATTTGCATGTGTTTTGCAAAACCCTTACACATTGTCCAGCCATTTATTATGTTTGTGCATGAGCCCTTTTTAGCCCCTTAAAACACACGTGTCCATCTGTACATATAAAACCTCTTTTAACACTCACAGATTTTGTTGGTGGTGAATGCACTTCACTACCCTTGTTTTACAGTCCCCAAGCCCCTTGTTAACTTTGTTCCTTTTATGTTCTTTTACATGTAGATGCTTGCAACACTTGTTTCAAGATTTCTAGCACCCTAATAAAAACAGGTCTATATGTGGAACAGATGCACAGGTGCTGCTCAAGACAAATATGCTAGGTGTGATGGACTGTCATTGGATTTCACCGGCTTGTGTGCTGCACACTGGCTAGCAGGGCTACTAATGCACTTGGTTGTAGAGAAGCAGATTCCAGGTTCAGTGACAGCTTTACAAAACCACTATCACACCTTTTAGGAAAATGCAAGACCGAAGAAACGCACCTAGATAAACACAGCAACTCAGATATTGTAAGAAAATACCTTTAACAAGTTCCTGAGCTAGCAAATATTCTCACATGTTTTATATTAGGTTCACTGTGCTAGCACTAACCACAGCACAGCTGGAAATATGATGGTTGCTGAACAGTGAATTTTTCCAATATATCATTGTTATGGAAACACCTGTGCTAAATAATTCCAAGCTCGACCACTGGCAATACAACTCCAATAAACCCTGGAGTTGTCTGACTTGTTATAACCTAGGGAAGGGTTATAGCCCTGGTGGCAGGCAGGCTGGAGGCTTTACAGAAGGCAGGTTCCTGATCTCAGGCTGGCTTTTCATGGTAGCTCTTCTGCAGCACACCTTTGCTGTCTGGTGAGCCAAGCAATTTCTGTCACTTCAGTCCAAGTTTTTTCTTTACAAAAGCAATGCTATGGGGCCCATTTGGAGGTCTGACTGGTGGTCATGAACATTGAGAATCTCTTTTTGTGTGTTGCTACTCTGAAATACACATAGTGCAACAAATGGAGGACCACCAGTAAGTCCTGCTCTGCACCAGGTGAAGGACTGATGGGTAGGAGGAACTCTATTCCACACCTGTTCATCCAAAAATTCACTTGAAGATGGTGACAACAACCAAAGGCACTCCTGGTGCCTACAAATTCAGAGGGAAAGCAGAGACTGGCCAGGGCTAGTCTGGGTTGTTTTGCTTTGAACTAATACTTATGGGAATCAGTTATTTCATGTAATGGGAAACAAATTGTCTTTAAATGGACAAATACTACCTGCACTTATGTTTAGAGTTGCCTGAACTTGTGCAACTGAACTGTTTTCGTACCTTTTTAATGTGTTTTTTCAACACAGTAAAAAAAGTTAGCCGTTGCTCAGTACCATACATTTTGTTTGTATGCCAATCTCATCACTAGAATAAGTATCACACCGGAAGACAGGAAAAGTATTCCTGCTGAAATGGGGATTTGTATCTGACTTTTCTGTGCTTTGCCAGCTGCATAGCCATTAACCCTGTGCAGAGTGAGTGTGAGCATCATACGGACTGGGATGGCAGCCACTCAACCCACTTTAAAAAACTGCAAATGTTTTCATGTGGTACCAGTTTGGAAAAGGAAAGTCTGTAGGATTTTTTTTTTTGTTTGTTTGTTTTTTAACATGAAGAAACCATTACTGATGATCCAGATGATCTGGAATCAGACCTGTAAAGCTAAGCATGTCAGAAGACATTAACATTTCCTTCCGGCCAGATCTCAGCTTTAGTATTTTACATGAATAATTGTAAAACTTGACTTGTGGAGGATACAATACCACAAATTGCTACATTACATCAGTTAATGGTTTATTTATGTTACTCTGTCCCAGTACCTGCTTCTTCCCAGCCTATGTATCTTCAACAAACAGAGTAACAAAGACCCAAAATCTTTGCCAATGTTTGTATTTGCAGACTCAACTCAAACTACCTGTGGGTCTGATTTGGTCATTCTGAAAATACTCTGATTGTATCAAAAGTTGGTGTAAATCCCCTTATATTCTTTCTTTGAAAGGGCAACTGTTTTCTTCCACTTTTCAAAGGACTTTAGAGGGCCCGAAGGAAGAGCTATGGGTATTTCAAGGCGCACCTCCCCAAACCAATGCAGGGACAGCCTGTAACTGTACTCACTGGCTACCCATTTCCCATCACAGTGTCTACGGTGTTACTCAAACACTGTAATGAGGCTACAAGAAACTAAAACACCCTCACCCAATGTCTCATTGACATCTAGGGGACTGAGATGTTCAGCTGGGGTGGGCAACTGCACCTGACTTAGAATAGGATACAAACCTTAGTACCCAGCTTCACTGTTTTCTCCTAGACAGGAAAGTCCTAGAATACCCTGACTTGGAGGGGACCCTCAAGGATCAAGTCCAAACTGGGGCCTTACGCAGGAGAACCCTGGGCAGTTCACAGGGGAACCCCCTGCACAAGACAACACAGCGGACAGGACTGTCCACTGGCCAGCTGGGTACTTGTGCTACCACTTCTCTACTGACTCATGCTTGACGAACTGCAAGTCTTTACAAACTCAAGACATAAAAAGGGGTTTGAGCCCTGTTATACATCCTGGTGGAAGCATGGTAAGCTAGCTGCCATAACACACATCCATTTCCATTGTCACTGACTTCCACAAGGGAGTATTTCACACAGGGAGATGCAATGTGATATAGACAGTACTGCTAATTTTCTCAGGGTTAATATTTAGCAGAGAACAGTATTAGCCTAAGTAACTTCTAGCTCAAGTATTTCAGATCTTGAATGACTTGGTAAAACCCTGCCAGCTAAAAGAGACACTCCTAGTCAGCTACACAGCAGGCCTGGGCTGGTAATTAACTGCAAAGCCCTACAGCTGTCCAGAAGCTGTGAGCACTTTCAGCAGAAACAGTCACTTCTCAAATCCACCAGAGCCATACCAAATAGCAACAATCATTCTGTCTCAGAACTGCCCCGTGGTGCTGATGTAGCACCCAGTCTTGCAGACTCTCAGCTGGCTAGAACGAAAAACTGTGACTGAATTTGCCATACGCTGAGATTTGCCTATAATAAACTGCAGCAATGAAGCCAGAATTTCTAAAACTGTAAACACAAAAGATGATGCTCTGTCTATGTATGCTCAGACTCAGAAGTAACATTATTCATTTAAGAGTGCTGAAGGATCTGGCCCTTGCCCTAAAAAGGTAAAAAGGAATGCAAGTTTGGTACAGTGAAATTTCAAATGCCTGTTACTTCACAATGCATTAGGTCAGCTGACAGACAGTTTTAAACAGTCCTCAATTTTGAATATTAAAATATGACAGAGGTCACTGTTCTAAATTAGTCTGATAAGCAAATTAATTTCTAATTGGTTTTCAATGGTTTGGTGATGCCTTCTTAGACTCTGAACTCATGTCATTATGTCATCTAATTTAATATGAAGTTCTGAGAACCACGCATTGGCAGCAGCCCTAGCTATAAATCAAAGCTTCTTACTCAGAAAGATCAGGGTTATGACATCATACCAAGGCACTGGTGGAAGACAATGGTCCTTCTGTGAGTCTCTGAATCTGGGAGAAATATTTCAGCCAGTTCTGCAAGCCCACATTTAAATGAAAGGCCATTCTAGCAGGTAAAAAGTTAATATATCAAACCTAGAAGAAAAATAATAAATCATGCACATTCAGTAAAGGGAGTCAGAAAGTGCTCAGATATAAACTATATAGCTTTTTTTTTTTAATTCCAAAAAAGCGTGTGTTTGCTTTTGCACTTCAGCAATCCAGATGGGTTTTTAAACTTTTTTTTTGGGGGGGAGGGGGGTGGATGTTATTAAAGTATGTGAACTGAAAAAATCTTATCAATTAAACAGATGTATATCCTGATTAACATTTAACTATCAAATTCCCATGTAGTATTATCAGTGCTGACATTTATGGCACTAAAATATATTTCTTTTACCCTTAAGTTTGATTTAACCTATCCAACAAAATAGCTTCCTTTCATGGTGCAGACTATGATGTAGTTCCCTGGCACATGCACACAGATTTTAGTTAAGAGTATGAAAATCAAAACACTACTTTTTTCATCATGTGCACACACACATTTCTTCAACTTCTGGACTAAATGTTTGGCAATTGGTAAGAATTTGGGATGAGACTTTCAAAGAGAGCTGAGGAGTTAGGTATTGAAATCTTCATTACTGAGCTGAGCTCTGAAAAGCTGTTTGTGCCTTTGAAATCCTTCCTTGTCAGTCAGTTTTGACACTGGCAGCACACCTTCAGAAGACACTACATAGGTCACTCCAGCTCCTGTCACTGCTTTGCTGCTGATTGACTAATTAGGGATGTGGACACATCTCTATGTACCGTTTAGCCACCCTGGATTCATGCAGAGACAAAATCCTGGCTGCTGCTGCAGCACTGGCTGGATCCAGCATACTTGAGGCCTCACCCCTTGTTCTGACTGTTCAGCTGGTGTTGGGGAGAGGCAAGGGGCTGGCTGCCCTCACAAAACATAATCCCTGCTTCAGTAACACCCGAGAAGCAGTGGCTGAGCAAAATTTTCTGAAATGCCCTGCCAACATATGTGCAGCAGTGGCAATCTCCGTGACAAGGGATGAGCGCTCAGTCCCAGGGATCTTGTGAGACAGTCAACTACAGGGACCTGTGCAGATGCTGTCTGTGAACTTGGTGTTTTCCCTAGGCACCTATTAAAACAGAACATTTTTAAAGGTCAAGCTGCTATCCAGCCTTTGCTTTTAGTTACTAAATCCAGCGCATGGTGACTCAGACACAAAGGAAGCCTCTTGCTATCAAGACACTGCAGGGAGTACATGTATATGTGCAACTTTTATCTCCACAAGTAGCTGAAGTCACCCTTTCTTGCTAGTACACTACTACTGATCTACTGATGCTGCTCATCAGGAGGGCTACCTCTAAAACATGCCTGCCTGACTGCCCTTTTTGGGTTTTGTGTATCGATTTTTACAGGTTCAGATGAATATGTACAGTTTCATACAAAAATAGCTCCGGAGAGATGGAAACCTTGTGCATACACCTCACCACATAATCTTGGACAGTGACATTATCTGATTTGGAAGTGCTTTCCAGCTAACTCATTTGCTAAATGCTTTTCAACAGCTGTTAAACTATTAGGTTATCCTACACATATTTATGAGACAGGATTGTATATGGTAGCTTGTTGCATGCCCTGTTAAACCAGGTGGGGACAAGCAGAAGGTAGGTGGAGTGCATTTTGGGATGTGCTAGTACAGAAGATTATGCATTGGTTTTCTTTCAAAAGAAAGAAATAAAAATTCTTAAAAGGCACAATTTTCCACCACAACACTTTGTTAAATCCTACAGTGTTGAATAGGAAAATCAAGTCCTGTGATATGCCCACTTGGGCTGCTCTGCTGCTGCTTCCACAGTGTGGTGCAGCACCCAGCTTCAACTGGACGTTTCACTGTGCACAACACCCAGTCTGCACCGGCCAAGGCTTTCTATGTCACTTCTGTCAGATGCTGAAATCCACTGGGATGAGGTCTTTTTTGAGGATGCTACACAACATTACACCACCAGTGCTTACATTATCCCTGCTTGCATGTGAAATCACTGGGAAGCAAGGCAAGGAGTCCTCAAAATGCTCATGCAGAGGAGTTCAACGACCAAAACTACAGACTGGGTTTTTTTCATCTGAAGTGGAATATTTGAAAATTGAGGTACTGACAAAAGACAATTTTATGCACTGGAAGTTAACTATTAGGGGTAATCATTGCTGTTGGTCAGACATAGCCAGGGGCTTCTACATAGTGCTTGTCCACACTTGCCTTTCTCAGGGCCATCACGCAGGTGGATGCTTTCTCCTGGCCTTCCAGGTGAAGATGGAGCACCATAGAGAGGCAGTGTTCTCCATATACCTCTCCATACAGATCAAGACAGACTCCATCTGCAGGTCAGATGTGGCTGGCTAGGCTCTGTCTGACTGCTAAAACGGATGTCATCTGGATGAAGTGTGGGCAATGCACGAAGCATGGGCGGCTCCAGTGGGTACCCAGCACCTGAGGGTGTAATGCTGGTGGGTGCAACACTCTGCTCCTCCAGACCTCCCATGGCTCCTGGATGGGGGTGGAGGGGCTGATACACCCAGTGATGATGAACTTTGTGATTGTCATAAATGACAACAGGCCTCTGACAAAACCTCACCTGCTCCTAGTTACTCTGCTAAATGTCACAAGTAACAATCAGCCACTGAGCAGCCAAAATGAAATAAACTGTGTCAGTGTATAGTGTAAACGTAAGTAACCGTGATTCCTATTTTCACCTAAAATAAAAGTCCCCCGGGGCCAACCTTTCACCCCATCCCTTCTGTTGCTCTGTCCTGCCATGTGCTGGCTTTGCAGCAGTGCAGATGCTCCTGGGGATGAAAACACTTCCAGCAGGTGCGAGGCTCCAGGCCTGACTCAGCCGTGCTCCATCCCCTTGTTGAGGCGCTGCTGAGGTTGCATTGCACCAGCCACTGGTTACAGTCCCTGCACCACACAGGCCCTGCATTTCTCTCTGCACCCCCAGCAGCCCCCAAATCACCATCATTTTGCATAAAGGACTAGGATAATAATTTTGCAGGCCTCAAGCAGGAAAATTCAACAAATACTGAGAGGTGAGAGGTGTCAGGAGACAATCAGCACAAGCCACATGCTGTGTCACATCAGAGTGGCAACACCTTGCATCCTCATTTCTGCTAAGGAGGCTGATGTCATCTTTTAACTTAGAGAGTGAGGTGTGGGCAGAAGGGCTGAGGTGGAACAGAGGAATGGCTGCTCAATCCAGCCATGAGAGAAGTGTTGTTGCACCCATCTGTATGGTGGGCAGGGGATAATTTTAGAGCAGAAGCAGTAAGTCAGGAGAATGCTGGCAGCCATGTGCCATGGTCAGCACACACCCTTTTCAGATGTACACCAAGGGGTGGTCCAGCAAGGAGTGGGGAGATCCTTATGGGTCCCTTCCAACTTGAGATATTCTATGTTTCTATTCTACCATGTTAACAGCTTCACTTCTGTGCCACTGGGCTGTAAACCACAATACTGAGGGACATCTGTGAGTCACCATGGGCAGGCTCTCATCCACAGATTCAAAGGACTTCCATCCCCACCAAGTCACTGTGGCCAGGTTTTCAGAGGAGCTCAACACCTCGGAGACTTGTACAGATGACTGCAGGGAGGCAAAGGAATTGCATAAAAGCTGTCTCTGTGAGTGAAGGCTATGGAGTTGGAAATCTGGCCCTGTGGGTAGCGAAATGCATCTTCAAGTACAAGGTACCCAGAATGTCAACACCATTTTAATAAATACTAAAGCAATAAAATGATCTTTTAATAATGCTTTGACATTTAAGAAGCCTGACAGAAACAGAAACTAGAAATACTTTATCATCAACTCTTTGCAAAAGTGTATTTTTTATTCCAGTAGAAGAAACACATCAACTTTCCTTTTTCCTTTTTATTAAATATTTCCTAGATAAACTAGCCTGTCTTTGGTTCGTCAAATATCACTACTTGTCTAAATAAAATTATAAGAAAAACTTTCCTGTGTTCAACATTCTTGATATCAATACTTGTTGGATAACAGAAAACATAGAGAGCACTTGCTCCTATCTGCAAAATTAAGTTCTTGAACACATTTCCTCTATTTTTTTGTACCTACTTAAAGGAAATCTAAACAGACATATCTAATCCTTATCATTCATTGTTTCAAGTCTTCAGAGCAGGAGAACTCCTTCAGCTTTCTTAGATGAAAACACAGGATTTGGAACCACAGCACACATGCCTGCGTTCTTCTTCAGACTCTCCGGCTTAGTTTAACCCTGAAACACAGTTTTCCAAAACTGCACATAACGGAGCTGCAGAGCCCACCTGCACAGAGCTGCAGAAGTGGAGGCACTTTAAAAGCTGAACATCCAAGGGTCTGCTCATTGTGCTCTGCTCAGACTCCTGACTGCAGTATCTGGTCCAGAGCCTTCCTCCTCAACTTCTGGTGTGATGTGGCAATTCAAAATGTATCAGTACTTACCATGTGAGCTGCAGGAATTCTGTGCCAGAATGGTATAGAAACTACTTATATATTTGTACCAGGCATGTCTGTGGAGGAGCCTCAAGAACCTACAGCCTGCAGGCTCCAGGACAAAACTGATATGCAATTGCTTAGTGATGTGTACCACTGAAGTAACAGTAAAAAAATGACATTACAATCACTTCTATACAATATAGGCTAATACAGGATTCAGGAGTTGCTCAAATTTAGCAGAATAGTAAATCAAAATTTTAATTAAAAGTGGATTATGAGTACTTAGGTTTACAGTCTATCCCAAGCCAAAGACTTAAGCAAGCCTGTTTTCAAGCCCTTGGCTCCTTTTGCAAAGCATCTACTTTCTGTTTTGCTTTGTTATTTAAACTTAATTTACAGAGAAGTATGATTTTCATTTTTTACAGCAGTTTTTTTTTATTTCTGAAGCAGAAACTCATCTTCACCAAGTAAGCTCCTGCTCTGCCAAACACTTGAGCTAACAGAGGGAGGGTAAAATCCTGCCACATCTCCGCAGCACGGGAGAAGCCCTGTGGTGGCGAAATAACACAGCTGGAGGTGGCAGCTTGTGCTGGCTGCATGTCACAGAGCTGTACTCCATGGAGATGCTATAGGACCATCCATGGGAGGTGGGATGAGTGAGGTCACGTGTCCCTGGATCCACTGGCTGTTTTCTCCTAGGGAATGAGGAGAAATAGGAGCTACAGGAAAAACCTCCTGCTGTGGTGGGGTGGAAGCTACACAGCGAGCCCATGGCTCTCTCCCTAGTCTGTGTGAGCCCACACCCACCCCAGGAGCACAGCCAGGGGGCTCACACAATACTTAGGCTTTAGTCCACATTTAGTATTTTGCTTTGGCACAGTCCAGTTGAGCTGTAAAATATATGTCTGATGTGCATCATGAAGCTTTTGAAAGTTCCCTCAAGCAGAAATACCTGCAAAACTACAGTAGGCACTGAAAAGTAGCATTTGATTAGTCCTAAAGCACAGAAGAAGAAGAAGAGGAAGAAGCAGGTTACAGGATACTGTCTCATTTGTGTAAAACCACATCTTACACTTCATGACAACTCTGACATTTGCTTGTCAAAACCCTACACCTTCTCTGTTTCTGGGATTTGTTTAAACAACAGACAAAGTGCTACCTGGGCCAAAATCATGGTTATCTCATCTACATTTTTTTACACTGATCACCTAGTGGTTCTTGACTCAGGTTATTTTTTCTGCATGAGCTAAACTTTGGTTTTCTACACTGCCTTGAAACATTAAAAGAATGTTGTGACTGAAATCAAATGAAGCCTAAAATGACTCCTAGAAACACAGCAGTATAAATGACTGATTTAATCACTGTACATGGTTTCTAAATACACGGCTGAAGTACTTGCATCTGTCTTTGAAAGGCATGATGGAAAAAAATACCAGCCACAGAAGGGCACAATCTTACAGCTGTAACACAGGCATTACAACACAAGCATAATAAAAACATACTATACTATTAATTCTGATGATTGCAGAAGTACATTCACTTTTACCACTGTTATGGGAGAGGCTACAAAGAACGCAACATGTTGTTCAATTACCTATATGCACATATACACATGTATTAAGAGGATTAAGAGGATGTGAGTGAAATCCCAAATAGGAATGGAAAGAATATTTACTAGGAATACCTGCTTTCCTTTACCCTACACTGGTGTTACATTTTTTCTTTCAGGTTTCCTTACAGTGAAATGAGAAGATTTCACTTGAATTTAAATAGGTACAGCAGACTAAACAAGATTCCTAATGTTCTCAACAATTACCATAATTAAAGATGTCTTTGCAGAATAAAGCCTGGGCCGGTACTCTGTTGTCACTAGGTCTGCTGTCACTAGGTACATATTCCCAGCTCTTCACATCAAATGAAACATCAAATGTTCCACAGAATAGTGATAGCATAAACCAACTCTGCAGGAGTGCACACTATTCCCAGGGTTTAGAATACAATGGTAAAAAAGGGCCTCTGTAAAGGCTGGAGGGAAGATGCTGCTTAATAAACGGCAGTTAAGAAGAGACCTGAATCTGAAACATTTATGAGGGTAACTTGGGTGACAAGGCAATACCTGATTGCCTCTACAACTGATTTTTGTTGCTGAAAAGTGCTGTGAAAGAGAATAACATCTCTTCTTCTTTCCAATTTAAGAGATGAACAGTCTTTAAATATACATATACATCCCCACTGGGAATGAAGTTTGCATAAGTAGGCTGATTCAGTGAAGCATAGCTACACAGAACATATGCAATAAGCACTCCGTTGCCATGTCAGATTTCCCGTACTCTTATTTTTAATTTAAGTCCCAATAAAAGTGCACGCATGCTAATGGATGAAATTCCAAATGTGTACTTTATAGGATTTCACCTACAAAACATTAGCATGTCTCTTCAAGTCATGTGACATGACTTGAATATTGCTTTGTTGGTATTTCCCACAGAAGTATTATTTTTACTTGGAAAGTCTGCAAAAAAGCATAGCTTAATAATTTTTTCTAATTCTTCTTCCTTCCCAAACAACAACAACAAAGCAACCACCCTTCTTTTCCTACTTTCCCCCAAAGAGTGTTCTCAGTATAAGTGCCATTTCAAATAATAATTAAAAAAAAAAAATCTAAATTTACTTGCTATTAAAATCTTCATACAAGCCTGCTTGGAATTCAGCTGACAGACTTTATTGTCACTTCACAGCTACCAATGTAAGCTCAAAAAAAACCCCCAAAACCAACCTGGCACGAGTTTCTGAACATTTCCCATCCATGAAGCATTTTACATGGAGCACTCCGATCCCTACTCACATTGTCTGTCTCGATTTTCACCCTGTGCAAGGCAGCAAGGTGCGAGATGACTGCAAGGCGAGTGCACACACCACCTCCAGCTCAGAGCCCAGCATGCTTAAAATATTGTGGTGTGAATTCAGAAATGTTGCTTGAATGCAATTTACCCTCTGGGGTTAGAAACTCGGACCAAAGGTTGACAGCAGCTTAGCAGAGAGCTCAGTGCCTTCACAAACATCTGAGTTTGTGCTGTGGCTCTTCAGCTCCCAAAAGCAGAAGTCCTTGCTTCAACAGGTCTCTGCCACCAACGCAAATGGAAATAATCTGCAGAGGCGGTCTCTTGTGTGGCCAGCAGAGATAAAGGCAGCTCTCCTGCATTTATTCTCACTCTCATACCACCAGGTATACTTCCAAAATACTCGAATTACTAAAGAATGATTAGAACCATGTATCATCATTATCTCTCACTTTTACTAGCAGAGATAAGGAATTTGTTTTGTTACCATTAGCAGGAAGATAGGTGAAAAGCTGGTACTGGCTTCTCTTTCTTTTCCCATTGCAGACATAGAAGTTGACCTGAACAGGGCTGGTAATTCTCTGATTGCGGAAAGGTGGTATCTCAACCACCAGCGAATTCTGCAAAAGCAACAAATCAGAAAGTCAAGGCACAACTAAGGCAGTCTAGGTGTACAACAGCATTGAAAAGTTAACCCCAAGAAGGATGAAAAGTAATCTCTGAAGGGAAACTGGTGGGCTTTGCGGGCAAGGATGGCTTCCCATCCAACCCCAGTGTCCATGCCAAGGATTCTAGAAGTAGGGAAATTATTTTAGCATGGCTCAGATCTTTACAAAATCACTAGCCTTCACTTCCTCCCTTTGGACAGCAAATATGATACTGCATATGGACAAGGCTCTATCCAGCCTGCCTCTGTCAAGAATCTGGGACCACAATCAAATTGCGGTCTCTAACTCAGCAGGAGAAAGCACAACAGCTCGGTTGGCAGGTCATCCCTAATACATCTGAACCTAACAATATTTCCTTTGAAAGGCATTAGGACAGCATTACTCAAATATTTCCATTTTCCACAGTGAAATATATTTTCATATAACAACTCAGGAAGTTTTAAGCATGCTAGCTTCCGTGGATGGGAGAGTCACTGTTGCAAGCACATCCAGTGCAACATGAAAAAGGGCTGGAGAATGTGTAGATGATCTTCTACTGTCAGAAACCAAATGCTCCAGCACGGGACTAAGGAATGACTTAGCTTCTAGGGCATCAGCGTACACATATGCACAGCGAATCTGCTATGACCATCAAAACCTCCCTTGGCGTTTTTGAAAGAGTAACAGGGAATGCTCTTCTTAGCATTTGGCCTGAATTCAGCCAAGATCTTTAAATTGTTTGCCTGCAGGTTTGCAAGTACTGCATATTCCTGCAGACGTGGAATAGTAGACGTACTTCCCACTTAGAGTCATGGCTGAGGGAGCCACACTTCTCCAATGTGGAGCTGATCTCCTGTGAGGGGACTCATGTTTCTTCTGCTGAAGATAGAGGAAAGCCAAGGAAAATGATCAGAAACTGCTTTGGGAGCAGTGGAAAGAACTGACCCAGCAAGACAAAAGATGAGCAGATGGAACTGGCCCATCCCGGACAATGAAAAAATACTTTCCAAATGGTCTCTCCTACTTTTGGAATAGCTTCCAGCGAAGGCTTTTTACCCCATGCTCGCGTTAAAGAAAGATTTCCAGGAGGGGAGGCCTAAGTACTTGTTCTGTTTCAGTGCCAAAGCCTTGGAAATCCTTCTTTAGTAATGGTGCTGGAGAAAGCAATATATATTTTTCATCTTGATGTTAAAATATTTTAGGCAGACTTACTGGCTTGCACATTTCTTTGTCGGTTTTGGCTTCCATTTCCCACACATGGTGACCATCTAAAAGACAAAAGAAAAAGATATCTAGTTCTGTCCTTTTTTCCTTTCCCAAGCCAAGAAAGGAACGACTTTTACAAAAACAACCTCTTTGAAGGGGCACTGTATATGTGGAAAGGAGCTCTCACAACACATTGCCCAAAGTGTTTTCCAACTAAGAGACCATCTGGCTAACCTGTGACAGGAGCTTTTCTGAAGGGAAGAACCAAAATCCAGAGGGCATGATACTGTGATGTGGGAGAGCCAGTGGGAATTTACTCTGCCACTAGCCTAGGACAAAGGATCCACTAGGACAAAGGATGCAACTGTTCTACATCTCAATTTGCTGAACTTTCAGACAACAATACTGCTACCTATGATGCCTTTTGAACACTACCTAGGCTGTAAGTCGTATTCAATATTAATATTAAACAATACCAAAAGAAAGGTAGTATTAAGGAAGTTACTCAGCCATGCAGGATTTGATTTTAATATACTCCTAGTCTAGCTTGTTATAATTCTGCTACTTGGGTCAAAAGGCAAGGCCATCAGCTGGGAAACACAGCTTTAGACTCCATTTTGAAGTTGGTTTTGTTCAGCTACAATGGTCTCACTTCTGGAGCTGCTTTTAGTGGTGTGTTGGGTCCTCCAAATTAACTGAATTTCTGCTTTTAAGCAAACATAGATTTAAGCCACAACTATAACTTTTTCTGGGAACATGTCTTTTGGAAGAAACTGGCTTTGTCTGGTCTTTTTTCCTGCACATTACTGATACAGAAATCCCTGGAGAACAACGTTGGCTTTTGTTTCCTTGCATCTTCAGACCTCAATAGGAAAGAAATTAGAAAAATAATACAGAATGTAAGGTTTCCATTCTGAAGGCCTAGAAAAACACAAATGAAAGGCCATAAGCAGATTGCTGGATAAGCTGGGTAGTGGAGACACATGCAGCTTCACGAGTCCTACCACTCGTGATGTTACCGAAATGAAGGGGAAACTGAGACTTTATGTCATCTCTTTTGTACATTTATTGCAGCATTGGGACATGCAAATGCAAATATTAGTTATTTTGAACTTCATCACATGGACGTGGGCCTGCCTTAGAAAAACAGCCCTCTGAAAGGTAAAAGAGTAAATACCCTTTTTCTTTTCTCTTTGCTTTCACAGCCAGGATGGAGGTGACGCATTTAGAACTGCCTGATTTATTACAAATGTCTGTAAATAATATTTTTGTGTACAGCTGTCCTACTGTGAAAGGAATGCTGCTGAAGGACTATCCCTGGTGATTGTTTTAATGTCTAAAACCCCTTTCTTTTTAATGTATGGAAAGAAGCACAACATGAAGGCTGCAGCACAAATACCACAGTGGATTTGGCAGGTCTTTCCATAGGAAAACAATTAGTAGATCTACCCTCAGTTTTTGCCTTCATTTTAACTTGTGACGCTGGAAGAGGAATCCCTTAAATTGGTACAGCCACGTTCAGCTGCAGGGAGAGAAGGTGCAGCCAGACTCTGCTTGAGACTCCTTAACGATGCCTTTGGAGAGTGCCAGAATTGAAGTAGGTTTCTTGGGAGGACTGGCAATCACTTCACAATTTATCCAACAGATGTTTCCCCTGGGCTGTCAGTAGAAAACCCTGACCAAAATTCGACAAGCCAGGACACATCCCCTGTCTGGGAGCAGCCTCCTTTATCTCCAGCCTCTGTAGCACTCCCTCCCTGCCCCTAATTAATTCAATCAGTTATGAAAGCAAAACAACGCCAATACTATCACACATTTTGTGAAGTGTAGGAACTTCTGCTTTGGAAGGGGTTTGCTGGGCTGTTCTTTTTAAAATCTACAGACATCCAGACTAGTAGTTAACATGTGTTCAATTTGCCTTTGTAAATGGATTACCAGAAGTTCAGGTTTTTTGCTATGTTTAATTTGTGCTTTGCAAGACGAATGAACTGATTCAGGTTTCTGGTTTTTATTTCCTGCCGATACTTCAGGAAAATTCAAAATTACTCCATCTCCAGCTAATCTTTCAATTATTTCATGCAGCACTGCCTTTATGCATTTTTGAAATTTTTATGATGATAAAAGGAGTTTGTTCAGAAATATTTTCGATGCTGTAATCTAAACTATAAGGAAAATAAAAATCCAGAGCCATGGCTTGTCTTTGGAAGCTAGTAAGAACACTACACGTTTTGCTCCAAGAAATTCCCTTGGGACTGTCCAGACCATCAGCAACTGAGGGGAAAGGGAAGAGAGGGAAGAAATAGGGAATTGACAACTCATTAACAGCTAGTGACATTTCATTTAACAAAAACACGAGGAGAAAAAGTTGTTATGAAGCAAGAGACAAAAAAAAAAGAAAAAAAAAAAAAGGAAAGAAAAAGAAAGGGAAAAAAAAAAGACAATTCCTCATACTACGTCTGGTGAACCAAGAGGGAAATCTCAACGCCCACGGACTGGGACCAGCTCCAGGAGGGAAACCTTAGACCACTACGTCAACCTTTTACAGTAAACATGTTTTGCAGGTTTAAACAGTTCAGCTGAAATTAAAAAAAAAAAGAAAAAGAAAAGGCATAATAGCTTTGGAATGGTTTGTGGGAGCCCTAAGCCTCAAGATAGTCTGCCTGTGCTGGAGAAAATGGTTTTGCCCCAGTGCCCATCCAGCGGGGAGCCTGGCGAGCAGGCGGGATGCCGCCTCCTGTCAGTGTGTGCTGGAGGAGTGAGGGCTGCTCGCCCACAAAAGTTTCCATTGTACGCCTGCCACATCTGCAGCAACACGCCTGGTCTGGGCCCGAGGCAACTCCCTCCTGGCCACCAGCCAAGCCAAGTACACCAGAGCAATTTATACCTTTCCAAAATGCAAATAATTCAAATTACAGACATAACACAAAGCTGAAGCAGACACATTTCAGGCATTCCCGTTAAAGTTTGCTCTCTGGAATTACCGTACCCAAATAGGCAGTTGTTATACGGGGGGGTGGGGGGAGATGGAGTCAGGAAAGGAAGGAGAGGAGGAGGCACGAAGGAAAAGGGAGAAAACGGCTTTTCCAAAGGTCTTATTTCATTCCCTTTCATTTCACTATTTACTTTTATGAAGTAATAAGAAGTGTCTTCTCCAAACCAAATGCCTGGCTTTATTTTGGCGTTTTTAAGATTTATAGTGCAATATTTTGAAGAGAAAGACAGTTCTTTATATAGCTAAAAAGTTGGGTCAAGGTATTATATTGGTGTCTTACGTTTTGTGAGGGTTTTTTTACCAAACGGAAATAAACCCAAAACATCCATGCAGAGAAGGGGAGGGCATAAGCCCTGCAGAGTCCTCGGTGGAGTGCCCTGTGCCCTCGCTGCCAGCAGCAACAGCCATTAACCCGACAGAGCCAAGGCTTCAAGGGGGAAGCATGCACGGGCTGGATGAATGACCCTCAAAGCCCTCCTCCTCCGAAGAGGCAGTGGTAGTGCTGGAGGAAGGAGAAGCTGCTCCCGCCCGTTCCGCACAGGTTGGAGGCTGTGCTGACAGGTGGCCATCAGCACTACTGCCAGCTGAAGACACCAGGTTTGTCAGGAAGCCTGACATTTACAGACCCATCCCTGTTATTTATAGCCATTCCTGTTCCGCGTGTGCTTCACCACCATCCGCTTCTGCCTTGTTTTCTTCGTCACCGTGAAACTCGGAGCACCTGGGATTGCTAATGACGAAAATGCTGTGAACCTACGTGTTATGGGGGGTGGATTTTCAGCTCTGCAAAGCATAAACACCCTGTTTTAACACGGGGTAGCTGAACAGTGGATGGGCCTTTGTAGCCTGCTCTTATCAGCCGCTTGCTCCGGTGTTGAAGGAAACTGCGCACAAGTCCAGAAGTAAAAATACTCTAATTCATCAGGGAATTCCCTGCAGTATGAGTCACCAAGCGGCTTCCCCACCACACCCAGCTACAAGATTTCCACACAAAAAGGCACTGTAAAGGTCTGTTTTAACATAGAAGCAGAGCTAAAAAGTAGTAGTGTACATCTAGCAGCCTCAGTTATTCACCCGTAGAGCCTTGCAGACCATGACATACAAATTTTCCTCACGGAAGAGCTGTAAAGACTTTCAAAAGACATTTTTGTAGCATCTTCCCCTCATCATTGACCATCCAGAGAGATCCCTTGGGATTTCTAGAGCTGGATTTACTTTTGTATTTCGGGGAACTGCAAGCATAGTGTCAGGGGTTTGCAAGCTCAAAAGTATCAAACCACCAGCATAATTTTCCAAAATGATGGATCACAGAAAGGGGGAAGAATATCCAAATGCAAAAAACCCCAAGCTTGGGAACTCAGGAGGGTATAACAGCTGGCAACCACTTAAATCTTGCCTCTATGAAATGGGCATAATGGGAATATTCAGATATATTTAAGTTATTCCACTTTATTGCAGGAGGTTAAAACAGTGTATATTCTTTAGTGGACCTGTGTTCACTTGAGATGTGAGAAGAACAGACATTAACTAGGATTTCACTGCCTATACACAGGGTACATTTTATATTCTTTCAGTCTGCACTTCAATACAGTTTGACTGCACTAACTGCACTGTAAATCTGTATTTACATTCATATATTCCAAGTAAAATGGTGAAATAAGCCCTAACCTCCCAAAGGAACCCACTACTTGATTAATGTGTTGTGAGATTACCCTGAACAATAATTCCTGTGTTACAGCCCAGATTACTTTAACATGTCCACAACAGGCAGGGCACAGATGCAATGCAGTGTCACTTTGAAGTGCTCTGCAAAGCTGTCTACCCTCCTATTTTGCCCTAACAATGCACATTTAAATCCCTGAGGAATGAAGAATTTGAAAGCTTTCAACTTGCACTGCTACCCTTCTTCCCTGGTGAGTGCCCTCATGACACTGAAATGACTGATCTGTGAAGACATTCAGAAGGAATGGATGGGTTTCTGTGCAAAGAAGAGGATAAAGACTATGGCAAAGTCTCATCATTTGGACTTAAGAGTTATCCAGTTCTCTGCAGAGATGCCATCAGCTTCCAGGGTAAGGGCAAGATGGACTGGCAATAAAAGAGGCAAGGAGGAAGCTCTAGTGCTTGGAGGACAGCACTCCCCATGGCAGTCCTGAGCATGACCCACCGGCACCGTTGCACCACCTGGCACTTATGGGTTGACATGGGTGTACTAGTGCCAGATTTTACAGGGGCAGCAGCCTTTTTGATTTGGGGATGCCACAAGCAGCCAGGGCACTTTTCTCAGTTGATCCTACAGCTGTCTTGCTGCAAACAATGTCTCCCCAGCTGGACTCTAGCAAGGGAAGGGGATCCCACCAAGTGGGTGGGATTCTGTGCCTGTCATGATACGCTGGTGTACATCTTAAAGATATTTACAAGGGTCAGGCACTTAGGAGGGACCAACACCAGCCAAGCAGTCTGACATGGAATGTACGGGGAAGATGGGGCAAGAGAGCAATGAAACATTCAGAAAGACAGTGTGTGCTAGCACTGAGCCAGTATCTGAATTGTAAGTGGCCAGGACCTTTCCTTCGATGTCCTCAGTGGTACTTCGCTCTCCTGAGATCTCAGCCTCTTAGGGACCTGTGAGCAGTGAGATGCCTCCTAGTCCCAGAGCCACCTTCAGAGCAGCTCTAGCTCCTGGCACAGCTCCTGCTGGTGCCATGGCCTGCCTACTGCCCAGCACGTTGTCCAATTGCCTCTCCAGCCACCCTCATCTCTACTCTTTGCTCTTACACTACTTTTACTATGAGACCACACAGCTGGTCTGATTTTCACTTACGTTATTTCCCTCTTCCATGCCAGGAAGTCCCCCAGATGTTCTTCTGCCCACCTCAGAGTCTACTGTGCTGCTACAGAGACCTTCCCACAGCCTTGCTCCCCATCCCTGGCATGCCTTCTGGCATGCCTCCGTCCATGTGTGGCAGGGCTCACGCATAACTGACCTATTTTTATTTCCATATCAAAGGTGCTGTATTTGCTGGTGTCTTCTCATAAGCATTTTTGCAGCATATGCATTTTGTCCGCTCCTTCAGCTATACATTTTTGCAGTATTGAGCTGAGTGCCATGCAGACTTAGGTCTGTTTGCCATCAATACGCTACTCTCGAGTTACTTTTTCTCTTCTTTACCTTGAATTAACAATAAGAATGTCATGCGGTGAGCAGGTGTAAAAATCCAGTACAAAATGGATCTTACGGTACTTTGGAATCAGTGCCAGACACGTGCTGCCTCTCTGGTTGCTCAGCTAGGCAAGCCAAAAGCTGAGGGACTCACTTTGCCTGAATGGTGAGGCCTTTTAGCTGCCTTTTACCACAGTATGTCTAACAGACGTAATTATTCTGAGTTCTAGTGTTTGCAAATGAACTGAATGTTTGCAAATTTTAGTCCAGGTAATTAAAAGGAGGCACAGTGCTGACAACTGACAGATTGAGGTTTGTTTTGAGCCAAAACCATTGGAAAGACCTGCCAGACACTATTTTCAGCAGAATGGAAGCTGGTTGTGCAATTTGTGCTCTCTGGCACCTCCCCCTATTCAAAATATCGTTGGTCTGAGGGTTTTATTTAATAACTTTAAGTAATTCCAGGTCTAAGACACACAACTTCCAAGTAAAACTGCAGCTTGACATCCCTGAAAAATCTCTCTAGAGCAGGCAGGTCAAACAAAGCACACCCAGCACAGCCACCCACCAGCAGTCATGACAGCACTTCACTCTGGTTTTGATTACATTCACGTCATCTCCCTGTCTTCACAATTTTGCTTTCCTCTGGGAAATTCTAGTAGGCTGAACCTGTGACTCTGCAGCTGAAACTGAGTAAAATATTCCTGGTCCATCCTCTTCAGTCTAATCTGTCTCATATTTTCTCAGACTATTGGAGTAACGAACCTCACAGCCAGTTTAAATCAAGTTCCAAATTTTTCTTCCATGAACAATTCTTTTCCTCTACTTCTGTGCTGGATGCCAACATCACCACCTGTACTATACTTACTTCTTGTTATTTCTCATCTTAAGATGTAAATTTGATCCAAATGCTTTTAAATCTTCCTTCTTCATTATTTTTTGAGACACAAACTCTTCGATTGTATGACTGCAACTTCTCAACTTCCAGAAACTTCCCATTATGGCAACTCCGTGTGACTTTTTGGCAGATATTTTTGAACAGCATTTTTACTTTTTTCCATCTCACTGTTCCCTTCAAGTCTTTTTTCTTGTTTCTCTTGTCCAAGAAGGTCAGGCTCAATCTTAGAGGTCCTCCCTGCTATCCTTTCATTTTCTGCATTGACATCAGTTTCCCAGCAAAAAGGAACACTTTGGAAACAATTCATCTCTATATTCCCCTCTTAAATGTCATTGTATTTTCTTCCACATTGAAGGTGTAATCTTACTTCCTTAATAGACCTAAAAGGAACATGTTCCTCTTCCCTCAGCTCTCCCCACATTTCTTGTGATAGCCATCTGAGACATGAACCTATTCTTAATGATGTCAGGAAAGCAACAGGAGACAAGAAGTTGTCATTTTCCAAATGAGGTAGGCATTCCCTCCAAAAAAACTAGAGTACTTTGAAGGCATCCCCTTGTATTGGTTATGTAGCAAGGTCTGGCTAGTGGTTGGGCTGCAGGGGTGGAGAAGATTCCAGAAGTTGCCCCCATGTCTGACAGAACCAGTTCCTGATGATTCCAAGATGGACTCTGAGCCGGCCAAACCCGAGCCCATCAGCAAAGCTGGTGGAACCTCTCTGCCAACATACTTAAGAAGGGGGAAAAAAACTGCAGCAGCTGTAAGAGAGGAGTGAGAATAAATGAGAGGAACACCCCTGCAGACCCCCACAACAGTGAAAGAGGGGGAGGAGCTGCTCCAGCAGCCAGAACAGAGACTCCCCTGCAGCCTGTGGTGAAGATCATGGTGAGGCAGCTGCGCTCCTGCAGCCCATGGAGACAACCACACCAGAGCAGAGATCCACACACAGGCGGTCAGAGCCCATGTTCCTGGCAGCAGCTGCAGCCTGTGAAAGGGAGCCCAGGCAGAAGCAGGTTTTCTCAGAGAAACAATGGCTGCGGGGGACCCACGCTGAAGCAGGCTGTTCCTGAAGGACTGAATTTTGTGGAGAAGACTCGTGCTGAAGCACTACATGAAGGACTGCCTGCCATGGGAGGACCCCACACTGGAGCAAGGGAACAGTACAGGGGGAAGGAATGGTAAAAGAGGAGCTGTTATGGACTGACCAAAGCCTTCATGACCCTCCGTGCCACTCAGAGAGAGGAAACAGAAGTCGGGAATGAAGGATTGAAGTTGAGCTAGGGAAGGGGGCAGGGGTAAAGGTAGTTTTCAGTTTTACCTTTGTTTTTCACTATCCTGCTCTATTTTTAATTGACAATAAATTATTCCCCCCAAGTGGAGCCCGTTTTGCCTGTGACAGTAACTGATATGCAATCTCCCTGTCTTTATCTTGACCCATGAGCTTTTTCATCTTATTTTCTTCCCCCTGTGCTGTTGAGGAGGTGGAGTGAGAGAGCCTCTTGGTGGGCACCTGGCAGCCAGCAAAGGTCACTGTACTTCCTTCCACTGTCTTTAGGCACTGATCACTTCATTAGACTCTGAGATCTCTTGTAAGGGCTGTGAATTCCTGTGTGTTTGGATAGACAGTCCTACTGGAACAGTAACAGTAAAAACTATTTGAGATCTTGTGCCAGTTGTAAAAGTTCAGAGACAAAGCTTTGATTGCACAGATACAGCTGCTTGAAGCCACTTAGTCTGGAAGACATGAAAGAATAAACTTAAAGCATTCAGCTGCATTTTCTATAATAATAAAAAATTTACAGGATTACTCAGACAAGTGACTTTTGAGACCCTGTGGTTATTCCTTATTTCTTTGTTGTCCACAGTAAGTACCTGTGATTGATTGATCTCATTCTTCACTGTGAGAGCAACACCCTGGATGACACTTGCTGCTGCTGACACCATCTCATGCGTATGGCTGCTGTCCCACTCTGTCTTCACCATTCCCTAGACTAAACAGCCAGGAAAAACTGAAACGTGCTGTCATTTCCTACAAGCTGCATCACGACTGCGCCGTGCGCGTGAAAGGATTCCACCATCAAATGACTCCAGCATCTGATGACACAATTCGCCCAAGGATATCTATTTCTGGGCAGTGGCCAGAAATCCCTTCAGCTATCAATACATCTCTAGGATCTAGGTTCAAGTGACCTTCACATGAACTCCATGCTCCCAACCTGTGTGCCTTTGAAGTTTCCAGTTTATCTAGTTTCCCGAATTTTTAACCTCATTGCGCATGAGTCAGCATGCAATTGCTCACAGCCAACTGGAACATGTGTCCTGAACTTGGATAAACAGACAGATAAAGACAAAATTAAGTAGTATCTGTCTATCTGACTAGAGGGGGAAGGAGAGTTTTGCCACTTGCTTGCTTATTTATTATGTGAGCTACAGTATGATTACTGGTGTGAAATATGACCCCTTTTTGGCCAGTTGCCCCCCCAGACTGCTACTGGCAATGGAAAGAGCAATGGAAAGATCTCTGAGAATGTGAGATCTTTTACCATGTGGAGCTCTGCCAAGACTCAGGTCACCCATCTCACCATCCCATCACATCACGTCAAAATACACTCCAAACCCTAAGCTCCACAAGTGTAGCTGAGTCAAACCAAAAAGCCCACATGCTTCCTCAACGCATCCGTTCCATTCACATGCCACTCAAATGTTTTGTCAACATACCATTTTCCAGAACTTTTTGTAAGTTCTGCTGAAGCTAAAGGACTGTGTTTGAGTTACCTTCCATATTACAAGGTAAATTCTACTCACACAATATGTGGCAAACAGAACTGAATTTGTAAGACTGACAATTGTACATTAAGGAACTGATTGATTCTAATCTTTGCCAGGGAAATTTGAGAGGACCAAAAATCCTGTGAAATGCTAGAGTAGACAGTTATGTTCATCCAGCTTCCTTCTTTTCTGTATCACATTTTCCTTGTGCAAAAATTCAGCTGAACGAGCTTGACCATACATCTAACAAGAGGCAAACTGTTAAGTTCTCCCATCTGAAATACTTACAGAAAGCTATGATTTCCTTTGGCATATATATACAAAAAAAATTAAATTGGTGAATTCACCCTGTTATCTTTCATCTGCTCTAGTTATTATAACTATTACACATCAACACCTTCATGTTCTAAGAGCAAAACCTGTTCAGCGGGGAGGAGGAACAGTTTTGACAAAAAAAATCAATTTAACAAAATAAAAACAAGAGCAGAATGTAGACTTTGAAGCAATAACTAAATCTGAAAGGTTTCCCAATTGTTTGAAAATATTCAAGAAGAAAAATCCCTGAAGGAAATGTTGCTTACATGCGGTTTATTTCTCTGTCTTTCAGGAACTTTGAGTGTCAAAGGCTTTGGGCACAATAGTTGAGGATATTATGCAATTAGATTACTGAAGTGTGTAAGTGCCAAGATTACTGTTGAAGTCTGAGTAATTACCAAGTTGTTCAAAACTGTTGTAGGTCTGGAGTTACTCAGAGGTATTGTGAACGCTACAAAAGTCCATCAAAGAGAGCAATGCATCTTCAGGCAGGGGCATTTGTTACAGGGAAAATGAGACACAGCCTCTGACCAGGACAAAATGGCCCTCAACATTAACAGCCCAGAGCCAAAGTGCTAAAGTCAGTGGTTGTTTGAGAAACAAATCTTGTAGTGAAGTTAGGTGTTACATTTCTGCCTTTTTGCTGTTTAAAACCTTTGCCCTAAGCTCTTGTCACTAAGCACAGAAGCAAAGAAATGGGTTTGGAGCTCTGACTTAACTAGTGGCAACTCAACCCTATGACAATTAATAATAATACATCCAATGACCATTTTTGCCCATAGGTCACAAATTGATTATAAAGATTTCGTCAGTTTAATCTGATCTTTTAGGTATGTCTAGACTTGGCCAAATCCCTGAAGTCTGGAAATACTTGAGCTAGTTCCAGTGTTAAAAGCTACAGGAGCAAGGAGCAATTTTTGAGCAAGGAGGGATTTTCAGGGTGGATTAACTCTTTCAGATCTCAATATGAGACTTTTTCTAACCCCCAAAATACTCTTCCTATCCCAAACTATCCTACAGCATGCCAGGAACTATAATCCATAATTGACCACAACGAACCCATAATTTTCCAGTGCATTGTTCCGTGGGATCCTGGGTTTGTGTCTCATCGCTGAGGTTTCACTCATCAGTTACAGGATACATTTGTGAACTGAGGGATGAAAACCAGGATTTTTTCAGCACAGTGATCAGTTTTATAGATCACTGATCATAATCTGATATACTAAGAGCCAGCAGTTTGGTCGTTTTGGTTAGTTAGGCTTTTGTGCTGCTTTGTGTTCAGTAACTCACATTACTTAAAAAAAATTACTTTTGAAAAGAGTGTTTGCAGAAAGTGTTACCAAAAAAAAAGTAGTGGATAGACGTGCAATGCCTAAAACACACTCTCCTAGCATCTCTGCTTTTTCTGAACTTCCCTCAAGACTTTTGTTGCCTGGTACATTTATAATCTACAAATGAAATAAAAAGTTTTAAAATTTTAAGTAACTAAATCAGCCTTTTTTTATAATTCCAGATCATGATCCATGAAGATGCACATGTTAACGGGAACCATTTTCACTCCTAGCCAAACACTTCCTGCCATTGCTAACAAACACCAATTTCATTCCACCTACTTTTATAACTAAAATGCACAGCTTGCTGCCACAGCAAACCTCAGCCTATAGACATCAAGGGCCCTTGCCAGTAAGGAGTTGCAGAGTTTTCAATATTTTACAAAGTATTAATTCTTCTGGTGGCAGACAGGTGTTGGCCAACCTCAACGTGGCACTCAACAACCATGCTATTTTTGAACCTCAGGAAGAGAAATGCATGACTACAAAGAGAGACAGAAAGTGAAAGGAGATAAGAAAATAGATACGGAGAATTATTAGTGTAATTTTTAAGCGTCAAGGTCATTGTGGGATTCCCAGTCTAAGGAAATTCTGAAGTTAAAAGAGTGAACATCTCAAAGTACATTTAACATTCACATTTTCACTACTGCTAGGTTTCTTCAACAGTCATTTTATACCATTGCTCATCACTGGAAAATATGGTCTGATGTGCAAGCAACAGAATATTGCCCAAAATCTGGTAAAATAAGGCCTCACATCAACATGTAAGAACTTTTTTACGGTACTGTAGAATCTTGAGCAAATTTTAGTCCACTTCTGAACACTCATTATTTATCCAAAGGGGTGCCTTCTGCCTGACCTCCATGAGGGTTTCTCCATGACACCATGAGGGGCTCTCCTTCCAGAGAAGGTCCTCACAGTGCTTCTCCCGTGGTCCTTGTAGTGTGCTGTGCCTTCACCCCCTGGATACCTCATTTTCCCAGTGTGAGACACAGAGTTACAGGGCTGCAAAATTTGTTTTGCTCTGTTTCATATGCTTCCTGGCTGAACAGCAGCTAGTAAGGGGTTAAGCTGAAAGCAGGAAGCCACTGCCGCCTCGCTGAAAGATTGATTTGATCATTCTTCAGGGATTCCCTCTTGTATGAGTCACTGCTCAGACTGACTCCCCCACCAAAGGAGGCCAGGATAATGCCATTCCTCCAGAGACTACAACAGCTGAGGGCTAGCCCTGAAGGCTGAAAGCTTGGGACTCATGCTTGGAAAAACATTCAGCAGACCACAATGCAATCAGCAGACTTAGGGAAAGCTGGGGAAAAAAAGGCAAACAAAAAGCGTTCTTAAACTCCTTTCCTTATCCAATTAAGTATGCAGACTAGGAGGAATTAGACAAGCTCCAGGAGACTGCCTCCCAGCTTGGGGACTCTGCCTAAGCAAGGACTGAAGACATGAGTTGACGTAGTACAATATTTAAATTTTATACAAAAGATATGTTCTCTTTATGAGCACAACGATCTTTTACTTTGATCTATTACTCTGTAATAGCTGTGTTTGGCTGCTACCTACTAGGAACGTGATTAACATTCCAAATTCAAAAATAAAAGTGGTAACAGCAGCAAAACTAATGAATGTCTCCAGCTAATCACAGAGGTTCATAACCAGCCCTCTAAGAGAAACAGAAACTATGCTGGTGTTCCTTCTCTTGACCTGCTTTCACTGACGTTCAAGAGCTGAAAGGGAAAGAAACGCCTTGTGCTGATTTACAAAAGTGAAGGCTGCTAATGCTTGTTCATTTGACATTAAATACAGTGACTGTTCAAAAATCCAGCCAGAGCAGTCTGCCACTAAGGTAATAATACATTGCTCCTTTGCTTCTGATGCATCGAGCTGTGTGAGGCAGCATAGCACACAAACCACGGAAGCCTTAAAAATTGCTCAGCCCAGATTAGCCAGCAGCTTTGCTTTTTGTGTGTCATTTCTACTGTCACAATTATTGCAGCTCCTGGAGATGCTACACTCTGACTCTAAGGGCTCAGCCCCTGCAGGCTATACTGCCCTGCAACTGCAACAAACCTACAGTGAGACTACTCAATAAAGGCAGGACCTTAAATTCTGTAATTAAAAGCTATACAGTGAATATCCTGCTTTTAGTGTATCTAATGTACTATAGGAATATAGGAGTAGGGAGACTCTGTTCAGATCCACGCTGTAGTATCTGCTGTGGGCAAACAGCATCACCATCACAATCCTTCAGATTGCAATACTTTAAAATTTTCCAACTCAAAAAAGGAAGAGGAAAGGAAATAAGTATTAAGGAAGGCAGCCTTTAATGTGGTTTCCTGCTTGTAATGAGACAGATTGAGGACTCCTGACATGTCACACTAACCCAGTTCTGTGCAGCAAAGGGAGTTTACATATCAATGAAGTAGACATTAACTTTCTTCCCCTGGAGGGAACACAGAGAATAGAATTCAATTTTTTTCAATTGCAATACCACCTTTTTCCTATCTTTTAAAATTTTCTTAAGAAACAAAAAGGATGTTTCTGCTGATGTCACAGCCACATCCCCACTGTGTGTGCTGCAGTGCTTGGGGTTCACAGAAATGTGCCAACTGGCTCTCCCCAAGAAGCCAAGGCATTACCTCTGTTCAGGCACTTTTGGCAACTTAAACCTCATCAACCCAGGATTCTGTTGGGGAATTCCCGGGGAGTCTTCTGCTTTTGTCTCGGGCTTGCTGAGCCCAAAGAGTTGAGTGTCTTTGCCTCCAGAGCCTCCCCTGCTCTCCCTGCCATCCTGTGCCATGGCTCAAGTTCCTGTGGTGCCAGTAGGGGCCGTGGGCAGGAGAGCAGCGTGGGAACCTCGTGGCCCTAAAGGGTTAAACAGGCGCAGTGTCCAAGCTGGTGCAGGCGGCCTGAGGAGTGCCCAAGATTGTTTTAAGTTCGGGGTGGGGGGTTCAGTCGGCAGCTGAGGAATTCATAGCTTGTGCCAGCGCCAGGGAAACCCTTTCCAAAACAAGACTCAAAACTATCCTTAGCAGTCTCGTTTCAGAGCCCGACTTTGACTCCCAGCTCCACTCCCACCGCTTAATCCCGCGGGGGGGCATTCACACCCACCACGCACTGTCACCCTGTGACCCACCGCTCCTGCAGGCACATCCTGCCCCAGCCCCAGCTCCCACTCCATGCCATTTTCCCGGTTTCAGCCCGGCCTGCGACTCCTCTCCAGCAGAACCAGTCCCACCACCCGAGCACCTCAGGAGCAGTGCTGGGCGAGGGGAAGCTGTGTTCGGTCCTTCCCTCAGTTCTCACAGAGGGAGGTACACAGATACCTTACAGAGGTAAACCTGTCCTTCAAACGAGTGTGTGTGCTCCAAGTCCTCCTCAGCCTGCGCCTCCTAAATGCCACAGGACACACAGGTGGACACACAGGTGCACACACACCACCAGCAGCACAAATCACAGAAATGTTTAAGACGATGCAGCATACTGCAGGCTTTAGGGGCACACGGCACCAGAGATTTCAAACACCTCTCACAGGTCCTGCCTGTTACACTCATGGTTTGCTACAATAAACAAATACCAAAGGTTGACTTTCAATGTCTCTGTTGTCTGCTTGTCTGCCTGTTACTACAATTGCCACGGTGTGAAACCTCAGCATTAGCCATGGTTTAGATCCTTTCCATAGCTTTGCCCAGTGACATGGAAAACGTATTATGTACAGAAGAAAATGTCATTACCATATTTGTGCTTTCATCATTTGACACAGACAGGGTGGGAGGGAAGGCAGACTGGAGTCTAGATTGAAAAGACATACCTGGTGCTTTCTCCACAAAGATGACTTTGGAGTCTTGCAGAAAGTTATGACCAGTCAGTACCATTTTCTTCCCTCCAGTAACAGGAAAACTGTCGGTACTTTGCTTCTCCACCAGAGGCAGTTCTTGGGCAGATCTCTGAGCTGGAGAGTTATAAAGAAGATTTGAAAAAGAAAAAAAAATGGCAACCACAAACACACGAAAAAGTAAATGCTGCATTAGTAAGTAACTTAATGCTTACCCTCAGAAGATAAGCAGAGTTTGATACAGAAACAAAGAAAGGTCACAAGGTTTACAGGAAACATGGTTCATTGTCAAGCACTTTGATTGTAAACAATAGTGTAAAACAGCAGTACAGATTCAAAAGACTCACGAAGAACAAGTATTTTAAAACTCAGCTTGATATGTACTACATCAGAAAGTGTTTTTTATACAAATTCATTTAGTCTAAATAATTTTCTCTCACTCTGTGTCTCGCGAATATGCTGTATGTTTATAAGGCACACATGACAAGGTAATCACGTGTCCAAAATTTGTCTCAGTCAGTATACACCCTATTGTCAATTCTGCAAACTGTCTTGCAGCAGCAGCCACGGCCCTTGTGATCCAGCAGCAGCTCACACTTTAGAGATGGTATTTCCAAAAGAACCTGAGTGCCCAAGCACACATGGATCCATGAAAACTGAATCTGGTATTCTTGTGGCACAAATTTTATCCCCCCTCAACTGGGACATGAAGAGAGTGCTGCTTCAAGGGACGATGCGACATTTTATCCAGATCATATGGTTCCTTCTGGTATCACATGCACTAAGAAATGTATGAAGTTTTTGGCACTAGCTTATTCCACATTCTGCACTGGAAATAACATTAGCACTTATTTTTTCTGCTGTTGTCCATTTTTTTCAGCAGGCATGTGCCATGCTTTTGCTCATTACACAACACTCAAAGCTGCAGTACCCTGACTTACATCCAATCAGCTTCACATTTAGTGGCTCCTTGAGCTTGGCACATTTGCACAGACCAGTTCAGGATAGATTCAAACTGTGCCTTATCCTCCTGTGTAGCAACTGAAAAGCTCTCATAAACTTCAACTGCAGGATGAAAAAATGACTCCTCACATTTTTTGCTTTGCCCTTAAGCATGAATGGAGCTAGGAATGGTTAGGCCTTCCTCCCCATTCCCTCTGCCAGAGCTCACCCCTTACATACCTGTCAGATGTTAAGTTTCCCCCCTACTCTGTCAGCATCAGAAAGATCCACTTTGTGGATGGAATTCAACAAAACCTTAAAAAATTGTTTCAGTCCATCCAGCCAATCAAAATAGCATTGGGACTTAGACTGAAATTCAGCTTCCACCACTTAGGCTGGAGCGTTAAAGCTACAGAAAGCAGATACATTTCGTTTTCTGTGGGGGAGGCTGATGAGGCTTACAGAGCAAAAATGATATAGGTATATTTGAAGGGTGTCCCAGTGTGTCCGATATAATACAGTCTGTTCATTGAAAGTGACCCCAGTGAAGAAACTTAGTTTCTGGAGCTTTTCTGAAGCTGCAGGCCAGTGTGTCAGCTCTAGAATATTGCTAGCTCCTTATCAAAGGGGCCAGGGTTTTGTTAGCTGGTTTTTGCTTTATGATGGGGAGACAGAATAAATAGGACATGAGAGATGTTGTCCAAAACTTTTACAGCAGTTACCTTTACGATAAGGAGTCACCAAAACCAAAGGCCCTGTCACTCCCAAGTCTACTATTAGTTTAACTGTTCTTTACCTGTAAGTATGTTTTTCTACAGCACTCGATGCACAAAGCCACACATTTTTTCCTAAGACATTCTGTTCTCAATGTAAACCACACACTTTTGGAAAGCAGATTAAAGTTCGCTAACTAGACAGGTAGAGCAAAACCAGTGTAGAGCACGTTGGCGTGGACAAAGACTGCATGTGGGGTGGAAGTGTTAAAAACTGTTCAAAAGGTGTGTGGACGGGGCAGTGCTGAGTTAACAGGGGACTCAATGACCTCAGCCGTCTTCTTCAACCTTACTGATTAACAGATTTTCTGATAATACCCAGCAAGAGGAGGATGTTTGTTGCTACTTACAGCACTCAATGGGGTTGGAGGCTACTTGCAAGGAGAGGGTTCTGCCATTGGCTTGTGGGATGTGAACCCTGAAGACCAGACGCACACGTGTGTTCTTCCGACCGATGTCCGTCTCTCCCTTGCGCAGCTCAATGTCAGAGTTTCGGAGTTTTAATATCCCAGCACAGTCGATGCTATCCAAAAGGAAACACAGGGCAATTCAATTCACTTCAAGACTTCAGGAAGACATGAGTGTGCAATATCTTCCCTCTTTCCTGCACGCTTTTCTTAGAAAACTGCATCAGGCGCAACCCAATTACCAGGCTGAACGCAGCAGACTTTGTTTAGTACTTGCACTCCCAAGCAGCTGAGTTGGGGCTATCTGTAGCAGCAGATAGTGGCTGCTGTAAAGCACACAAATCTAGGATATTACCTCAGTTCCCAGAGGAAGAAAAACGAAAAGACTCTTCCTCCCCATCACATCCTGTAAGGATTGTAGTTAAAGATTAACCAAAGCCGAAAGAAACATTGAGACTAGAAAAGTCAGAGGGATGCAACAGCAGTGCAGAAACTGTTACTATCCCAGAATGCCAGACTACTTACAATTTTACTTGTTACAGCTAATTTGGACAAAAATCTGACAAGACTTTCAATCCAGGGTGAAGTCCTGAAATTCTTATTAATGAGCACAGCTCTCCCCCTGAGGTCAGTTCTACTGTCAATTTGTTTGTATTTCAATGAGTTGGAAATACTCCCAAGCTGAACGCTGAGCTGAAGCTCTGCATGAAAAAACTAAACTAGAGAATCCTCTCCCCACATTAGGGAAAAGCGTGCTTTTCATCAGATACGACTACTACAATTTCTGACCTCACTCTCTTATTTTATTTTTTTTAACTCTGGTTTTCTCCAGATGAGTTTACAAGTCAGAATTTTTATAAAATAATGAATCAACAGAAGAAGCTCCCAGAACAAAAGACACAAACATATGCACTCAAAAACTTACTGCAAAAATACCTCTGCCTTGGCCATGACTACAAAGCCTGCATGGCAATTTCTTTTGGGTACTGGTTTCTGGCATGCATTTTATTACATTGAATATGCTTAGTTAACTTTATTTTGCATTCAAAGAGTTTAATTCCCCCTCCAGACCTTTGAAGCTCTGTTCTGAAGCAAACTGCAAACAAGCACTATGGCAGCACGGTTTTGATCTGCATTTTTTCTAAGTATGGATTTCAGAATTTAAAAAATGCCCTTGCTGATACGATCAAAGGAACTAATGAAAGTATTAAAGATTCCCAACCACGCATATTAGCAGGTGAAGCCATAAGAGTTACAGAGTATTTGTACCCATGTCAAAATTCTATGCAGAGATCCATAAGATATGGAAGAAACAGTGCATTTCTCCATTTTGTCTCTCCTATAGCAACAGTTTTAAATTGAATAATTATTGACACACAATTCATACCCAAATATTCAGAGAAGAAAAAGTATTTAAATTCAAGCTTGTAAAGTCAAAGACATTAAAATCTGAAGTCAGTAGGAACAGCTGAATGTGCAAAACTTTAACTGGGCAGATGAGCTCTGGTGTTACACTGAATCAAGGCCTGAACACATAAAGCATGAGAAAAGTCCTTGGCTCCAAATTTCAATTCATTGAAATAGTGCTACATGAGGTTTTAGACTACTGACATGTAAGGCTTATATATGCCAAAGCATTGTTTGTGATTCTTGAGTGAGCTGTACTACAGTCTGGCACGCACGCCACAAAAATATTCAGCTTGGCTCCCAAACTGTCTAACTTACCTTTATTTTAGGGAGAAAGATGAATGAAATGGTAATAACGTTCCTAGATGGCCAAAAATGTGATTCAAACTGGATAAATAAAGGGCCAGATAAATACTGTGTGGGTACAAATAGGTGAAACTTCTTTAACCCCAATGTAGCCCCACCAACTTACGATGGGAGCAAATGGCCAATAATTTTGAAGGCTTGTTGTGACTTTTAACAATGCACTGAGAGAGATCTTCAGGTCTTGAGTGATCACTCTAAGCCCAGCTGGCAATGCAGCTGAACATATTCTGGTTCCTATATTTACATTAGGCACTCCAGGGCATGTTGTACATGACACTGCGAACCAGCTTCTAATAACCACTGTGAGCGGAAGGACTTTCGGTGTCTGATAGCATTTTCCACTTGGTTAAAGCATGGAAAACTGTATGAAAAACAAGGAGTGAAGTTGTGATTTTCCCGTGGTATTTGGTTTGGCAGAGGTCAGGATCTCTTGCCTGCTTTCTATCTCGCTGTATGTACACACAAAGGTGCATGCATCTATATATAAATATGAATACATTTATATTTATACACACACACC
Source organism: Nicator chloris (assembly GCA_013400495.1). Taxonomy (NCBI): domain Eukaryota; kingdom Metazoa; phylum Chordata; class Aves; order Passeriformes; family Pycnonotidae; genus Nicator; species Nicator chloris. The sequence goes on from WAAE01015487.1 coordinate 171,125, forward strand.
AAGAACTGTACTTGCATGCAAGCACACAGAAAGTCCTCCCAAGGCAGACACCTCAGGTAACAGGATGATTTGAATGAGAGGGGAGACAACTCAGATAAGGGGCTAGGTTGATTTGAGGGAGGGGTACAGAGAGGACAAGATTAAATAGTGTTGAAGGTCTCATGTATGTCACTTACACATAAGGCTATTTTAACCTTTATATACCATCCTATAACGATGTTTACAGATGCTTAATGGACCTACAGGGCACTTAATTATCACTCAGATATCCTAAGATATCCATGCCTGCTTTTCTGCATAGCACTAAACTTAGCCCAGTCTAACAACTCAACCTGTAAACTGCATCACCTCTGAATAAAAGTCCTCAGAGGTAACTCTTCTTAGTTCTGGAAGATTTGCTTGTAAACAAGTGCCATGAAAAATGCTGAGTTTTATTATGTGAGAAGTGAGTAGTTTTATCCATCTGAGAAAAACCACGAGGGTACTTGGAAATGCTCTCTAAGAGTTTCCTTTGACATCCAAAGATAAATTTTAATCAGCTCTGTTCCTTGTGCTAGTGCGTATAGGAGCAACAGGTGTCATATTTAGAAACTAAAAGCAGGAGCTGAGGTAGGAGATATTTACAGCTCAGTAACCGAGATACTTATTTTAAATGGCAAATAAGCACATTGGCTGAAACTCTAGAATGAAAGCAAATCAGTTGTCATAAATATTTGTGACGTTCATTTTGCTGTTAAGCTGATTAGTGGCAATTTGTCTCAGCAAAGTTGTGAAAGTCTACTATTACAGAGAGAAATGTAGGGAAAGAAAAAAAACCAAGATAGGGAAAAGAGAATTGTGTACAAAAAGAAAGAAACCAACCCCAAAGAAATTAAGTGAGATGACCAAGACAAAACTGCTAGGAGTCAGATATGGTGCCTTGGTCTTACATTGCTCTCATGTTGTTCTCTGGAAGAAGTGGAATCTCTAGGACTTTGGTGTTGGAAAGTATTGTTTCATGGCTGGTGGTGGAAACGGTCTTGCCGGTGATCCGGTGAACCTGGTAGAAGGCATGGGGTCGCAGCAGGCGGTCGTCTGCAGTCCCAATGAACAGCTGCAGCGTGAGCGGCTCGCTTTCTAAGTAACCATGGAGCTGGCAAGAGAACAGAAAACGCCCACTGAGCACCACGCACATAAACTGCTAGGAATCAATTAAATTTTTATAAGCAGGAGAGCCTAATTCAAGGAGAGAACTTGTGACAGGTGCTATGTGTTAAGTTCCCCCCTTCCATTTTTCCTGTAATGTAATGCTGGTACAATAAAAAGGTGCACTCACAAAATGTCTCATTATCCTAAAGGGCCTGAGGCACTTTAGATGGGCTGAGCTTTTGAGCACCCCTGCTACATCCACAGAAAACTTTGCATAAATTCTGCTGCAGTGTTCAGAAAAAAACCCACAATGAACTCGATGTTCCTTCACAGTACTGAGGGATGCAAAACCAACAGAGTTTGCAAGTGGAAAGGACACAGCTCATCCATCCCCCTGCTTCCTGCGACATCCTTCATGCAGCAGCAGTCTGCTGCTTGTGACCCGTCCCCTCACTAGCTGATTTTTATGCTGGTAAATACCTCCTGGGACAGCATGGAGACAGATCACATATGCATGATTAGTAGCTCACCATGTGTGTCAAATTCTTGTTATAATCACACAAAAATCTCATTGAAGCTCTTGGGCCTGGCTTGAACCTCATCCACATTACAGCGACTGCTCTGATGACAACAAGAGTTATTTCTGCCACAAGATGCGGAGGAAGCAGAGCCTGACCTCATCCACACTGTCTCCTATAGAAGCTACTCAGGGTTCCCACTGCTGTGGAGTCCCCAGACAACATCTCACTTGTGGCTGCTGCCTGACATTGGGAAATGAGTCTCACGAAAACAGTTATCTTGCAGGGGTGAGTGGTGAAGCCTTCTCCCAAGGGAAAGGAGGATGCAGCAACTACAGGAGAGAGGAACGTGAGCAAGGTGCGCTGTCCCAGAAGATGCCCCATCCTAGAGCAAACCTGCTCACTTTGTTGTAGGTTTAGGTTCCTCTGTGAATGGTTCCAGGTGGGTTTGGGCGTGAATTATTCACCATCACCGAATACGACAAATCAAAATTTATCATAATTTGGTGAAAAGCAACACTAGTTTTAAGGTAGATGCAAGTTCAAAGCTAAATAAAGCTGAAAGCAAGTGGTGAAACCCATATATCAAATGCTGCTTATGTTTGTATTTTGTCTGTTTTCACTCTCCTTAAATCTTACAAAGCAATTTCATGTTATCTCTCTAGGGTATTTTACCATCTGATGGCAGGCATGCTATTAAAAACAAAGAACTTGAATCACTTTTACTCCTTGAGCCCTGCAAAATTCTGGTGGGTGCTAACAGGCCCAAAGCCCTCCCTCCTCTATCAAACATGCTGAATGGCAACAGTAATTCATAAAGGCAAACTTTCAGGTACCACAGTGACCAATGCATGAGGAAGGGAAGACGATGAGCCTAGACGCATCTTCCATCACTAATCAGGCACATCGTAAAGTTTTCACCCCATGCTTTGGTCAGAAAAGCAAAGAGGAGAATAGAAGCATTTTCATTTGATTTGGTGCAGCAATTTTTATATCCTTACCTAAGGCACATGAATGCTGGAAGGATGCAGGGATAGGAGGAGGACAAGGCTCATTTCTAGCACTACATTATTTTATCAGCTCTGCATTTCTGAGACATCATACAAAGGCAGCTCAGAGCCAGGGGGTTGTCACATATATGATATGATATATGATATGAGGGTTCCATGCCAGCATTGTCAAACTGAAAACCCATTAGTGGCAGTTTGAAAATCTGCACTTACAGCAAAAGATCAGAGAGAGAAAAGCAGAGCCATGCCTGCAGTGCCGTAAGCACGATGCCATGGGCTGTGAACCTCCTTCCAGCTCCACATGGAACACCTACTCCGGACCCTGACACACCTCAGCACCATGCTGCAAAAAGAGGGATTCCTGGCTTTCTCCCCCAGAGACAGACATGCAGCTTGAGGTGATCACAGGTGTGCTCCTGGTGCAGTCAGTGGCCACAGGGAAGCCACCGTCCTCCTCATCAGCACCCTGTTTGTCCCACATGACAGCCTGGCTGCTCATTAATTCCGACAGCGTGTGTGAGCAGGGCTGGTGGAGTGACCTGGATTTGTCCCAAGCTGATCTTCCCTGCCTCACCACTTCCAGAGCCTCAGCTGCAAAGCTTAGGTAAGGGAGGAGACACAAGGTATCCCGGGGTATTTTTGGTCAAGACCAGCACGTGGGTTTGCAGGGCGGAAAGTAAGACAGTGTGACATGCCAGGCAAATAAATTTCTATGCATTGCCAGCGGTCACTTCTCCAAGTCGTCATGGAGGATGCTTTTTATGGAGAGTGTAAAATTAAAACAAACACATATTAAGTTACAAGGCTGCTTAAAATGTAAAAATAGACTAGCGAGTAACTCAAACCTCAATTCAGCAAAAGCAAAATCGCACACCAAGGTACCCATATGTTTTAGTGAATACGGGCAAAGAGGACCAAAAATGTTAGTCTTGCACTGGGTTCTGCTATTTCAGGCTTTATCTTTAAATCCAAACTTGGCTGCTGCCATACCTTGTAACCTACTGCTGAGCATCAGCTTGTGCTTTTCCCACAGGTTTCCTACCAGGAGGCAATCAAACACCCATAGTCCTAAGCTTTGCACACCTGCCTTCCCCTAAAAGTGTTCACATGCTGGAAAGTAAATAATAAAATCTCAGATGCATGTTTTGCATTATTTTTTAAGGTTTGTGGTCTTCAAGCTAAATTTATGTTTGCTTTTTTTAAAGGCCCTGTCCTAGATCAGAGCCATACTTTGCTTTGGATCCATTACCCAAAGTCACTTACTCTCCGGCTTAGAAAGTGACAGAAACATCCAGAAAGACTCATGTAATTGCTGTATGCTTGATTTTGCTGCCCTCAAAATAAGAAAAATTCACACTCACATCACTGTAAGTTTTATGTCGTGTTCTGTAGCATCTGATCTCCAATTTGTATTTCCCTTTGAGCTTTACCCATTGCATCACATTACTTACTTTTTTATATTATGTCATATAATCGTGTATGCCAACAGAAGCAATAAAAGCAAGCGATGCAAGGATTAACATTTAAAGGGACATATACTGTGAATTACTTATTTTAGATTATGCACCCAGTGCATGATTTCTGTGACAGACAGTGTTGAGCCTATGCTGCAGATGTCTGGTGAATGGGCAAGATCCTGCTTACTGTCAGCTGGGTGCAAGAAGAATATTCCACAGTTCCCTCAAAACATAGGAGACAGGTATTATTGTCACATGTTCAACAGTGAGGAGCAGAGGCAATAAAAGCAGAGTTGTGGGACTTTAGGCTGTTAGGTTTGCCAGCAGTGAAAGGGAATATCAAACAAGATCAACGTAAAATGGGATGGGAAAAAAGGGTGACTGAGCATTTTTCTTGGTGAGGAAAGATCTCGCATCATATCCATGCATATTTTCCATGTATGCTCTGGGGTACTGTACTTGGTGGAAGAGCGATTCAGTTTCCTGGCATGCAACATGGGATGCATGCGTCAGACACCCTATTTTTATCTTTTTCTCTGTGTAACATAGTCCAAAGCTCTTAATAACTCAGTGGTTGAGTACAGGTGACAAAGGTGCTCTCAGCTGCAGCATTCATAATAAAGGATGTATCTTTCCTACCGAGCACGCTTTGCTTGGCGATACACAGATCCAGTTTCCCCTGCTGTGAAACTGTAAAAGGAATTAGCTGAAAAAAAGGACCAGGAGCACAGCGTTTTTGAATGAGTTTCCCTTCCCAAATAAAGGCAGTGATACAGCAGTCACCTGGTTTGGTACAAAGGAAAGGCGCAGGAAAAACTTAAATATGCAGATAAGAATTGTGTGGCCAAAGGTTTGGTTTTGAAATGAAAGTAGGTCATATTCTCTTGTTCTGACCAACCAGTGGCTACTCTGCTCTTTTCCTCTTTGAGCAACATTGTTAAAAACACTTGAACTCATCTCAAATGCCATTTTCATTTTTATTGTCTGAAGCTGCTAAGATCAAAATCAGACTTAATTGCAGGCCTATTACACACTCCTCTAATTCTATCAAAAGCGATGCAGTCACTGGTAATTAACACCAGAACAGGACCGATCACAGCTAAGCTCTTCGTCACCTTACATCGGCTTATGCAAGAGTGAGGGAAAAGGCTGCACTGGCTGAGCCATCACATCAAGCCTTCCCTGGGATTCCTACACCTCTCTGTCATCACTTTCCCAGCACTATCTCCCACCAACATGTCTTAATTCTCACCAGTAGGTTGCTGCTCATCTCAGTGCAGGGTGCCAAAGCAAACCCCAGCCTTTCCCCAAGGAGATGCACTGTGCTCTGCGGCTGGATGTTTTCATGTGTCCAGATGCCACAGCACAGAACACCAGGAATCCTCCTCCAGTGGCCAGTGAAATGTGAGGGAAATGGCTGTCACCCCTCACAGCTGTGAGACGACTGCAAGGTACTATCTCATTCAGTCTTACAGCGATGATGACCTCCGGTTTATCGCAGCCGTGAGCATACTGAGGCTGCCTGGATTCCAAACGTGTGCCTGGTACACATCTGTTAAATCTGCCAATTGGAATTGAACAGACTTGGAAAACGATGAGCAGAGGGAGATGAGGTGTTTCGAACATAAGCACTGGGGGGAGGGAAGCAAAACCTCCCCAAACCTTACTACAGTTCCTAAATTTTGAGGAAATTTTGCAAACGCCACATCCAATAACTCAAACGCTATTTCAGCTTCAGTGGTTACTCTACAGTCTGTGCGGAAAACTTCTTATTTAAGCCACGGCATTTATTTTAAGAAACACAGTTGAAATACTCTGCACGTTCCCTTTCCAAGTGCTTTATGCTTTTGGCATGCCCAAGCATCTGTTGAAATGCTCAGAAAGCTACCTGTCATAACAAGGAGCCCTCTGTCTGGAGAGGCTCCTGGAGGCCACCGAAAGAATGGACCTGTTCTCACGGGACACATCAGCCAGATACACCCTCTGCACCACCCATGACATCAGTCAGGAAGAAAGGAAGCTACACTGCATAATAGCTTTCAAGTGTACTTACTGGGAGTTTGGGGAAAGGACGGCAAAAGCCCTACAGTGGTGCATTCCTCCACACTCAGACTCTTTTGCAAATATATTAAATGAACGTCGGGGTATAATTTAGGGCTTAGCCTGTCCCAATGCATTAAAGGCTGAGCTCCCACTAATAACACAGCAGGGCATGACCAGGGACTTAGTATTCACTCTCAAAACCAGTCAGCAGCTTGTGCTTGAGACTCCTGAGGCCTGTAGGGGCTGCTTCCTTAATGATAATGATGTGCCAAAAATTGCCACAGGGAACATCCCTATCAGTAATACCTCTTGTGCGTGTGCCTGTTTTTTCATGTTTGGTATAAAATAAAGACAACAAGTAAATACACCCATTTATGCCTCTAAAAATATTAAGAACAATAACTACTTACCTGACCATGTAACTGATGGCCACGCTGCTTGCAGCAGGTACCACAGTGCTTATGCTCAGCAATGCCTTACACATCCATCTGTCCCATTTGCATTCCCAGAACTGTTCAAGGAATACTCGAGTCAGTCTGGTGAGAATCACTGGGGAGACTAACAACCCAGTCTGGTGTAAGGGGGCTTCTTTCCCTTTTATCCCCACCAATGTTTTGGAAAACAATTGCAATGCTTTCAAAAAAGGTCAAACAGAATAAAATCTATAAAATAGGGACATTTTAAAGTCAAGACAAGTGCTGCTTGTCTCTTTAAGCTAGAGCTTTGGAGCTACACACTAAATAGCTTTATTGCTAACTTTTTCAAGCAGCAGGTTTTGTTTTTTTTTCAGGGACTACACATGATGGATGATAAAAATGAAACAAACTGTCATGTTTTAAAAGTGTACCTAATATACAGACTCAATAAAATACCATCAGTGAGTGCTTGGTGTCCTGGTTTTTTACAACCAAAGATCAAGCTGTTTAAACTACAAAGAAAGTGCACGAACGTTTTGGGTATTGGTTTCAGCACTTAGCACCGAGCACGCATAAAAATAGTGTCACGAATCTGATTTTCAAGAAAAAGAATTTACTTTCGGCTCCCACACAGAAGCACTGGGAGACGTAAGCCACTGCATCATGGGTTGTGAACGGCAGGAGGGAAAAGCTGATCTTGCGGGCAGTGACTGTCATGTGAAGCGCAGGCACAGGGGGTGAGGTCAGGAGACCAGGGCATCTATTCTGGTGTGTGCTGCAGTGATCCTGCCCGACCTTCGCCTGGGCAGCCACCGAGCTGCCCTGCCACCATGCCCCCAGCTGAAAATGCGCAGGAACCTGCTGCTGAAGGCTCAGGGAGCCAGCAACCTAGGCCTCTAGGAAAAAGAGTCAGGAAAAGACTGCCCCATTCACCGCTAAATTCCCTACTATCTATTCTGATCTGGTTTGGCCCTTAACTTTTTTTGCTGGGGGATGTCTGAGAAAAAGACACACCTCAGATGCCCTGAGGCAGAGGACTGTAGCAGCTCTCCTCTCAAGCTCCTCTCCCAAATCCCAAGTGCCATGGGAACTGGTTTATGGAACTCCCCTCAGCCCCTCTGCTCCAGAGGGAAGCTGGTCAGTCCTCCTGCAGATCAGGTGTGTACTGCATGCTGAAAGGCAGCAGCAGGGCACAAGCAGGCAGCTGTACCCTGAGCTACAAATCACGAGCCAGGCAGGGGCCAGCAGCCTCAACTCTGGGGATTCAGGTCCCCAAAGGACAGGGAGCAAGCGGCCCTGGCAGTGCCAATGAGGCAGACTGGCAGCATCAACAGAGCACCAGCAAACCACTGAAGCACGTGTCTTGCTCCTTGTGTTGCAGAATCCCTGTCTCTTCCCAGCTGTTTCTCTCCAGCTTCAAGCTCACACTCTGCAGGTGTACATGTTTCAGTCACTGCCATACCACCGAGGGCCCCTTGCTCTTTCCAGATCTCTAGGCGCAGGCTTCCGTGCACCTAGGACTGAGCGAGGCACATCATCTTGACCAGGAAAATATTCCCTTTCCCAGCAACCAGGGAAGCAATAGGGGGTGTTGGTTTTTGGATAAGGCACACAGTTCAGCTCCAGACTATTTGTCAGTGACTAGTCAGGTGCTAAACTTGGTCTGCTTGGACACTCCTGTGAGAGCACAAGCCAAAAAAAGGTGAACATTTTATTCAAAACAGCAGAGCAGACATACTTCAGAATGAAAAAATGAAACACAGCAAAACAGAACAACTTCTCCAAAAACAGCCGAACAGAAAATAAAACGCTTCCTTAGGAGCTGAGATGACGTTCTGGCTGTGACAGATTTTGCCGTACTTCACCTGATGCAGTTAAGCAAAAAAAAGAGAATAAATCATGCTCTGTGCAATGAAACATGTTACTGCCCCATAGTCCGTCACTTACTTAAAATAAAATTGTTACAGGAATTCCTACAGATTTTTGTGCTACTTTCAGGATTAGTTTTTTCTTTCTGAAAGTGGTTTTCCTTGGATTCACTCAAGCTCTATTTTAAGATCCAAACGTAGTCAGAGCTGGTCTACAAATAAAAATAAGATGGCTTGCTCCTGCAAGGGGCCAACCCTAGGCCAAGGACTAGAGCTGGATGGGAGAGCAGTGAATGGAAACAGCAGGAGTGTGTTTTACGTGGCACTTTCTAGTGCTGCCACTTGGACCTTAACTCAACAGAGCAGCAAAAGAGCAGCTGTTCACATCATGATGAATAAAGATCTATATAAAACTTCCAGCTGCAAATACGCTGAGGAATTATTAATCTTAATGTAATAGAGATGCTGTACACTCAATCACTGGCTCACAAGTAATTTTAGTCTCTATCCAGGGAAAAACAGCCTTCGTGGCTGCTGGCTCTCAGCACAGCCATGAAATCTCCTTGTCTAAACAGCCGAAAGATGCTGCTCCCTAGGCAGGAGGACTTAATCTAGGAAGGATTTAAAATCTAGGAAGGATTTTCCTCCTCAAAAAGAGAGATACCTAAAAAACAACCCATGTCACACTCTTCCTAAAACTGTTAGACTCACAAGAGGGATGCCCATCAGAAAAGGAGTTACTAACAGAATGAATTTGTAAGTCCTCCACACCTTATTTATTGAGACACTGAGAAATCATTATGGCTCTCATGACATCATCTACTACAAGAGCACAGAAATGTTTTTCCCCTAATCCTTGCTGCCTCATCATGCTCCAAGGATTATAAATCCAGGTCTGGGGGTAAATCCAGCACAGCAGTGCCCTCTCTGAACTACCCAACCCCTCACTCCAGAAACTCAGTAGAGCAGAAACTCTGTTGAGTTTCTACTCAAACATTTGCCTTCAGCATCCATCATGGCTTTCAGTTTGGACAGTCATACCCATGGCCATGCATGGGTTAAAAAAAACAAATTATCACAAGAGCCCTGCAGAAGGAATTTCTTACATGTTCCTAGGCACATACCCTGGACAAGCTCGTACTTGTGCGCCTGCCTTTCGCCATGCTGCTGACGCACTGCTCGCACCCAGCACGCTCCCGTTTGCGGTGAGCACAGGCTGGCCCGGGATCCTCGGGTGTGTGTCAGGTGCCGTCAGCACGATGCCCTGCACCAGCGCCCATCCCAGCCAGGCTACAGCACCACTGCCAGCATCCCTCTGTGACTCCTCCAATTTGAGACACACCCTCAATGCCACATTTTAACTCGGTGGCTCATGAGTACTTCAGCAACTGCCTGACTTTGAATTCTCACCCCTGTGAATTTAAGGACAATGGGGCACCCATCTACCCACAAGAGTTATCTGATTAAGGGCCAAGGCTTTTGAGGTGCATGTGAAGATAAACACTGGCTCATATGGGACAGGGACAACACAGTTTCAGGCATAAAACTTTCGGAGTTCAGAGACACCAGTGAGACAATATTAGACTAGAAATGGCTGCCTTTCTCCTCAATTTTAACTTCTCTCCAAATGACATTTATTTAAACTGCTACTGAAGACAGAAAGCTGGGGCTATGTTTAAAGGCTTTATCTCTGTAAATATTTGGAGAGCTATAAATACTGAGCCATATTCATAATACGAGTATTGCACTTACTGTTCTGTTGCTATGAAAATTACTACAGACAGACTTCCAATTCTTAATTTCTCCGATTTGCCAAGTACTTGTTTAAAAAGACAAAAGAAATCTTATGTGAGACATTTTGCTATTTAAGTAGCCAATGGAGTCAAAAGCCATAGCACAGAGCAGGAACTAAACACCCAAGTGTTTAGTGGAGGCAGACAAAGCATGTAGTGCACTAGCATGGTATACAGCTGTATGCCCCAAATGAGACTTATTATAATCAGACAGTCCATGAATCAAGCCCTGACTGCTTTCTGTGTTTGGGGAAAGGAGGGAGAGGGAAGGGAGGCTGGCTGAAGGTCTGAAATAAACCACCTCCCTTCTTCTCAAAGTCACATGAATACTGATGGCTTCCAACTTTCACAGTATTTCGGTTCATTTTGGGCTGGTTTTCTTTTTTTTTTTAATGTAGGAATGAATTAAAAGAAGGAAAATATTTCAAGGCATTTTATAAAAGCGCAGAGCAAGGATGTCTTAGATGAAGGTGCGGTGAGCTGGGCATGGGGTGATCGAGTTCCTATCTCTAGCACTGCCAGAGAGTTTTTGCTTTATCAGAGATAATGACTTGATTAGAGCAGAAAAGAAAAGCCATAACTTTTTACATATTTCCAGACTTCTTTGTTTAATCCAACTGTGCTTCAGCCTCCTCACAAAACAAAGCCAGTAACCACAGTGCCAGGAGACCAGGTAACCCTTTCTTCACTATGAAAATGCAGCACTAACAGACCCCTGGTTCTAATCTTTGCACAATTTACAGCCACGTTCCTTGGGGAATAAAGCAGATTAATGCAATCCCACTGCTCTTTGGAGTCAGAGAAGTGTCATCTGCATGTGTATGTTCCTTAATACAGATTCTGCTTCTGTTGTTTCAGCCCTAAAGAAATGTCACACGTGCAAGATTCATAAAAATGCTCTTTGTGACTCCTGTCTCAGAGCAGAAAGGGGCAGTAGCTCTGCCAGGTCACTTTACACTTCTGGTCCTACTCTACTTCCCCAAACCACCTCTGATCAAAATGGTGCTACAGCTCTGATAATGCTGCAGTTTCATCTGAGAGCATGTCTTCCAGGGAAAGCATCCAAATGCAGCAATAAAAACAGGTCAGGTATATCTCATAACTCAGATTCAAGGTTTTGGCCTTCAGAACTATGATTAAACTATGAGAAATCTAGAGAGATTGGATTCCATACTGTAAGTTGCTTGAGGGTGATGCCATTGGTTGATGTCACTTCTTTTTTTAATTAAAAAAAAAAATCCCAAACCTTAAATGGATGGAATAGACAAGACTGACCATGAGCATACCATGAGGTGCTCTGCCACCAGTGCTAGAATGAAGTGAAAGGCTTGAGATCTCTAACTGCAAGTAAATAAAATAAGCATAAAAGACTTCTAAATAAACTTTCTCAACATAAAGGGACTATTTTTAATCAACTATTCTAAATATTGTCATGTTGAGTAACATTATTTAGCAACAGCTGTTGCACTAGAATTTCTGAGTCGAATACTGACAAGCTTACACCACAACCCTGCTTAAAGCCAGTAAGAGGCCAAGTAAAATGTTGCAAATATTAATAGCAGAACTTGCCAATAAAAGCCTTATAGAGTAGCTTATCTGCTGCTGCAAATGGATGAGACCCTGCTGCAGTCAGTGGAGCAGGACGTGAGTACATGACTACATGTACTCATGTGAGTACATGAGGAGGATGGTAAGGGTAACAGTTTCTGCTTTGAAGGGAGGTATGACCAGGAGGTGATTGCGACCAGAATCTGTGTTTTTACACCCAAACCAAGACTCTTTCAACCTGCTAACTTCGAACATGAGGCTCTAGTGTGGGTCAAGTTCCAAGCCAGAGACAGAGATGCCAAGGTCTTAAAAGGCACTGCTCCTCCCAGCCATACTCCAGCCTTACCTGGGTATCCAACATAAGAAGTACATCTCAGTCTTGGCAAACCGGTAAGACCTTAAAATCTGCTAAGCACAGTTAGAAACAATTGTACACAACACATCCAGTCAAAAGAAAAAGGGAAAAACTAGGTGATTCATGCCACCTAACTTTTAACACATACAGGCTGGACAACAACAAGGTCTAGTCACCTCGGCTGCCGTCACAGACAGCAAAACAAGACAGGCACTCTGAAGGTGTGATTTACCCAAGCAGCTTCAGATGTTCACATCAGAATAAAATTAATAGCTCACTAAACTCTATACTGACGAGCTGATTACAGGGAGAAACCGAGGCAATTAGCTCAGCAGCAGACATGTAATGAACCCTGAAATGTGGACTTGCCCCTGTCACTTGCCCAGGCCATGGTTCAAAGCACGAGTGTCCCACAAGCCTGGGGCAGTGCTGTGAGGCACACACTGCACTTTATCTGAAGAGACATGGAGCAGAGCTCTTGGGAAAAGGCCTCCACAAAGGCAGAGCCCACTCCGGACACAACGCTTTGCACTTCACCATCAGGCGTTTCATTTTGGGCAGCTGCCCGCTGCTTTCCACAGCACGGGTACAAGACCATCACCTTGGACAGTGGTACTTGGCAGTCCTTTCCCCTCCCAGAGGGAAAGATCAAAGTCAGCTCCACCACAACTTAAATTCAGTGCTTTGGCTTTTCTATCCTGACTTTGGGGGCTTGCTTTAGCCTGGTCCTGGATTCAGCCTCAGTACAGGTTGGGCACAAGGTGGTCACGGCCAGAAGACAGACACTTGACCAGCTCGCTCTGCAGCCTTCTTCCCTGTGCCTGTGATGGGACTACTCACCCCTCCCTCCCTTCCTCAGGAGGGTGTCACAAAGCAGCAGCTCATTTCCCTGAAAAGACTGCAGCAAACCCCCTAGTCCCAGCAGTGCTCCTGACCTCTGCTCTGGAGCGCACAGGAAGTTCTGGAGCACCACCATGTACAGTTCCAGTGGCCCTGCTGCTGTCATTGTTTCAAAATTGGATGGCATGCTTAAATCATAATAAAAATAGAATCCTGAGCCCTATTCCTGCTAATGACCACTATTAACATTCAATTCAAAGATGTATTACACAACTTTTTCTACTACAAAAAGGGAAAAGAGAATTTAATAATAATTGGAGAACCCAAGGGCCAAAGTTCATTATATTTTTTCTCTATTTTGACTAAAACTGGAAGAAGAAGAATACTTTAACTCACCAGGCCATTTTCCTACAAACATCTGCTATTACAGATAGGCTTCCAGGATAACAGTGCCCTGTGATTAGAGCAACTACCTCTGCAAAATCTATTTGAGCTAAGAGTTTCAGGGATTTCATATAGGACAATAAAACTGAAGAGCCATAGCCCAGTTCCAGTATTTTCACTGCATTGCCTTGCTCTTTGCAAAGTCTCTCCAACCTGCTTCCATCTTAGCTGGGGTACTTGCAGCCAGCAGTGGGGCTGTGCCAGTTCACATATTTTAAGGTTTCCCTCACAATTGTGAGGGATTAGAAAATGAGGCTTTGATGTATTCAGGACATGTGCTTGAGATTACTTGTGTACCTAGATGCTAGCACATGTGCCTGCAAGTTGTGGTCTAAATTTGTTTGTCCCTGGAAGCTCAAGTTTGCAGCTGTGGGTGGAGTTTGTGTACAAGTCTACAACTCTATGCCAATTTGTGGTCAATAACACTCTATAACCCATATTCAGTAACAATGTTCGAGAGCCTATATTGAAGAATATTATATTATTGCAGAGTAAGGGCTACAGCACGTAAGGCCCGCATAATGAAAACAACATCACTGCAAAAGAGGTGGTTGAAAGTTAATTTGTAACCCATTTAGAAAATTATTTCAGGATTATTAAGGATTGATTAAGAAATACCATCTAGAATTCTTTCTTTTTGTAACTGCATATTCTGAGCAACTTTATGAGTTCCTGCACCTACAGGAGAGATTTACATATTTTATGTGGCTTTTTTTTTATGTTGATATGACAGGCACTATCTAAATATTCTTCTACATAGAAACAAGACTGATCCATCCTGCATTGTGTTACAGCCAGACCAAATACTCCTCACTGAAAAGGAAGGGTTACAAGATCTTAATATGGAGTTCTGCAAGAGGAGGCAAGATTTTGGGGGGTTTTGCCTTTTTTTCAACAAGTGATATTTTCTGTGGACTTCTCTAAGATGAAAAACCAAACTGACCTATACCAGTTTCGCTTCTTCAGCACTTCACAACTTTTAGACATGCTATTCCTGTTCAAGTCAGTAAGAGTTTTACAGCTAAATCTAGCCCTGCATGCTTTGCCAATTTTCTCTGGTGATTTTGTCCTAGAAATGCAGACACTTGGTGCTTATAGACAAGCGATACTGAATTAAAACCCACAGCAGGTAGAAAATATACAGCCCAGGGAAGTTTTGTTTTTGACTCTCCTCATAATCAAAGCTATGCACAAAGCACAATGAGGCACAGTAAATAAAGACATTTCACACAGACAAGCACGAAAATCTTCCAAAACAAAGAAAATTAAATTATCTTTCAACTAAAGAACACACTGCAATGAAAGACTAAATGAGCAGTTTTAATTAAAACCACGCTGTGAATCTCCTACTTTCCACCACCACCAC
>WAAE01015487.1:185936-216095 GCA_013400495.1 Nicator chloris
AAAAAAAAAAAAAAAAAAAAAAAAAAAAAAAAAAAAATCAGCTAGTATTTGTGCATGTACAGCCACCCTCCAAAACCAGTCAAGCAGCTTTCCATCCAAACAATGCAAGACACAGCATCTCAGAGCTGCGAAACATATTGAAATTACTTCCATAGCAATCATAACACAACACGTAAGGCCAGGATGTGCAGGGAGGGGAGGTGGCAGCAGGAGCTCAGCCCCTCACCGGCCCCGGTGCTGCCTGCTGTCCCCAGCACGCTGTCGGGAGCATCCGCGCAGCATCCATCCCCTTGCCCCACATCCATCCCCTTGCCCTACGGCTGCATCCAGTGCCCTGCTGCCCTGTGCATCGGTGCTCGCCTTTGCAATGACCGGTCTCACCCGGAACAGGCACTGGCATCCCTTCTCTGCCCGTGCTCAGGAGCAGAGCGCTACATCCCGGCGTGCGCATGCAGGAGAGCCCAGGCGCTGCTTGTCCTGGCCGCCGCGAGCACAGGCAGCACCGTGCAAGCCCTGCTCAAGCTTCTGAATCCTGACACGTCGCAACCATCTGAGGCTCAGGTGTCTCTGCTTGCAGTACTAAACCAAGCAGCTGTCTCAGGTGAAAACGCAAAGAGGGGGATGAAAACTCGAGACTAACCCTCTATGCCTGAGCTGCACCGGGGCTTCATGCACAGCTCGTCTCTGAACAGCTCTCCAGAAACGAAACATGATCTCTCTCCCACCCCGCTCCCTTCCAGCTATTTATCTGTTTGGGCAGTCACGATGTGCTGCGGGCTTCCCGAAGGCGAGGCACTGTCCTTCCTCGGGCAGAGAGCCGAGGGGACAGGAACGTGGGGCTTATTAAGGACAGCACGTATGGGCATCCATGTCCTGCACGGAACATGCATGCTGATACTGCTGATTTCATGCCGGCACAGGGACAGCAAGCAGTTCACTGAACAGTCTAAATTGTAGGCTTAGATGACTTGAAGAAAGGTACAGTGTGCCCAAAGACAGAAGAAAGTCATGGGAAGATTTTGCACAGTGATGGAAAGCTTGGCTGCAGTGTCATCATGCCTGACTTGCTATCAAGATATCCAGTAAAAGCTTCAGAGACTTCATGGCCATTAGATGTGGACAGGCACAATGGTGGCAGAACAAAAACAAGAGGCAGTCATCCTGAGGGATCCCAGAATCAAAGGGACAAAAGACAGAGGAAAAGAAGGATCCAGCTAGCAGCATCCACCTGAAAACCATCAAAAGGAAGTAGCAATATACAGGGAACCTGCAACTGATTCCCAGAAAGCATCAGATTTTAAAGAGGGAAAACCTAGTGGGTCTCCTGTAAAGCAGCAAAGAAGCCTGCAAGAACAGAATGCAGCTACTGCAACTTGCTCCCCTTTATCATGCTATTTTTGGGCAGCTCGCAGCCCCGCACACTCATGCCTGACACCCAATCTCTTTTAACACCCGTGGCAAGGCAGTGAAAATGTCTTACACCAGATTTTGCAGCCGAGTAACCTGAGCGACAATACATTGCACAATTAATTGCCAGTTAATCAATGTATTCTTGCTTAGTAGAAAACTTAGGCACATATTCAACATGTAATCCCACTTTATGAAAGTTTAAGGATGTATTTAAGTGCTTGGTTTCACTGTAACAGATCACTTTGCTCCACCTCTCATGCATTTCTTCCCCCTCTCATTGCACAGGACTGGACCAGCAGTATTTCTTCATGAGAAGGATTGCAAGTGGCAAGGCAGCAGTTCTCTTTCTCGTGAGGACTGTGGGTTTTCACCAAGATTCACATTTGGCTGTAACACCACGTTATCAATGGCCCAAAGAGCAAAACTCATTGAGGGTGACTCCAGGGTCTGTAACTCCCCAAAATGTACCCACACTGTGCCTGCAAGTGCTGTTTACTGCATTTGAAACCTAGGCAGCAGACTTTTAAGTCCCACTGTGCATAACGTCTGCATGCAAACCAAAAGCAGGAGTTCCTCTGCTTTATTGGGTATTGAAACATTAAAAACAGGTGTTTAAAAACTGCATTACAAATCTGTCTGCAACCTATATGATTTTTACCATGTGTAAGTAGATGGATCACTAGCATGTTTCAACTGTTTCAGTGAAAATATGCAACTCCTGCTAAATTATTTCTTAAACATGTGGAGGGAGGAGAAAGTTTGATTTCACTGCACTGACAGCATGCAACCAATTTTATTTGTGTATGTATACAGCAGATGCTGTAATGGATCATCTCCCTTTCATGGCATGTATCAAAGAAGATCTCAAGTTATTCTTCACTAGGAAAAAAATTATAAACCCCTGCTCATAATGGAAGATGCAATGTACTTTGAGAGAGCAACTGAGTAACTGTACACCATATTTTCCACTGATTCAGCCTGTTAGTTGAAATAATGACTAATTAAAATGGAAAATCTTTATTATAACCATATATACTGATATTCCAGATCACAAGGTGTATTAGAGATGCGATTTTTTACTCTTCTTACATATAAAAATTAGAAAGTAAAAAAACAGAAATTCCACTGGAGTTAGGTTGGTGTGAAAGGGATCTGAAATATGAACTGGCCCCCAGTATATCTTCATATAGAATGCAGGCAATATAATTTTCATGAAATATATTTTATGCAATTTGGAGCACCAAGAAAAAAATTGTTTGCCCTGAGATATTACTTTTAGGAATAGATGACAGATGTCTAGTTCCCAAAGCAGACTTGTAAAAAATTAATCACCTGCCTCATGCAGGTTAGCAGTATTTGGCTGGTAGGCTAGCTTAGCTCATAATGAAGCATCTGGCTTCTGGTAAAGCTGCATTTTAATTTTAACTGTGTTTCATTTCAGATTGGCAAGTCTGGAGCAGATTTGCTTACTGGTAACTTTGGTGTAGGTCTTCTCAACTGCAACCAAAATTAAGTCAAGTGACAACTGTGAATCATGCCCAGACCACAAACTCACATATCACCTGAACCTCCATGAAAAGCTGTTTTAAATCCAGTTGTCAACACCTCACCCATCCAGTCTTGTTTTCTCAAAAATGGCTAAACTAAGAGTCAGCAGACCCCTAAGCATGTGCTTGAATTAAGCAGGCTAAAGTGTCCGACTTCGGGAGTGCCCCAATATGGCTTTGAATGTAATTTGGTTTGAGTTTGGGGGTTTGTTGTGTTTTTTTCTTTTTTTTTTTTTTAATGAAGTCTGGTAATTTGAGGCAAGCAAAAGATCTATGTTGTATTTTTCCTTAGAAAAGTGGGTAGCCATTTCTAGCACTACTGGTAGCCTCTTCTGGCTACTCAGAAGCATCTGCAGCTTTGTCTCTGCCTTCTGATTCTGTGACAGAGCAAGAGACATGGCATCTGCAACTTTTAGCAGAAGTGATGAAATATTAAGCCCAGGAAAAAAAAGGACTGAATGGGCAAGAAAAAGTATCACACTCTAACAGTCAAGGATGAGTCCTGATTCCTGCCTGAAAAGTAGTAATACACATTTTAGAGGTACACTTCCAAAATGATGATGAATCGCGCTTTTAGACAACATGCAGAAAAAACCCTCTGTCTACAATGAAAGCAGTTCACCAAGTTGAAAGGATGCAGCACAAAGTCAGAGGAAAAGTAAATGAGGGATCAGAGAGGACTACTACACTTACATTCTGCCCTTCTTAACTTTGCAGAGACTTCTATCACACTGGTTGTAGACACTCAGGGTGGATGTGCTGCTGGCCACCAAAGCAGTCTGACAAGGGAAGCAGAAAGGATGGCTCTGTGGGCAGTGCTGGAGATAAAGATGACTCCTCTGCTTCCTCTCTAGAAGGTCTTTGCCATATCAGCTGCCCCCAGAGGACAGCTAGATGATAGCCCATACAGTGACAGCAATGCCACTAAGTCCCTTATTGCAAAGAAGAAGACAGAAAGGAAACCAGGAGAGGCCAATGAAGAAGACAGTAGGGAGCTAGATGTCATCACCCCTTTCCCAAGGGAATGGAGACAGCACCAGCGGAGGAATGGGAAGGCCTTCAATCCTCTCCTCCTTCGAGGCCATAAGCAACTTCTGCTTTGCCTGCAGCCACTGAGTCCAAACTGGAGGCAAACCTAGGGCTGAAGCCTTCAGGCTGGAAAGCCAGATTGAACATCTCAGCATCCTAACAGCCGGGATCTGTACTGCGGCGTCCATCATGCTGAGCGTGGGCGAGGTATCATTTTTAACAGAGAGCAGAGTGCATCCCCCAAGCACTGGCTGACGGAAACTTCATTTTTCATTTCTAAAGGGCCGTTGCACCAAACAGCAGAGGCCTGTGCCCAGGATGGCTCATAAATCAGAACTGAAGTTGCATTTTCAGGGTCATGAAATCTTCTCCAGCTGACAGCAGGAGAAGATGCTTTCCTTTTGGAAAAAAGGAAATTCCAGGATGGCTCCCTTCTGGACTTACCACTCCTCAGGGAGGCCACAAGCTAGTGATACAGCTGTGCTTGTAGAGGTGCTCTGTGGGACCAACTTCATGCAAAACCCAAAAATGAGAAACTCTTTCCTTGCCAAAATAAACTCTTCTAACAGAAAAAACAAAACAAAAACAAACAAAAACAAAAACCCAAACCAAACAAACAAAAACCAACCAAAAACCCAACCAAACAAAAAAAAAACTGTGATGAAAAGCTTTCAATGGGCATTCTTCCATTTGCTGGATCTATAGAAGCAATAGCAGCCTTAAAACTTCTGCCAAATCATTCTACTTTTCAGTTTTGATTATCTATCTGCTAGTTTGAGGTTTTGCTTTAACTATACAGATGCAAGAAGTGAGAAAGCCATTCAGCTCAGATTTATTCTCAAGAAGTATCGGCTGTCTAAAACAAGGCTATAAAGTGTAGGCTCCCTGTCAGGCTTGTTGTGTGATTGCATGACTTTGTGCTATTAATTGCAACCTGGCTAACAGGTGCTTGCCAATGTCTTTATATGCCCACCATAAGGAAGAATTGTATTTCCATCTGAACAAAAGGGTGATGCTGCCTTCTAAAAAGAAGCTAAGAGCAGCAGGGAGAGGAAGTCCACTGTGGCATGATGAGTTGAATCACTGCTTACTAACAAGAATATGCCCTCTGCTCTGCCCTGATATACCCAGAGAAGGAAGGGGAAAGCAGCTAACAGTATTTTTTCCACATCCTCTCCTCCTGCTCAGGTGTCAGATGGCCATGAGCTGGACCCACCAGGGACTGTTTTTTCTTTCTAGTACACTTGACTCACTCAGCAATGGTGGCAGCTCTGTTGTTTAAAACAAGCTTGCAGCAGGGGGGACCCCTACCAAGAAAAGCACTTATGAACACACTGCGGGTCCCATACAATAGGACTCGCCATGGGTTCACTTGCTGTGCAGCACCAGAGCATTGCTGCAAAGGACTTGGCCTGCTTTGCCTGAAAGAGCCTTCCTCTTGGCTTCCTTATACCTTCATTTTCTTCCTGTCATCAGTGGTGAACACCTCTTTCCAGTCTTTAGCTTTTCAGTTCTCTCGTTCCCATCTAGCCTTCTGGTTATCACAGGACTGTCTGACCTCACGCTGATGGCTGTGTGTGAAGCCAGGCATGTGAGAGATACCCATCAGAGTGTGATGCCCCCTGAAGTTACACTGCTTTGTCAACGAGGCTTTCTGTTCCTCAAGAGGTTTGCAAAAGGTATTCATTGCTTATAGGTCTGAAGATGAAAGGACTCTAGCAGATACCTGTGGTGGCCAGCACCTGCACTGGGACTTTCTGCTTGTTATCCAAAAGCAACAAAACCATGATCCATGGGAAACAAACAATAAGACACTCCATGTGTTGCTGAGGTGCACAGATAACTCAGGGGCATGTTGGTGCCTAATTATGGTGATGTGGAGATGTACAAAAAATACCAAGGCAGTGATTGCCATAGAGGAGAGTCTGACACTTGGTAGTCATAAGCGGATTTAAAAATCCCAATGTATGCCTCAAGGCCTTTGAAAATCAAACTCCTAATGCCTACTTGAGATCTTGTCAAGAAAGGACACAGACTGACTCTTATGAGCAAATCTCCTGGCACAGATTACACTTTGACTATGTAAATCAGCAAACAAATCATTGTGTTTTGCCTATAAAATGAGGGAGTTTAGACTATTCAGCTCTTCACAGGCTCAGACGAAATTTTCTATTTCACAGGAGCCATACACAACCTCTACCATCTCACTCAAAGAGGTACAGTGAAAGGCAAGGTAGCATTCACTGTATATTCCATATTAACTTAACTTTTCAGGAGGAAAACAAATTCTGGATAGTACTGGTTACTTAGATAAAAAACGAAAACCCTTACAACTCCTTTTCTTTCCTTTTTTAACCAATTTATCTACTTCATGTCAGGAGTGATCTTGAAGAGAATTCATGGCATATTTTGTGTCAAAAAGTTTAATAATAATCATGGCTTTTGAAAGTGCTTACTAGACCACTCCGTGCACTTGAATATTTTCTTTCACCATTGAGTACAATCTCTATGGGAGTACATCATGCCCTTTAATTAAACATTCTTGAGTATTTGGATTTTATCTCACAGATACACCACACCCGGCTTGTAAAAATTCCATGTCAGGCAGTCAAAGTGCTTGACTTATTTTAAAGATGAGTTATTAATTAGAATATCTACAGACCATGCATTTGTAATCTGGTGCCATCCCTCCCTGGGGAGCCCAAACTTTTATCTGCTGGATTACTTACCTGCAGCTGAAACAGGGCCATCTCTGGCTGGAATGCAAACCCCATCTTGTGCAACTCCTCACCACTACTCTCAAAATGAAGAATTGGGAGATAGGTTGAAACGGAGGACATTTTTAAGATGTTCTGGATGTAAACCCCTTGATTTAAATTCGCCTCACTTAAAATGTCTGTAGCTATGTAATGCTGTGGGTTTCCTAAATAACCCGTTCACTTCATTTTGCTTTGCTTGAAAAATCCTCACCCGAGCCATGAACTCTTGAGAAGGAGTAGGTGCCAGCAGGATGCTAACAGACAGGATTTTGCTCCTCAGAGTGGTCCCAGGTATAACTCTTACCTGACACAACGTGCAGCTTCCCAATGCCTGATGCCAGCCAGGGCACCGTCCCTGCTCTGACTCAGAGGTGGGAGTACTCCAGTCTGAAATCACCAAAGGCAACAGCAACTCACAAAATACTTCCCCAAGCCAAGGGGTGAAAGCCAGTGCCAGCCGTGAGCTCACCAGCACCGCTCCCCAGCACCACTTGCTTGCCAATCCTCTGTGGCATTTTTAGCTCGCCAGGCGTGCCGGCTCATCCCACTCTCCAAACGTTTAGCAATAGGGAACAGTGATAGCTTGGAGCTGCCATGGCAGCCAAACACCCAAACAGGCAAAAGCAAAATGTGAGAGAGAGGAATATTGTGTTACCAGGCTCATGAGCCTTCACAGGCAACTTGAAGCACTCCAAACCGTATCATTCCTAAGTGCAGCAGGGAAGGTGCTGCCATTCCACAGAAGGAAATCCATTGGAAATCCCTGGCATGAAATATGCCTGGGAGATGGCCCACAGGAGCTTCCAGTGAGCAAGTCCCATACATGATGCAGAGATGATAAGGAGCAAGTGGTGAACACGACTGCTGCCACAGAGAGCCCCCAGCACGCACCAGGCTTGCCCTCAGCGTGGGTCAGTGTGAGCTCCTCAGGCAGCCTGCCATGCTCAGCTCTGCCTGCCCCTTCCCGTGCTCATGTTTGGGAGAGAAGAGCAATCTCATACAGTGGTGGCATTGCGCACAGTGCCAGATCCTCAGCTTTACACGTGGCCCTCTCCAGCTACACAGAAAAGTCACCAGCCTGGAGGAGCCAAGGAAAAAATTGGTCCCCAAGCTTGGGCTTCATGTCATACCCGTGAGAGACTCCTGCCCTCCTATGCTACTGCTGTCCTCATCCAGCATGCCTGCCTCAGAAACCTTTGATCCTCAGACATTCCACCTCCTAAAAGAAGAGATGGATCAGCAGCAAGGAAGCTAATGTTGCCTGGGAAAAATAGATTAGCCTGCTCTGGCTGCAGAGAGAGCAACCTCCTGGCAATTTTGCTTGGGAACCATGCCATGAACAGTGGATGTTTTTTGGATTTACTTCTCCTCTGCCTTAGCATGCCCAACAGATTTGTAGAGGTATTAATGTGAGAACACCTCCTAGTTTGGGAAGCAAGATGCCAACAAGAGGGGGTTTGAAACAGAGAGAAAAACAGAGAGAGGAGAGAGATCTCATCCATATTCTCTTCTTGTTGAAGGTAAAGAGGGAAGAGCTTTAACAACAGCAGAATTAAAGCAAGTTTCCCCAAAGTACCAACATAAGAAAGACCTGCCTGTCAACATGGGAAAGATGCAACAGAAAAGAGTAGTACAAGAGGTCAAAGCTGTTTTATGACAGTTTTCCCTGAGTCAAAGAATAGAAAACACCAGAAATATTAAAGAGTGAAAAGCTTGATCCAAAATCTTTCTCCTGAAGACACTCAGATTCTGTTTGAGCTTACATCTGGGTTTGTACTTCAAAACTTGAGCTCCTTGCTGTATAATCCAGTGGAATGAATCAAACCTGACCCAAACCGCTGCAACACATGGAAGTATGTTGATTATGCATTTTTCAGGTTTTGCCAGTCACCAATTTAACAGAAATTACTCCCTAGATTTCCTCCTCTTTCATTTACCTATACATATTTTTGTTTTTCAGGTACTTCTTTATTTGTAAGTACTTACTATTTCTCTTACAAAATTATTTAGAAATACTTCCTTTCTTTTTGGAAGTACTTTTAATCCACCCATCTATTCACCTCTGGTCTAAGTCAGAACTTTTATGGATTTCTTCAAACAGATAACTGGCCACGATGGCAATGTCAGCACGGAAAAGCTTTTTCTGCACCTCTTTATGTTTCTGTTCTTTTTGGAGAAAAAGATGTTCGGGTTGTAATAAAAGGACTGAAAAATACATTAATTTTTATTAAGCCAGTAGAGCAAATTGACAGAGCTAGGACTGTGTGCTTCCTCCTCTCTCCCTTCATGCCGTCCCGTAATTTCCTCTCCTCTCTTCTGATACTTGTTTGTGTTTGGAAGCAGCATGTATCCTCCACACAGACCGGGACAGGGGATGAGAGGGGAAATGTCTGGACACATTTAGTCCAATTAAATGTTGGCATCACATTCAGTCTTTCCAAACTGCACATTAGAAACTTTAAGTGCCAAGCTAGCCATTGCAAATTGATGCCTCCCCATTTGCATTTCCTTGCATCAAGCCACAAACAGAGTAGGCATTAATTGTAAACAAGCATGCCTGCCACAAGCCCCTCTTTAATATCATTCACAAATGTTCTGCTAAAACCTTTCAACTTCCAGCAGACAACTTCCATAATCCCATGTCACTGACGAATTCTGGCAGAGCTAAAGTGTGTTTGCTGCCGACAACTCCCCTCACTTTCCTCTTCCAGCTGCGGCAGCAGCACACATTCACACAGCAGCGTTGTCTGCCCAGCGGCATCCCAGCCTCCCACTGTTCCTTCCACAGACGTGTTTGCTAACAGGGGCTTACAGCAAATAAACAAACACGCACAGCCCGGCACACGTGGTCCGTACATCATCTTGAGCAATCTGGGCTTTCAACAAGCCACTGCTCCCGCAGCACGGCTTGCGGCAGGAGCCCAAGCAGTGCGAGCACGGCAGCAGTGCAGCGGCACGCACGGTCCTGTGGCATCTGGACAGCGATAAAACCTGGGCTCTGCTGCACAGAGGGTCACAACGCTGACGGGCGGCACTGGGAGTTTAAGTGCTGGGTGAGAAAGCAGCAGCCGAGGAAGGACAGGCACTGCCTCCCACTCTCTCCCACTACGTTTTCTTTTTTTGTTTTAAACAACCAAATCTTGTTCTTCCTACTTCTTTTGTGGAAAGCCCTTTAAAAATGAATGAGACTACTCATATAAACAACTAAGGCTCAGTTTAGAGTGTTATTAAATTAAATGCTTTATACAGAGTAACTAAAGAGCTTGGTAGAATTCATGAAACTAGATTCAGACCGCAGATGCTTTCCAGAGCAGCTGGAAGAGTTTTAGAAACTGAACAGAAGAAACTCTAAAAGCCTTTGCTCAGAACTCACTGCAACATCCAAACCAGCTACATACTTCTACATCACTGCTACAGCTCTGCACTCCAATATGCATTCACGGTTCTGATTAGATCCAACTGCAAGTTAAGGACTAAATGTACTGAGGCACGTCCCCAGCTGCTTTCAGTACAAACTGCATGTCTGGAGTCTGACTGCACAAATAGGTCCATGGTCACCACTTGCCAGCTGAGCACTCGCTGAGCCCTACACGGACAGAGCAGCAATCCACCCTGTAATCACATTGCTCTTGCACTGTTTTCACCAAAGGCTTGGTCCACCCAGCTTAAAATATCCTCCAAGGTGTGCTCACATGCAGGAATCTCTGAGGACAGGAAAAATGTCCCATTACTTTTTGGTTTTAGAGAAGAAATGGCGCTTGCCACAGAGCACTGAGATAAACAACCTGCGCTGCTCATTACACGGTTTGGTACCTGCACAATGGGATGGCCCCCCGCAGATGCCTTCACAGCCCCTCGACTGCCTTCTGTCTCATAATGAGCTCGGTGGTGGGATTTCGGCTGCACTTCGATACGTAGTTCATAAGGTCCTGAGTGAGATGGCAGCTGCCAATCAAGAGCAGGCAGGGATGGGCTACAATGGAAAGGAAAACATTAAAAATTAACATCAAGTACACTATGACAAACCACAAGCAGCCAGCACTATTACTTTAGACACTGTGGTCTTGCAGCTCATCCGTCACCATCTTACAGTTAAAATTTCATCGATAAGGACAATGTCATGACATAAGTAATGTAGAAGGTAATGGCTATTTTAGGACGATTTATGGGTCAAGAATATCTGTTGGCCCAGATGCTATCTGATTTGTATCCAAAATTGAAAATTTTTAAGACACAGATTACAAATAGCTTATATATTAACTCTCAAAGCAAAAGAAAAAAAAGCAGAAAGGCACAGGAGAGTTTTAGGAAGATTTCTGCTGTGAAAGTGAATAACAAATTAGTTTGGCATTTAATGAATCTTCAACAAATCTGCTGTGTTTACAGGGGGTGGAAAGAAGAAAAAAAAGCCATTTCCCTGCTTCATTCCCAACAAAAAGCATGTCTGAGAGCCTCGAAGCAAAGCTGATCTCTTTTGGGTTAATGCATTGCAAAGGAGAAAGCTCAAAGTCAGAACTTGCTTATGAATGCCATTGATGGCGATGAGCAAGCCTGCAGAAAATGCAGCTCACTCTTCTGGCTCAACACTGACTCTGCAATTAACTAAAATACTAAGGACTCATTACTATCAAGAAGCCTGACAGCATGCAATGGTGGGGTAGTGGTATTCTTAGAAACCCTCTTCCAGTAAAACCACGCTTGAAAATAGCTGGGAGACCTCTAAGAAACGCCAAGTTGATGCTTTGCAAGAAAAGAAACAAGGACAGTAGAAACAGCAGCCCTGAGACAGACTTACTAATCTTAAAATGGAAGCAATAAGCTTTACAATTAAAATGCTAATTTCACATCCACTCTATCTTATTTCCTCTGGTGAATTCTCTTCACTGAGGATCCTTCAAAAGTCTTTACAAGTAGTTAAACACCACAACTGCAACACACTCCCCTGCCCTTTTATGTGAAACTTTATTACTTCTCCCATCAGCCTGGAGAAGATAACCAGCAAGCAGAAAACCGTGGCCCTTTGTAGGGGCCATGGGCCAGGGCTCCCTGGCACTGTGAGAGGACTTGTGCCACCATAGCCTGCAGGAGAGGCCTCATGAGCTCTCCCCAGCCTGCGAAGAGGCTGGGCACTGGGATTTACTGGATCCTTGCCTCACAGCTGCACCCCAGGAGCAAGGACAGTCTGAGCAGCAGGGATCCCGACTGAAATCTTTCCTTTCTCTGTGAGCTGCCCAGTGGAGAAAGGATGTGCAGGAGCTTCCACACTGAATGCATATACTACAAACACATGTTCAGCTGGAGGCTGGGTAGTCCATGTTACCATCCCAGTGATCCACACTCGTGGATCACTTGTGGCTTCTCAGGCACTACAGCTCTCAGCAGCCCTGCTGGCTCCACTGCAGAACAAGGACTGCTACCACTAGCATGGGCACTTTTTTGCTTTGCCTTTTGGGTTTTTGTGAGTGCTTACCCAGCCCTGTGTCATGAGCATATTGAGCTCACATCTGCTACTGCCTGTGTGCATATGCACTGCTGAGACTTCAGGTGGTGCTAAGTTTCGCTACATTATCTTTCTTCATTGTCCACAAGTCTGAGCCATGTATTTGCATGCCTATGGACACACACTGTTCACATTACAGGGGTCAGCTGGAGCCACCCAGTCCCATCCTGGGTGAGGACCAGGATCACCTTTGCCCCCTGGGCACCTCCTGCTAGCCCAGGACAGCTCACTGGCAAGCTGCAAACATCAAGCTATTCTGTTCTCCAGCCTTCAGGACATGGAGCCCAATAACAGAGAGGAAGAGAAGTATCCATCCCAGCTCATCCCAGGTGGGAGCTTATCTAAAAGAAAGATGTCTCTGTGCAGGATCTGAGCTTCCGTGAACATCTGGAGTCAGGAGAAGCCGGGGGGCCGCTCTCTCCACTGGCAAGATCCTCCCAGGGACAAACTGAATTTTCCTTCTGCCTGTCCACACATGGAAGCCCCTGCCTCAGCTACAGGCAGGATGTTGCACCCTCTGAGCTCCTGTGCAAGCCTTCTGCCCAAAATGGCCAGGGCCCACTCTGGAGGTGAGGGGAAGCTCTTCTGCTACTACACACTCATACAAGGAACAAAGAGACGGCAGAAAATTATGGACAAATGGCCATTGTGCATAGCCACTGCTCTTTGCCTAGCACTTTAGACACATATATTTTAGTCTGAAAAAAAAATCTGGATGAAGCATATTTGAGTAATGATAAATGACAAAGAGTAGAGCAAAACAGCTGTGTCTCTCCTGGTGATGATCACCACACATTTTTAAACAGATGTTTCTGGTTTTAAGTAAATTCTCACTTGATGGATTTTTTTTCTGAGGATACAGCATCTATCAGATTAGGATTTTTTAACACTTAATTTAAAAGGACAACTCTGACTGACAGCATGTAGCCCTCAAGTGAAGAGGGTTGGGTTTTTTTAAGATACACAGAAGTTTTGTTATTAATTACATCTCTTTAAAAAAAAAGAACCAAAGAAAAAACACACAACTCCCCCCTCTCAAATCAGCACCTGAAAATATCAGTATAATTAAGGAGTAAAATTCATGTTCTCAAATAAAGTCTGAAAACAAAAAAACGGTTTGCTGTTCACCTCAAACCTACAATCAAAATTCCAAAGCACCACCTGCCCAGTTGTAAACTGACAATTAATGGGAGCTTTCCTGACAAAGGAAGCAAAGTGATGCATTTAGCAGTGTCATGGACTGGGGCTGTCAGAGCTACTTCCTATGTTAGGTTATCTTCATCATGCACTTAATTTTCTGCAGCTGAACGTGGTTAAAGGAAAAAGCCACCAAACAAATGGTGTAGTGGTGAAATCAAATCTGGTTGCTGCAAATATTAATTTGAAAAGCTCCAAACTACCTCATCAAGCTAGCATCACATGGAGGGGAGAACAGCCCCAGCACAGCAGTCAGGAAGAGGAATAAAAGGTCTTCATGCAGTCTTCCTATCAAATACACATCAGTGTTTTTCCCTCAGATGACATTTTCCACCAGCTGAAAACTTGTCCCATTCCTTTCTGCACCCTAATAAATCTCACTGCAGTCCTCCTAAATGCTGTAATGAGGTATGGTTGCTTCAAGGTAGGTTCACAAAACCTGGTGCTAGGCTGTAGAAAACTGGCTCAGTATAACTCTGTCCTACATAAATCAGATTAAAAACCAGATGAATAGTGATTTATTTTGCATACACCAGATACACAATATGATTAAATCAAAAACAGATTATCCAGTCTGGCTGACTTCTGCCTTTAGCAGAAAGATTTATCAAGTTACAAAAAAATAGAAAAAAAAAAAAAAAAAAGAAAGATACTAAGCAGCCCACTGGAATATAGACAGGGAGGAAACCAAGCCAAAACTGCTAAACTGCTAAACTTTGTAAAGGTGTTTAAGCTCCATTTTCACATGACTGCTAGCCATTTGGGAATCAAATTATCATTATGCTTTTGAAGATACTAGGTGCCCAAGGCCACTTGAAAAAGAGATTCACAAACATTTTTGTCCCAAACTGCAGAAGGTGTAAGAACAACTACCAGCCTCACCCTGCTCTTGGCCAAGTACTACAGCACAGTCATCTACCCCAGACAGCTGCCTGAGAGTGGCATAAGCCACTGCCTAGAAGGAGAAGGCACTCAGTGTCTTTCAGCATGCAAAGTAAAGTGACTGACCTAGAAGGACTACAGCTGAGACTGGGTGCCCTGTGCTAAACTTAGTTTTTTCTGACAAGGAGTTTTCCTGCAGACACAAAAACACAAACTAGAGAAACCACAGGGCTGCTGAAACTTTTACCAGCCTGCTAGCTTGAACCGGCTCCAACTCTGCACCAAATGCAAATATGATTTATTATTTATTAATCTTCTCACATCGAAGTGGATGCCTGTGAAAGATCCCGCTGTGTGATTTTGAATGAGTAAGAAAACAACAGTGATAGCTATGTGTCTACCAACTTGATTGTGGTCAGAAAAATACACCTGCTTTATATTTCACCTATGACTTAACATGGGCAGATTTTACTCTCTCTCTTTTTTTTTTTTTAATTTCCTGTCTGACAACTGAGCAACCTGGCTGTGAGCTGTTAAAATAGATGCTGTGTCCCACCCCGGACTTGGCTGTATTTTGCTGGCATGTGGAGCAAGTAGCTCTTCTGTGAAGTGCATGAGGTGCACTGGAATTCCTCATGCTGAAGTCTGAAAACATGAGTTGTCGTCATGCTCCCACATAATATTTTACCCTTCTGTCCTAAAAATTCGCACTCAGAGATTGGTTTGCATGGGAAGTTTCACATTTGATGGCTTAGAGAAAGGACAAGAAACTATTGCTGCAGGAATGGAGATAACAAGTGGCTGGTATCACATTTCTGCTTATTCTGAATTTAGAATCCTGGGGTGTTAAAATGAGCTGGTGAAGGAAGGCCATTAATAAGATGCTCACAGGGTTGTTTGAATGAACTGAAAAACAGTCGGGAGAAAGCGTGGGGAGGATTAAATCAAACAAACAAAAATATATCAGTTTACTGAGACAGGCTTCCAAGTAGTCTTCAGCCTTATGGTACAGCAACCAAATGTAATAAAAAGTCACTGCTACGTGATGGCAAAACAAACATGTTGAAAGCATCTAAACATCCCTACTCAGCAGGAATATAGCAGAAAAAAGGTTAGCAGCATTTTGGGCTCTTCCCTGTCCACTTCCCAGCGCCAGCCCCTCAATTAACACTAACGAGTCCCAGGAGATGGTCACTGCCACACAGCCACAAGTCCCCACTTCACTGAGTCTTTCACAGACAGCCCTGCCTTTGCTTTGTCTGAGGAACTTCCTCTCGCCTGCCATAAACACGCAAGTTCGCCATCGATGCACAGGTCAGTAAATCCGGTGCTGCTGCACCACTCACTATCTCATCTCATCTCAAGACTGCTGGGGCCTCTTTCTTGAGAAACTCAACTTCTCCCAAGTAGAGTTGCCCTCTATCTCACGATCTTGAATAAAACACCCCTAAAAAACCAAAAAACCAAAACCACAAACAAATAAACAATCAGCCCCCCTCCCCCACAAAATCAAAAGCATCTGAAAGGTCTGCAAATCGAAAGAAAGAAGAAAAATATCTGAAACATTTTAAAATCATAGTTTGTAATGAAATACCATTTGAGGCCTCAACTTTTGCATGCTTGAGTTTAATACTGTCAGAGTCCCAAAAGTAGAATTCAAAAAATCCACAAAAAACCCCAAAAAACCTCACTGATGCAGACGAAAGTCAAATGAGCTTTTGCAACTTGCAGAGAGGTATCTCACCACACACTCTCTAGGTATAAACTTCAGTCTCCATATGTAAAACCACATAACCATGTGCCTGTGAGGTCAGAAACATACGTGCATATTTTTGAGGTTGAAAAAGAGACTGCAGCTAAAGAAAATGCGGGTTTTGACTGTTAAAAAAATAAACTGTGGAAGAAAACACCATAGGGAGCTTTTAAAAGTCACCTGTCTATTCCTGGAAACTCCTTTTGGTGTGGTAGACCTCGTATATGCCATACGCCCAACCAACAAACCAAACCATTTCTCTTTCTCTTGAAAAACACTACATTTAGTGCAAGCTCAAGGCTTAAAGGCCAACACACTCCTTGGATTAAATCAATAACACTTGATATAAATACAATGCATTACTTTTCAAAGACTAAGAAACTGCCTCCAGGAAATCTGGGTTGTGTTTAGTCAAATACAGGTGAAGAGGAAGTCATATAAAATGTGCAAGATACTCAGAAACATGGCACTTTGGTGAGTGCCTATACTTTTTGTTGTGATATAGGGTGATTTAGGACCTGCTTATGAGCAGGTACAGAATACAAAAAATGGGATTTTAGTTTGGAAGTAGTCACTAATAGTGCCCCCATAGCCGAGGGCAGAAGTCCAGTCCTGTACTTTCATTTTGGCTTTGCTATTTTTGTCCACAAGAATTCTGCATTACACAGCACTTAGGAGAGATGGAGAAATGGACAGAAGGAACACCACTGACACAGCAAGGATTTGAGAAACACAGAGCATCACCTGCTTGTACAGTAACTGCCCAGTGGAGCGCTTCTCAAAATTATTTGCTGCAGTAACTCCAAGAGAGACACTAGAGACAGAAATTTGTTGCATTTGAGCGAGACAGCACAATGCACAAATACAAAAAAAAAAAAAAATCTTGGAGATAAAAGCTGAAAGAGAGCTTCACAAAGACCATCTCGACTCTCCGCATCATGATTTAGCTCCAGGGCTTTTTGAGGCAGACTGGTATATTTAGATAACTCATTTCAGTCTAGAAAAGGTATGATTCCCATTGTTACCTCAGCGTTTGTTCCAGTGCTTCCCCTGAAATCTCTGCTTCGTCTTCAAGTATTTTCTACATCCAAAGATTTGGTGCAAGGCCCTGGGCTGCAACCAAAGGACTGCAGATGAATCCCCAACAGCCCTGGGTTAGCCTGTGCAGCTCAAGCCTCAGGCTCTACCCTCCCACCCTGTCCTGTGATCCTCTGAACCCACATGCCGAGTCCCATGCAGGAACAGTCTCATGTTCATAATCTGGAGGAAGATGTGTGAGCCCAGATCTGCACCACAAAGCCCAGAGCCTGGGGACTGGGCTGAGCATCCAAGCTCACAAGCTCATGAAACACATAAAGACTCTGATTCTGTTAAGGCAGGCATTACTATGCTCTCATTACATACTCTTATTATTCCCCTGCTCCAGGATTTGAAAAGCCTAAAGCGGACTGAACTTTAATAACGCAAATTAAAAGCATCATCAATTTTAGTAACAATAGCAAAAATCAATTTCCTTTTCAGACTGATGCCCACTATAAAGCCTTGGGAAAGGAGACAGCACTCAGCTGATGGTGTGCCTGAGCCTGCTCCCTCCTGCTCCCAAAGAGAAGGGAATGCAAGAGAGGGAGGGAAAGGCGTCAGTGATTTTCCAAGGCATGCTGGCTTTTGATGAAAACTGTACTGCATATTCAGGAAGAGACAGAGGAGGTAATCAAATCTGGTTATCTCAAAATCATTATGACCGGGTAGATTTTTGAACCTGAGTTGTTTGTTGGAATCCACCCCTCCAGCCCTCATGTTTGAAATAGAACAGATGTGTAAAATAACAGGAAAAAAATCCAGCTCTGTTGTGACAAATTCTTAACCAATTTTTTTGGAAAGATTTAAAATAACAGTTTCTGTTGCGTAGGCTGTGATCCTGTTGACGTCTGTGCTCAGTTGCCCAGCACTTTCATATACATAAAACGAGAGGTATTTTTGGTGGAAGGAAGCACTGTCAGTGTATCTGATTGGTAAAATAACTTAAAAATCACATTTCAACAGTAACTTCCAACTGCCCTAGACCACGAGTTAATGAGATCACATGGAAACATATTGCAAACCAGGAAACATATTTTACACAAGACCAAAACAGTGGAAAAAAAGTTAAATACACAACATAGTGGGGCTTCGTTCTGTGCACTTCACCTTTCTTGTTTGTGTTAGCGCGCAGGCACGCCGCGTGTCTCCTGACAGACCGCGGCACAGCGCCTACGGCCGCTTGCTGCAACGGAAAGATAAAAGCCTGTTTGGTCAAACTGTCCGATTCCTGCCCTTGAAGTCGTTGGCAAAAAGCTGCCCCCGACGCAACAGCCGACGGCTGGCCTCTCTGGTGAACGTGGGCTACTTGGCACTGCAGTGGGTGAACACAAAAGGCTTTTTCTAAGTAAATGGGAAGGCTCTGAAGGATTTTCCTGGTGTTAGAAGTCTCTACCCCAGCTCTGAAAGCCCAACTCTGGGTGGCTACACCCAAAGGGGTTCCTGCGTTTCCCAGTGCTGAATTGAGCCAGGGTGTTGAAAGGAGCTTGGCAATGTAGAGGAGAATGAGAACAATGAGGAAGGGGAGTGTGCTGTAACATTAAGAGCCATGGACCACTCCACCTCAGGTTTGGGAGACAGCACATGGCAGAGAGGTGCTGGCTAAAGAAAGGTGAGACTGACAAGGCTGAGAACCAGGGAACGCATCACTAATTAAAACACTTCAGCTACACACTGCTTTTGAGAAAGGCAGCTTCACTGTCAAGAACAAGAAGCCAGGTGTGCTTGGGGAAGAGGAGAAAACGGAGTGACCATCACAACCAGGGACTGGGAACATCCTACTGACCCTTGGAAAGCTAAACTATTTTCCTGCACCACATTCTTCTGCGTATTACAGCTTCCAGAAGACTCCAAAATAAAGTCTTTAACTATGACAGAAAGACAATGCAATGAATGTAACTCAGATTTCAGCTATTCTGTGCTGCTTCCTACCCAGAGCCCTGTTGTGGTAAATAAATTTGATTAACAGATTGAACCACTATCAGCTGAAAAATTAGGTTTTCTTTAAACAGAAGTAGTGGGGAAGATAGAAACAAACAGAGAATCACTGTCCAGTAGAGACAGAAAAAGATTGATAGACAGCCTTCAGATGAGCTGAAATAATTTCAGATAAGCTGAAATAATTCACAAAAGAATCATATTCTTACTTAATTTGTATTCGCTGTGCACAAAGCATAAATGTAAAAGTCACCTGCAACAGTCACCATAATGAGACCACATCCTTGTCCAGCAATATAAAAATACTGAGACATAATAAACTTTAAGTAAAGACACAGGTTTGATGGCACCAAATAGTCCTGCTCCCTGACCTTCTGAACACCCAATTTCCAGACTTCCCAGCCTGGGGCTCATCCCCTGGAAAGTGGATAACTGGTTACAACCTAAGCATAGCCAGCTCCTAGAACAGCCTCTTTTACCCTTCAAAGCTTGACTCGTGGTCACACCACAGCAACAACAGAGGCAGTGTCACAAGACACAGTTAAGTGGAGTGAGTGGATTGGCAGATTTGGCAGGAAACAGAGACAGGAAGGGGAAGGAGGAAACAAAATCATGCAATAAAGATCCTACTGGGATTGCCCTCTTATTTGGGGTTCCTTACCTCATGTAGGATGTTGGAGATAGAGGCTTTGGTTTGGCCCACTGGTAGGGATGCTGTGGCACAGACAGGTACTGCTCGCAGAAGTTTCCTTTCCTGATGTGCTGAAAGCTGGAGAAGTCTTCTGGTGACAAATCAGCAGTTGGCGATATGGTCCCATGATCCTCGCCAGCCGGTTCGGTTTTGAGAGTCATGGATGGGGTGTGATCAATGGCGGTCTTCCTCGACTTGATGGGAATCCCATCGTTCATATCGATGGTGCTGTCAGTGGTGAGGGCGTTGATGGCAGCAACAATGGCAGAGCTGGTGTACTGGTTGGTGTTCCCCAGCCACGTGTCATCCGTGACACTCACCCGTGGCGAGTTTTGTGGAGAAGGAGTGGGGGAGTGGTGTGGGGAATAGGAGGTCTGCCGACCATTGAGGCTGTACTTCCTCTTGTTGCAGGGAGATGGAGGCCTGGAGTTGCGAGCCCCCAGCCAGTTCTCCTCTGTGATGCTCGTTCTGGGAGACGCTGATGGAGAGTGCCTTGGGGAACTGAGCAAAGTACAGGCCACCATGCTGCGTTGGTAGCCCTCCTCTGTGTCGGTGGTCTTCGGAGAGACACATGGGGACTGCCACGGAGAGGTCTGAGGTGAAGTGTATGGATACGAGTAGTTGGACTCATAGGAAGACGCTTCGGAGTTGCAGCTTCTGGAAGACAAGCTACTCGCTGGACTGAGGCAGGATGGGTCTCTGTACGCCTCGATGTTAGGCAAGTTCAAAGTGGCAGTGGAAGGTGACCGCTTGGCGTTAGGGATGGCCTCCTCCACCTCATCGTGGAAAAACTGGTTGTTGTTATGATGCAATCCCATGTAGGACGTGATCTCAATTCTGGGGCTCTCCAGTGCTGGAGCCCCATTAGGTCTCATGTTTGGCGGCAGGTAGTACTCAGAGGCTCCACTGTCAATGTGTCCTCCATATCCAGAGGGATGGTTTGTCGATGGGACAACGGAAATGACGGGATTTGATGTCTGCAGGCCATGACATGGAGTTGACAATGAGGAATGTGCCACACTTAGAGGCAAGCCAGCATTTACATTTGAAGATGCATAATTATAGTGTTCTGGAAGAAACAAACAAACAACAAAGAATGACATGAGGTGCTGCACAAATGTACTCACTTAGTAACATACCCAGCAGAAATGGAGCGACATGGCACAAGACACAAAAGCACAACTCTCCTTAACAACCCAGCCCACAGGAGTGCCCTGCTAGGGGAGAAGCTGCAGACTAGCATCCCTGAAAACTGCCACTAACTGAACAGAACAAGACAAGACATCTTGAGATGGGGGATATACACAGACAGAGCTGGTCTTAAGGACGTGGTTCATAGGTGAACCTTCAGAGCAAAAAACTGAGTCTTCAAACAACATTGTTTCAGGATTCTGGGAGACTGTAGCATTCAGAGATGCAACTGAAGAGATGTGTTTTTACATAAGTGAGCCTAACTCCCTCCCTGAAAAGTTGGAATACACAAAAAACTGGACAAAAAAAAACCAAAAAAACAAAAAAACAAAAGTGGAGGAAGATTAAAGCAAAGAACAAGATCAACTGCATTCTGTTAAAAAAATTATACACAACCGAAATTTCCATTACAGCAAGTTTCCAACTGGTTCCAGTTAACTAGGATTTTGGAAAAAGATGGATCTATTGATCTGCTCTGGTTTCTGGGACCACTTATCCTCCAGCCCAACTGGCAGAGGCCAGGTGAAAGATAAACATGGATGTCTCACTACTCAGTGACAGCTGAAATTCCACTCAAATTGCTGGTTACTGCGCACGCCATCAAGCGCTGCCAGCAGTGTGCTGTGGGCCAGCTCTCCAACCATTTAACAGTGCCGGGTGTATAAAAGCAAGAGCAGAGTTGCACAGCCACTGTGGAAAACCTGGAAGGTGACAGATCACACCACAGCCTTGTGCCAAGCGGCTCCCTGACCGAGCACAGGGAACAGCGTGCCCTTTGCATGCCTCCTTCTCTGCTGCTCTATAGGGACCAGTGTCTCAAAGCTGGTCCACATGAGATCATCTCTGCCTCACCTCGCTGTCTGCCTGCTGAAGGCACTCCTTCAGCTCTGCTCTCCTGTCCCAGGGATGCATATGTGACTCTTTTTGCCACCCAGAGATACTGGTGGGCTACCCATATGGGAAATGGGCAGCCCTCAGCCAAGGACAACATATCTCTGGTGTTCATCTGTGGTGGGATGAGGAATCATCACCTATTCTTTCTGATATAGGGAGGCTCTGTGTCACCAGGACACATGAGCCAGACACATCACCCCTAATGCCAGTATCTCTTACTTTACTGGGAAAAGAGAACAAAACCTTTGTAAAAGGGACAATGACTGCCGAACTCTGAGTCTGGGTAATGCTGGTGTACAGGTTCTTCTCAGAAGTCTGGAAATGCACTCAGCTCCAGCCCCAAGCTGTGCTTGTAATGCATCAGCCTTCCCTGAGGTTTATTATGACAGCAGCATCACTTTCCTGCAGGACAGAGAGAAACTCTACATCCCCCGTGGCCACAGCCAGTCCACATGGGAAATCTGTCCCTTTCCATCCCAGGAGGCAGGTTCCCTTGGCAGTCACCTTATGCACCTTACCTCGGAAGATACAGAAAGGCTGTGTTAATTACTGCAGCTGCTATTCCCGAGGCGACCAGCGAGCTCTGCAAATGCAAACGAGCCTCAGAGCTGGTAATCGGCACAGCCAGCTATTCCGTTTCTCTTGTTTATCAGCTCAGCCCTCTCTGGTGTCATCCACCTGTGATCCCACGCTCACCTTTCTTGCTGGCAATGACTCCAAGGCAAACGGTACTTAGGAAAAATTAATGTGCTGTGGCAGCTTCGCAGCAACTCCAGCTGATGTATGTCATAGCAGGTAACAGTCGGGAATGATGAGCAGCAACACTTTTTGAACTCGCTCTCTAGTCTGCCCTCAGATCCTGGCCATTTGCTCAGGACGGGTCATTAAATTACACTGCAGTGTGCCACAAATAACACTGGATTATTCAAAACATGCTGCAGCTTCACACTCTATTCAAACAACCAGTGAGGCAGGAAATACAGCAAAAGAGAAGCTACCTGACAAAATCCAACTGCATTGGTCACATCAATGTGCAGATCTGCCTGGGGGATCAGAATCCCCTCCTTCCAAAATCAGTTCCCTTTTGTTGCTGCCCTGCCACTTGGCCACACCACCCAGTGTCACCACAACCACCACCACCTCCCTCCTGCCCTTCATGGAGAAAAACCCCGACATTGTACAACAGTGGTAAGACTTTATCTGTTTCAGAAATTAGCTCAGAGAAAGGGTCTTGAGTAGCGCCTTCAGGGCAGCTTCAGCCCCTTCACTGCTTCCTCCAGCTCCAGAGGAAGGTGATGTCCACGGCACCACACTGCTGCAGGGACACTGGCTACGCTCTTCCTCCACATACTGTCCCACAGCCTCCTGCACTGGTGAAATGGCACAGCTGGGAACCGCTCACAGCCAGCCCCTGCCCTGCAGTTGGACAGCCCAGGCAGGGGACCGGGGGCTCAGCAGGCTGCTCCAGCTCTGCACCCACCAGGTGGGCTTTGCCTCTGCTGACTGCAGGATCAGTGCTTTTAGATCTTGTATTAAAAATAAATAGGTAAACAAACAAAATAACAGGGATAAGTACTGTGAGCCCAGAAGTTTGCTGAAATTCTAATGCATGACTAGGGTGAAACTCAAACTCTGCAGTCTGCTGGAGATCTGCAACCAGGCTGAATAGGCAGTACAAAGCTCAGATGAATCTTTGGAATCCAGTTTAAAAAAAGTTATTAAAACACAGGCTCAAGTACTATGAGCAACAAGTTCCCTAACTCACATGACAAGGAATAGCCACTTTTAGAACTATTATGCATTTTTTTTAAAGGCAACTTTCAAAGGGCCAAGAAAAAAACATCATACATCTCATAGAATAGTATGCAAAATAGAAAGATGCAAGATCCAAAGCCTTCCAAACATATTTAGGTATCTTAAAATTACAGGCAGCATGTAGAAAATATGTCCACCAAATATAAGAGCCTCCAAGCCAAAACTAGGAACAAGACAGAGACCTTGGTTTGTGGCCTAAAAACCACCAGCTACAATTTCTGAAAAAGCTAATTCTCCAAAACTTCCATATTTACAAAATTCATTAAACACACATCCATAGTCAGCAGTTATAACATGCTGACTTTTTCTTCATCAGGGTGAATGGGACAGGTAGAATAAAATGCTGTATATAATGTATAAATGCTGTATAACGAATAAAGTGCTGTATAAAATGCTGTATATAATGCATATAATGTAGCTATGTAGGATATTTTGACAGTCCTGATGCAGATGAAAGGCAGGTAATGCCTTTGTCATGGCATCACTGTTATGACTGTGATTCACAGAGGCACCCAGGACCAGTGTACTGATTACCAAGACATATTTAATAGGGCATTTTAATATCCTTAACCAAACTCCAGTATCAGATAGACCAGTGCAGGTTTGCAACAGTTCTGTTCCAACAAGTCCACACTTATGTTAAGTACAACTAGGACAAGAAATTGGGCCCTTTTGAGTTGTGAGCACACCTCCACGTATTACATTTCCCTTTGTAGCAGTTAAAAAGCTCCTTTTTTTCCTCCTGTAGTTACTTTCACAGCAAGCAAGTTTTATCCCTTTCTGACATTAATGGGCTGATCCTGCAAGGCACTGAGCGCCACCGTTTTTTATTTACATACTTTAAATAGGAATGCTGAACACCTGCAGCTTGTTGGCCTTTAGAGAAGCTGAGGGCTGTCTTACATTGCTCAAGATGAAGCCACATCTACGTCTGTGTTTAAACTCATGCTTTCAAAATTGCCTAATAGTTAGGTACTTTTCTCAGACTAGAACTTTGACACTTAATTTGCATAGGCCCTTCCACTTTAGACATTTAGGTGTCTAATCACTTATCTGAAAAGCTTGATGCGAAACTCTAAAAACTGCCTTCTTCTAAAAACTAGAAGCTCATAACAACTATTTGTACACCGACATTGTGCCAGAGAGGTGGGCAATTGGAGAGAGCTAGGAAGGTGGAAACACCTTTGCTCATATCCTGGAAGGCTGCGTTAGGCAGGCAAGGATTTGCAAACCTGCTAGGATTTACAGGCAAAAAGATAAGGCACAGAGCAAACACAGCCCTAGTCTGAGGCAGCGTTAAGTCCTCCACTTGTAAAAGAGCCCTTTACGGTGACCCGCTGTCTCCGACACCACAGTGAGTTAATCACGCACCAAGGAAGCGGCAACTTTCTCTCTCTGCCAGTTCCACGCTTGTTCGCCTCAAGCATTGCTTAAAGCCATAAAAACAGACAGCCGGACCGAGACACCAGAGTTGGGAACAGTTGTGACCCGTGACAAATTCACGCCCGTTATTTTTATTTGCGGATGACCTTCAAGCTAAACCCTTCGCCTAACTCCGGCTCACGGGGGGATGGGGAAAGGGGGCTGAAGTGAGTTTTCAGCCGGCCCATCTCTGTCACGGGCAAGACCCAAAGCCAGCCGGGGAAGCCGTGCGAGCGGTCAACGCGGGGGTCCGGACATCTCAAACAACTCCAAACTTCTAAAAACTCTGCACCGGCGGCCCCTCGAATCGTCTCCCCTTGCACCTCGTTCGGCTGCTGCCAGGGCCTAACCAGAGAGCGCTGGCTGCCTGGGCACGACTCTATCCCGGTCGCCGCGGCCCCGCTCGCCGCTTCCCGGCGCGGCTGAGGAGACAAGCGCCGCCCGGGGTCGGGCTGACCTGTCCGGCCGGGATTGCTGGCTCTCCCGCCCCGCTCCCCACGAAGGGAGGTTGCCTTTCTTCCTCCCGAACGTGACAGCGCAAGGAGGGCTCCCCGCAGCATCCCGCCGGCAGCACCCCCGGAGGTGCCCCGGCCGCCCCGCCGCGACCCACCTCCACCCTCATCGCTGTGCTTGAACTCGAAGAGGAAATCGAAGTCAAACTCCTGCTCGGCCTCCACGCCCGTCATGGCTCCCGCCGCGACCCCCGCCACGCTCCGGCACCCTGACAGCGGTGGTGGCGCAGCCCCGGACCGTCCCGTCGGGCTCGCCCCGTCGTGGCCGGACACCTGCTGCCGGCGGGTCGGGCTGCGCGGAGCCCCGGCACGGCGTGGGACGGCGGCTGCTGCTGCGCTCGGTAACGTGACCTCGGCCCCGACGGGCGGCCTGTCTCGCTGCCGCCGCCGCTGCCGCCGCCTCCGATCCGCCCTCCCGCCCGCTGTTGATGTTTCCGGGTCGATGCAAACAACCGCGGTGCCCGGCCCCCCCGCACCCTCCCGCCGGGGCTCTGCCCCCGCAGCGCAGCCCGCGCCCCGCGGGGAGCCCTCGCCCAACCCGGGGGGCCCGGCACCGGGGGAGACCCCAGACCGCCGAGGGCTCGCCGTGGGCGGGATGGGGAGCCTGGGAGTGGGCGGGGAGCGGGACTTCACCTGCTCCCCACCGGTGGTAACGGCGAGGGGCCAGAGCGGCTCCTTCCGCGCTTCAGCGGGAGGAAAGTGGGGAGGGAGGGCTGCTTGGCCCACTCAGGGGATCACTGGCGTGTCCCCTCTTCGCTGACGACTGATAAGGTTTCTTCCGTGGATGCCCACCACGCTGCATCTGTGAGCCAAGAGGCTCCGCTTCCATTTATTTATTATTTATTTCACTTAGTCGCAGCACCCACTAGTGCCAGCTGCTATAAAAAGCGCAGTAAAGCGGCACTCAGGGCGCTGCCGGCCGCCTCCGTGCGCCGGGGACGGAAAGGTCCTCTCCGGGCCGCCACCACACACCGGGAGGGCGCCTGCAAAGGGTTCCGGTGGCGGTGCGGGCGCGGCTCTGACCGGCCTGTCCCTCTTCCCGCTCGTATGGGATATAAATTAGGGGAAAAGTAAATTAAGACTTTATGTTTCGAGGTGACTTTCTGTCATGTCACAGCGGGCTAGCCTAAAGGTACCCGCCAGGCAAAAGAGTACCAAAAATAATTTAAAAAAGCCGCCCCAGCAGCTCGGCTCGGCTCCTCAGTTGCCGAAGCTTCAGGCCAGGTTTCAAAAGGAACAGTTTTGGTTTTTTCTTAAGCAGTTATGGAAATAGTATTCTCTTATAAACTCAGGGAATACCATTTTCCAGGCTTGCGGCCGAAATCTCCGTCCTAAAGTTTTCCCTGCCAGGAAAACACAATTTTTTTTCCATTTGAGCTCATTATACTTTTCCCCCTCCTTGCCGGGACGAACCTCGCTGCAGGCCGGGCTCTCGCAGGAGCCGAGCTGCGCTTTGTCCTGGAGGGGCCGTGAGTGCCGAAGTGCCGGGGCTGAGTGTGCTAAAGGCCCTGGCAGCAGGGGAACCCCTCCGCCTGCGCCTGTCCCGACCGTGGTCGCCTCGGGGTGCCGGCTCAGGCCGCGCCGCAGGCAACAGCGTCCCGCTTCACCCGCGCACGTCCCCCAGCCTTTGCCCCGGCGGCAGATACGGATGTGCCTCCTGTCCCCTTGTCCAGGGCCTACAGGCGGGACAGCCGCCTCGCCCCAGCCGCCAGGCCTCCGGTTCCACCACCCCTCCCTGCCGCCGCTCTGCTCCAGACGCCCATCTCCTGGAGTGCCCCGGCGGGGAGGCGAGGAGAAGCTCCCAAGCATCTGCTGCCTTCGATCCTTTGCCTCTCCCGCATGTGGTACCTGCAAGGCTGGTGAATCGTCCCACACTGTTTACAGACGGCTTGATTTGCCAGTGACATCAGTATTAGTGCTGTCAATGAAATATTTCGG
Organism: Nicator chloris; assembly: GCA_013400495.1. NCBI lineage: Eukaryota > Metazoa > Chordata > Aves > Passeriformes > Pycnonotidae > Nicator > Nicator chloris. The sequence continues at coordinate 213,492 of WAAE01015487.1, forward strand.
TTGGCATCCGTCCCGTGGAGGAGGAGGAAAGATGTGCCATGCAAAGGATAGAAACGGAGTGATACCACACGTGGGGACAGAGTAACAGTGGCCAACCTGGTAATAGTCCAGGTTGAAACAGTGTCATGGAACTGAGGACAGCTAAACGAGCGATGGGCGGTGGGGGGAGGGTGGCGCGCCCTGGCAGGGCCATTTCCGTGTCACCAGCCGCCCTTGCACGACCCACGGACCGATCCACCAGCTCGGTCGCTGCCCACCCAGCCTCTCCTTGGAGTTAACTGGAGTTGTTCCAACTCCATAAAGCAGGTTCAACAAGGGGTGCATCAGACGGTCTGCTCCAGCTGCAGCCCCCCAGCCTGAAGGGGAATTTAACTTGTCCACGGCGTTAAACCTGGCATAACCACTGTCCTTTTCAAAGGTAAAGGACTCCACACCTTGCTACCAGCCAAAGAAAAAACCAGGTCCTCCCACTGGGACTCTGCGCATTTCTTCCCAGACTAAACAAGAAATAAAATGTTTTCTTTGATTGTTGTAGTTTGGCAATCAAATGGCACCTTAATTTGCAGGCAGCAATCCTGACGTGCAGGGCTCCCCTACGTGTTTCCTGGATTGGGTCACGCTTTCTGGCTGGACTCATGTTCTTAGTCCCTTACAAAATACACCATCAGGGAAGAGAAGTATCGACGAGGGTTGGCGCATTTTAACATAGGCATCAGAAATGCCACAGAAATAAAGAGGGGAGATTTTATTTGTTCCTTTACAAGAGACTGCAGAAGTCCTTTTTATGTCAGCTGTCTCTGGATGTAATTTTTACAAGTGCCCTTGGAGCCCAGGGCATTGGAAGCGCCGTGTGCGTAGCCCACGGATGTCCGAGTGTGCGCCTGGCACTCCAGCCACTTGTATTAAAGACAGTATAATTAACTTCCATCCCAAAAGGCTCTCCGCTTCGCAAGCGGAGCCACAGTCAGAGCCCCGGTTGTAGATTTCGCACTGGCGAAAATCTTGCAAACTGCAATGAACCCCTAGGGTGAAAACAGCTGTGTAAAAATAAAAATAAATATAAAAAAAAAATAATTTAAAAAAGAGATGAGTCTTGAGCCAGCTTTCCGGGGACAAACCCTGGGAATGGAGTCCCGTTGTCCCACGCTGCGGAATGAACGCAGAGACATGGACAGCCCCCCCACTTGGCTTCCTCGCAACTTTCACTGCCCGGTACGTGCGGGCTCGCTGCGCCCTGCCCGAGACCCAGCAGCAGCCGCTGCAAAGCGGAGGCACCACCGGATACGGAGGAAACTTGGGAGCCGGAGAACAGCCGGGAGGGGAGGAGGGAGCACGGCACACAGCAGCCGCCAGGCCCGCAGCGAGGAGCCGGGAGCTGCCCCGCACCTGCCGCGGCGAGGAGGTGATGCCCGGCGGGAATGCCCGCGGGGTCCCGCTGTCGGGGCCGAAAAGCGCCGTAAGCAGCGGCAAGGTCCCAAAGTATCGGCGGTACGCAGAGCGGTGCTGGACAGCGATGCTCCGGGGGGAGAAGAGTATCACGATTGGCAAGAGGGGAGGGTGACGTGGGTCCCCTCTCCAGCCAGACTTGCCCCCTGGCAGGGCCAAGTTCAGCCCGGAGGACCTGCCCGCGTCCCGAGCCCCGCGCCCAACATCTGTGCCTCTAGAAACTTTGCCGCTGTGTTTTCAGGGCACTTTTCGCAGCAGGGGCAGAGAAAGAAGCCGTGATTCAGAGCTGGGACAGCCAGACAAGCGCTTCCCCGGAGCCGGGACGGCGGCGGCAGAGCGCCCGCCCGCCGGGGGCGCAGGGTACACGGGGCAGCAGAGCCCCGCAGCCCGGCCGCGGCGTGCCCGCCTGCCTCGGTGTGCCGGGAGCGCCGGTACGGCGCCTGGCACTGCCCGGGACTCCTTCCTTTTCCCAGGAGCGTGGGTTGGCTGCAATGATGGGCTGTATACTGCCCTCCCCCAAATCAAACCCCAGGATGGGGAGGGAATCCCCCAGAGTGTGCCCCTGACCAGATCCCGGGCACCCTCGCAGACCAGCCGGGAGCGGGCCCCGGCCCAGGACCGGCGGTAAGCGGCCGGGACTAGCGGCGCTGCCGCGGCGGCGCCGTGCGAGAGGCGAAAGAGACACCTATTGGCAAGCGGCCGCCGGCGAGCCTCCGGGCCGCCGCGGGGAAACACCAGGGGACACCGCCGTCCGCCTGCCCTCCGCCCTCCGCAGCGCCACCCGTTACCTTCCTCCGCCGCCTTCATGGTGCTGCCGAGCGGGCGGGCGCCGTCCTGCGGGGCCGCCGCCGGCCTCTCTCTCCCGCTGGATGGGTCCCGCGANCAGCGGGAGGCGGGCACCGGCGGGCACCGACGGGCCCCGGCTGCCCGCCCGCCCCTCCGCGGGGCACGGCGCCCGCCCAGCCCCGGCCCCGTCGCCACCGCCCGCTTGTCCCCTCAGCCTGCGGGAGCCGGGTGCCCTCCTGCGGGAGAGCGGGCGGCGCGCCAGGGTCGCAAAGTGAAGGTGGGGAAAGAAGAGAAACCGGGGAGCGAAAGAGGCAGGCAGGGAGAGGAAAAAGAAAAAAAAAGAAAAAAAAAAAAAAAAAAAAAAAAAAAAAA